>JAQIUQ010002239.1:0-524857 GCA_030378365.1 Hybognathus amarus
TGCCATTATTGCGACTTAACTCTGACTGAATTCAGGTGTGCCTGATCATTGTTGTTGTGACTACTGAGGTCAGACACACCTGGATTTCAATTCAGTTTGTCCAACAATGGTAAAGACCCTGAAAACAAGGAGCTGGCTGAAGTTCAGGGAAGTAGTGGAGCTGTGCATTAATTATTATGTCAGACACACACACACACACACACACACAGATTGACACGATATAGATTCAAGAGTTAGTTGTTACCAAAAGAATCACTGGGTGCTTTTGCAGTTTTAACTTATTGGTTTAGAAACACAATCCAAGTCGATTCAAGACTGCTGAAGAAGTGACATCCTGTTGCTTAACGTTGATATATTTAAAGAAATTGTAAATATATATATATTCATTACAGAAGTGTAAATGTTGCGACGAATGGCATTTCAATGTCTAATCTACTTGGATTCGATATTTCTGATGAAGAATAATATTACCACATAAGAACAAGACATATAGAGAGGTTCTAGGTTGTTTGCAACTTTTTGTGTAAATGTGCAGTGAAATTTAAAAAAGTCTATCAAGTATGACTGTCGTACACTCACCGGTCAAAAGTTTAAGATCGGTAAGATTTTTTATGTTTTTAAAAGAAGTCTCTTCTGCTCACCAAGGCTGCAATTTTTTGATAAAAAAATACACAAAACAACAGTAATATTGTAAAATATTATGACAATTTAAAATGACTCTTTTTTATGTTAATATATATTAAAATGTAATTTATTCCTCTGAAAAAATGCTGAATTTTCAGCATCATTACTCCAGTCTTCAGTGTCACATGATCCTTCACAAATCACTCTAATATGATGATTTTATGCTCCAAAAACATGTATGATTATTATCCATGTTGAAAACAGTTTTTTACATTTTTATTTCAGGATTCTTTGATGAATAGAAAGTTCAAAGAACAGCATTTATTTAATTTAGAATATCTTTCTAACATTATAAATGTCTTCACTGTAACTTTTGATCAATGTAACTCATCCTTGATGAATAGAAGTATTGATTTCTTATTTATTTTCCCCCAAAAATAAAATACAAATTCTTACTGACCCAAACTTTTTAAAGGGTAGTGTTTAATGTAACAAAAGCTTTCCATTTCAGATAAAAGCTGTTCTTTTGAACTTTCTATTCATCAAAGAATCCTGAAATAAAAATGTAAAAAACTGTTTTCAACATGGATAATAATCATACATGTTTTTTGGAGCATAAGATCATCATGTGTAGAGGATCATGTGACACTGAAGACTGGAGTAATGATGCTGAAAATTCAGCTTTTTTTCAGAGGAATAAATTACATTTTAATATATATTAACATAAAAAATTCATTTTAAATTGTCATAATATTTCACAATATTACTGTGTTTTTTGTGTATTTTTTATCAAAAAATTGCAGCCTTGGTGAGCAGAAGAGACTTCTTTTAAAAACATAAAAAAAATCACACCGATCTTAAACTTTATTATATCATATATATTGTGATTGTGTAGAGATATCTGAAGCATAGCTCACACAGAGCATTTTTCTGGATTGAGAAATCTTTTGCCCTCACATGAAATTCCCAATTGAAATGATTGGATTTTGTCACGTGATGCATAGCTAGTCCGTTAAAAATAACCCAGAATATTCCTTCTAATGGATACTAAGCCACATTCCACTAGCGCTGTGATGAACTTTGCAATTTCTCTTTTGTAGATCACTGCTCTCTCCATAGACTTGGTGCAGCTATTGATTTATTATAAATGGCAGGTGAGACTCCAGAGGGCATGTAGGTGCAAAGAGTTTGGATTGTTGGAGCAGATACACCCACATCCTTTCTTTTCCGGTGCTCTGATGCTAATAACATAACAGTGGTACAAGTAGCCTGAGGTGATCAGCTGCATGGACACTCACTGGTCCCTGAGTAGGCGCACACTTACATATGCAGGGCTGGAACTCAAAGTTAATAGCACTCACATCCCCTCACCAATACCCCAGCCACGAAACGGCAACTTTTTACAACTAACTTATGCGCTGAAGGTAGGAGTGATTATACAGGAGTGTCAACAAAACATTCACAGTATGTTCCTTTTCAGATGAAGTGGGGAATCTGCTCGGATTAAAGTTGCGAAAATAGATTCAGAGGTCAATCATGTACATGTATGATTATTATCCATGTTGAAAACAGTTTTTTACATTTTTATTTCAGGATTCTTTGATGAATAGAAAGTTCAAAGAACAGCTTTTATTTATTAGAATCTTTTTCTAACATTATAAATGTCTTTACTATAACTTTATCAATGTAACTCATCCTTGATGAATAGAAGTATTGATTTCTTATTTATTTCCCCCAAAAATATAATACAAATTCTTACTGACCCCCAAACTTTTTAAAGTGTTCAATGTAACAAAAGCTTTCCATTTCAGAAAAAGCTGTTTTTTTGAACTTTCTATTCATCAAAGAATCCTGAAATAAAAATGTAAAAAACTGTTTTCAACATGGATAATAATCATACATGTTTTTGGAGCATAAAATCATCATATTAGAGTGATTTCCTGTGAAGGATCATGTGACACTGAAGATGGAGTAATGATGCTTGAAAATTCAGCTCTTTTTCAGAGGAAAAGGTTTTTTTTTATAGGCTACAACGGCCATGTTTTTTTTTTTTTTTTTTTTTCGGAAGCTGAATTGGTATTTAGATTTACAGACTGAAGTATGTATGGAATGAATGCATTTACACTGCAATTTCAGTTGCATAAACATGGCATGAGATTTATGGGGTATTAAATGTAAATGGGTATTAAAGGGATAGTTAACCTTAAAAATCATAATTTACTCTTACTCATGTCGTTTTTAATCTTGTGCTACTTTCTTATGTGGGACATAAGAGAAGATACAAGTTAGTCATACATGAGCATGTTTTGCCCCAATATATATCATTTTAAGGGCTATCTAAGTGCATTCTATAGCCTTCATCACACAGTAAGATTTCCCCTGGCATTGTACGTTCATCACCATGATCCACTGTATGAAATGCAGAGATGACACTACATAGGCCTGGGGCGTGGAGGTTGCGCTAAAGTAATCAACACATTTTTTTCCATAATTAAATTAATCCATTAGAATCGACAGCCCTAATTTTTTATTTAATTTATTCCTCCTGATGCAAAAGCGGAATTTTCAGCATCATTACTCCAGTCTTCAGTGTCACATGATCCTTCAGTAATCATTCCAATACACTGTTTCAGAGGATCGAGAGTAGGATCCAGATGCAGCAAACATCTTTATATACAAGATAACAAGGGGCCGATGAGGTGATCGGCAGTCCCATACAAGGCTAACCATGGAGACTTTACATGGAAGGAGGAATCTCTCTAACCACCATCTTTGTGTAGCATCCACCTGGATGATGCGACGGCACCCATACTGTGCCAGAACACCCACCACACACCAGCTTACTGGTGGAGAGGGTGAAGAGCGAGGAAGCCGATCAGTACATATATATGGGGACTGATTAGGAGGCCATGATGGACAGAGGCCAATGGGCACTTCAGACTGAGGCGATCAAGGGAAGAATCAAGGGTGGCTATTGGAAACGAAACATGGGACGTTAAATCTGAAATCACCCCAGCATACCTCGGAAAACAAGGGCTCCATTGAAAGGGATAGTTCACTTCGAAATCAATTTTCGAGATGTTCTAATCTTACCTCAAGGGCATCCAAGATGCTAGGTGTCTTTGTTTCCACAGTATTTTCAATTTTGATATTTTTAGGCTTAACCGCTCTGAGTTGGGCAGTCATATAATGAGGCTTGCTTATGGTCGACCTCAAAGAGGATGACACAGAGAAGTCCAAACCAAACATGATTTAATGACTTCGGTAAAGGTAAAGTACACATTGAATTGGCTTAAGAGGCGAAACCGAGCAGTTTGTGTGAAAAACCGAACAGCATTTATAATCGTTTTACCTCTTGTAACCATAGCTACTCGTCCAAGTGACTGAAGGCATGGGCGCTTCTGTCTGGGCAAGCACCGGAAAGCACCGGAAGTGATCTCTTGCGACGGTTACGAAAAAAAAAACTTTGTCAGTTGATATATCGAAATCGTCTTCCATTGCAATTCCCTGTATATCTAAAATATGTTTAGATCTTCACTGTGAAGGACAACACTTCTGAAATCTCTGTGTAAACAATGAGTGACGTACACGCGCGAGAGATCACATCCAGGGCTTCCGGCACTTTCCAGTGCTTGCGCAGACAGAAGCGCCCGTCGCCCTCAGAGTACTTGGACGTGACTGTGATCACAAGAGGTAAAAACGATATAAGTACTGTCGTTTTCTCACACAAACCGCTCGTTTCGGGTCTTAGGCCATCAATGTGTACTTACATTTACCTACAGTCATTAAATCATGTTTAATTTGGACTTCTCTGTGCATGCTCTTTGAGGTGGTGACCATAGACCTGCATTAGCTGACGTGACCAAAACATATCAAAATTGAAAATACTGTTACTTTTGATCAATTGAATGCAACTTTGTGGAGCAATTCATGTAAGTGTAAATGTATGTTCGAAAATGTACTGCATAATAGAAATAACCCATTAACATTCTCTTGTTTCAATGCTGAGAAAAAGCCTCTAAAATAAACTCCCTGAATGTTTGGAATTCACACGGCAGCGTCTGGTGTGGGCAGCGTGTTTAATAGCGCATTTTTTAGCCCCTCTGTGCACCTGCATCCCAGCCTTTCATATGAAAGGGAATGTAAATGCGAAGTGTCTGTGTTGTGTCTGAGCTCCACTCATGGTGATTGTCACTTTCCTCTGACTCAATAGCTCTGAGGCCTTTATGCTAGCGTAAATGGGTGTCCACGGGAAGAATGAAAGCAAGCCAAAGATGCCTGTTAAGTGGAGGCATCTTAGACATTTCTAAAGTACACCTTTGTCCGTGCTTTTTCTTGGAAGTATCAAAATTGCATGCTTTTTGCCAAATGTCTTCTGTGAGTCACGGCAGAATTGAATGACTAACTCATCCTGTTCTTTTTTTTTTTTTTTCATTGTACGATGAGGCGAATGCAAACCTTATTGTTGAAGTGTGCTGTTAAATCAAGTACTTTTGATTCTGAACAATGTAACTTGTGGAACACATCCATATATGGAGAGAGATCTTTCTGAACCACTCTAGAGAGCTTGTTACCTTGACTATATAGCGTTTACGCTAATCCTGGCACTACTTCAGTACGCATGAACGCTTTTATTACTTTGCCAGACAAGACACAGTATGTGATTGCAAAAAAAAAAAAATGGGTGTATATCAAGACCTCCATATCCCATCATCCCCTCCTAAAGCAAGACACAAGAGACGTGGTTGCTTAGGGATGGCTGCGCCTGCAATAATGGAACTGTGGATAAGTTGTCGCTTAACGGCAGGTAAATATATAAAATTTCTTCATTATGCAGCACAATAATTTCATATAAGGCTCTCATTTTAATGATTAATGTTTAATATAATTAAAAAAATGTGTGCCTGTGCAGTACTTTACACCACTAGCTATTTCATAATAATCTGCAAAGGGTTTTCAGATGCAGTTGAGAGGCAATATCAGCAGGCTTCAGATGTCGGCATCCCTCAGCGCTTAAAGTCTTCTGAACAGATGATCATTAAAATGTGACTGCCGCAAATTATAAGTGCCGTTGTATAGAGCGAGGTCTGATGATTTAATCTCAGTCAGGTCCCCATCACTGCTGTCTTCAAAAGAAAATGTCTTCAAGCAAGATTTTCATTAAAACTCCGAAGACTTAGAATACCGTTTTTCCGCCTTCCCTCATACTTTTTCTGATCCTGAAAAAAAAAAAAACAGGAAGCGATATTACCATGCTATGCAAAATGCTTGCCATCTCATTCATCTTTAATGCTTGTTTGTGAAAAACTATAGCTATTCTGACTCCATTTCACTGCAGCTTTGTCATTGAGACAACAGCAATAAATACTCATATAACAAATGTGTATGTTCACTTCATATAGTCATTTTGATACTGAGCCCAATGAATGAAAATGCTCTGGCTATGATAAGCTTTGTTTAGCTCTAGTTCCTCATTAGAAATGTTTATAGATTGACATTTTAGGGGATATCTGTCACACTTCGGCCCAGTGTATTCATAATGCTCGCTCAGTTGTACTGGAGTGTTTACTTCCCATCACTCCTGTGGCTGAATCCTCGAAAGGGTACCCCAACACACACTGTGGAATTTTTGAAAAGCTTCCTTGTTTGGTTTAAATATCTATTTGCTTTGATGCAAAGCTATTTTCAGCACCATCTGAAATCATTTAATGCTCATCTGCTGCTTTCATTGTATTTCAATTGCTTTGTGAAAGATTTTTTTCTGTATTCTTGGAAATCAAGGAAACTGGCTCCTCATTGACTTTATTTTTCTCAATTCGGTTAATTTACATGGATATCTTGAGATAAAATACCCCAGCAGATGTCAGTCAAATTTTCTGGACCTTTATCTTGTTTCCATCATGAGCTTTAAAACATGATAGAACTTGGAGCTGTAATGAAAATTACTGTCAGAATAAATTTTTTTTTCTCCTTTATTAATCTCTATTATTAAAGAAAATCTCTGTAATTAATTCCTCCTCATTTATCTAATTTCTCATCTAACTATTATTGCAAATTTGCCTGTGTTGTTGGCAATGTATTTAGGCCACATAAATGAAGTTTAATGAAGATGCTGGGTTTCTAATATTGGGCTCTGCATTGCCACTCATCACTCATCAGACAAAGCAACTTTTCGCAATACCGGCTTTCTAGGCTGATTAGAGACCAGCCTTTGGAGTGTCATTTCCTGCAGAATGATTTTTGCCTATGCATTAACACCCAATTAAAAAATGCTGGTCTGAGTCATGTGTCAGTCTTTGAATTAGTGGTGAGGATTTTTTCACTGACTCTTTTTGCGAGTTACTGTACATTGCTACACTACAGGTTTGATGTCTTTGAGTGACGATTAACTATTCTTCAATGACTGAAACAAAACATGAGTGAATCCACATTTTATTATATATTTGTTCAAAAAACACATTTATTCAGGAACTAAACAGCTTACTTGTTGCATATCAGTTCATCATTTAATCATTTACAACTGTTTAGTTCAAAAACCCACAATTTGTTCAAGAAAAACAGTAAATCATTACAAACCAGCTCATCAGCAATTCACCAACTGAATGGCGGTCTCAAAAGGTTTTTTTTCATCAAAGCGACTCTGTGTTGGTCGGATAGCTGGTTCTGTGTGGCAGGGTTCATATTGCACGACTACCGAACTACTGATTGACTGCATTGATCCAACTCTACACTGACTGACTGATTGATCCAACTGACTTGACCGAATGATTGATCATCGATCGAACGATCTCAACTATTGACGCAATCTGACTGACTGACGCACTCACTGACGACGTTGATCGATCACTGATTGACTGATCGACCGACCCCAATCGATGACCGGATCGACGACCCGATGACTTACTGGACTGACTGACTGACGATTGACCAGCTTAACTGAGCGACTGCCAGCGCACGTATTGATCATTGACTCACCGTCTGTCAGTCAGTCAGTCAGTAATCAGTCAGTCAGTCAGGTCAGTCAGTCAGTCAGTCAATCAATCAGTCAGTCAATCAGCAATCAGTCCGTCAGTCTGGTGGTCAGGCAGTCAGTCAGTCAGTCAGTCAGTCAGTCATCGTGTCGTCGATCCGTCATCGATTGGGGTCGGTTGATCAGTCAATCAGTGATCTATCAACGTCGTCAGTGAGTGCGTCAGTCAGTCAGATTGCGTCAATAGTTAATCGTTCGATCGATGATCAATCATTCGGTCAGTCAGTTGGATCAATCAGTCAGTCAGTGTAAGTTGTCAATCAGTCAATCAGTAGTCGGTAGTCGTCAATATGATCTGCCACACAGAACCATCTGCGCAACACAGAGTGGCTTTGGTGAAAAAAAACCTTTTTGACCGCATCAGTTGGTGAATTGTTGATGACTGGTTTGTAATGATTTACTGTTTTTCTTGATCAAATTGGGTTTTTTGAATAAACAGTTGTAATGATTCAATGATGAACTGATATCAACAGTCAGTTGTTTAGTTCCTGAATAAATGTGTTTTTGAACAAATCTGTAATTGAATGATTCACTCATGTTTTGTTTCAGTGATTGAAGAATAGTTAATCGTCACTCAAGACATGGAACCTGTAGTGTAGCAATGTACAGTAATGCAGAAAGAGTCAGTGAAAAAATCCTCACCACTAATTCAAAGACTGACACATGACTCAGACCATCATTTTTTAATTGTGTGTTAATGCATAGGTGAAAATGATTCTGCAGAAATGATATTCCAAAGGCTGGTCTCTAATCAGCCTAGAAAGCCGGTATTGCGAAAGGTTGTTTTGTCTGATGAGTGATGAGTGGCAATGCAGAGCCCAATATTAAAACCAGCATCTTCATTAAACTTCATTTATGTGGCCTAATTCATTGCCAACAACACAGGCAGATTTGCAATAATAGTTAGATTAGAAATTAGATAAATGAGAAATTAATTACAGAGATTTCTTTAATCATGAGATTAATAAAGGAGAAAAAAACATTTATTCTGACAGTAATTTTCATTACAGCTGCGGTTGTATCATGTTTTAAAGCTCATGATGGAAACAAGATAAAGGTCCAGAATTTGACTGACATCTGCTGGGTTATTTTGTGTGAAGATATCCATGTATTTCACCTAATTGAGAAAAATAAAGTCCATGAGGAGCCAGTTTCCTTGATTTCCAAGAATACAGAAAATTGTTTTTCACAAGCGTTGAAATACAATGAAAGCAGCAGATGAGCATTAAATGATTTCAGATGGTGCTGAAAATAGCTTTGCATCAAAGGAATAGATATTTAAACCAAACAAGGAAGCTTTTCAAAATTCCACAGTGTGTGTTGGGTTATCCTTTCGATGATTCAGCCACAGGAGTGATGGGAAGTAAACACTCCAGTACAACTGACGAGCATTATGAATACACTGGGCCTAAGTGTTACAGATATCCCTTTCAATGTCAATCTATAAACATTTCTAATGAGGAAGTAGAGCTAAACAAAGCTTCTCATAGCCAGAGCATTTTCATTCATTGGGCTCGTATCAAAATGACTATATGAAGTGAACATACACATTTGTTATATGAGTATTTATTGCTGTTGTCTCAATGACAAATCTGCAGTGGATGGAGTCAGATTCGCTATAGTTTTTCACAAACAAGCATTAAAGATGAATGAGATGGCCAGCATTTTGCATAGCATGGTAATATTGCCCTGTTTTTTTTTTTTTTTTTCAGGATCGAGAAAGTATGAGGGAAGGCAGAAAAACGGTATCCTAAGTCTTGGGAGTTTTAATGAAAATCTTGCTTTGAAAGACATTTCTCTTTTGAAGACAGCAAGTGATGGGCGACTGACCTGAGACGCAAATCATCAGACCTCGCTCTATACAAACGGCACTTATAATTTGCGGCAGTCACATTTTAATGATCATCTGTTCAGATAAAGCTTTAAGCGCTGAGGGATGCCGACATCTGAAAGCCTCTTACACATTGCCTCTCAACTGCATCTGAAAACCCTTTGCAGATTATTATGAAATAGCTAGTGGTGTAAAGTTCTGCACAGGCACACATTTTTTTAATTATATTAAACATTAATCATTAAAATGAGAGCCTTATATGAAATTATTGTGCTGCATAATGAAGAAATTTTATATATTTACCTGCCGTTAAGCGACAACTTATCCACAGTTCCATTATTGCAGGCGCAGCCATCCCTAAGCAACCAGCTTCTTGTGTCTTGCTTAAGGGAATGATGGGATATGGAGGTCTTGATATACACCCATTTTTTTTTTTTTGCAATCACATACTGTGTCTTGTCTGGCAAAGTAAATGAAAGCGTTCATGCGTACTGAAGTAGTGCCAGGATTAGCATAAACGCTATATAGTCAAGGTAACAAGCTCTCTAGAGTGGTTCAAAAGATCTCTCTCCATATATGGATGTGTTCCACAGGTTACATTGTTCAGAATCAAAAGTACTTGATTTAACAGCACACTTCAACAATAAGGTTTGCATTCCGCCTCATCGTACAATGAAAAAAAAAAAAAAAGAACAGGATGAGTTAGTCATTCAATTCTGCCGTGACTCACAGAAGACATTTGGCAAAAAGCATGCAATTTTGATACTTCCAAGAAAAAGCACGGACAAAGGTGTACTTTATGAAATGTCTTCAAGTGCCCTCCACTTAACAGGCATCTTTGGCTTGCTTTCATTCTTCCCGTGGAGACCCATTTACGCTAGCATAAAGGCCTCAGAGCTATTGAGTCGAGGAAAGTGACGATCACCATGAGTGGAGCTCAGACACAACACAGACACTTCGCATTTACATTCCCTTTCATATGAAAGGCTGGGATGCAGGTGCACGAGAGGGCTAAAAAATGCGCTATTAAACACGCTGCCCACACCAGACGCTGCCGTGTGAATTCCAAACATTTCAGGGAGTTTATTTTAGAGGCTTTTTCTCAGCATTGAAACAAGAGAATGTTAATGGGTTATTTCTATTATGCAGTACATTTTCGAACATACATTTACACTTACATGAATTGCTCCACAAAGTTGCATTCAATTGATCAAAAGTAACAGTATTTTCAATTTTGATATGTTTTGGTCAGTCGTAGTAATGCAGGTCTATGGTCACCACCTCAAAGAGCATGCACAGAGAAGTCCAAATTGAATCCTGATTTAATGGCTGTAGGTAAATGTAGAGTACACATCGATGGCCTAGACACCGAAACGGGCGGTCTGTGTGAGAACAGCGGACAGTACTTATATCGTTTTTACCTCTTGGGCAACCACAGTCACGTCCAAGTACTCCTGAGGGCGAGGGGCGCTTCTGTCTGCGCAAAGCACTGGAAAGTGCCGGAAGCCCCGGATGTGATCTGCCCTGCGTGTGTACGCCACTCATTTACACAGAGATTTCAGAAGTGTTGTCCTTCACAGTGAAGATCTAAACATATTTAGATATACAGGAAATTGCAAATGGAAGAATCGAGTTTCGATATATCAACTGACAAAGTTTTTTTTTTCGTAACCGTGCAAGAGATCACTTCTGGTGCTTTCCGGTGCTTACCCAGACCGAAGCGCCCATGCCTTCAGATCACTTGGACGTGGCTGTGGTTACAAGAGGTAAAAACGATATAAATACTGTTCGGTTTTTCACACAAACTGCTCGTTTTCGTGTCTTAAGCCATCAATGTGTACTTACATTTACGAGTCATTAAATCATGTTTAATTTGGACTTCTCTGTGTCATGCTCTTTGAGGTGGACCCATAGACCTCCATTATATGACTGCCAAACAAGAACGGTTTGACCTAAAAATATCAAAATTGAAAATACTGTGGAAACAAAGACACCTACATCTTGGATGCCCTTGAGGCAAGATAAAACATATCAAAAATTAATTTCAAAGTGAACTATCCCTTTAAATAGAGCCCTGTTTACGGGGATGGGGGTGATTTCAGATTTAACCCATGTTTGTTCCAATAGCTACCCTTGATTCTTCCCTTGATTGCCTCCAGTCTGATTTGCCCATTGGCCTCTGTCCATCATGGCCTCCTAATCATCCCCATATATATGTACTGATTGGCTCTCCTCGCCTCTTCACCCTCCTCACCAGTAAGCTGGTGTGTGGTGGGTGTTCTGGCACAGTATGGGTGCCGTCGGATGTATCCAGGCTGGCATGCCACAAAGATGGTGGTTGAGGAACAGTCCTCCCTTCCATGTAAAGTCTCCATGGTTAGCCTTATTTGTCTGCTGACACGACTCACTCATCAGCCCCTTGTTATCTTGTACATAAAGATGTTTGGCTGCATCTGGATCCTAACTCTCGACCCTCTGAAACAGTGTATTGGAATGATTTCTGAAGGATCATGCGACACTGAAGACTGGAGCAAATGATGCTGACAAATTCGCGCTTCGCATCAGAGGAATAAATTAAATAATAAACCAGTGGCTGTCACTAATGGATTAATTTAATGATGGAAAACAATGTGTCGATCACTTCAACGCATCCTCCCGCCCCAGGCTGTATGAGGTGCATCTCTGCATTTCATACAGTGGATTGGTGAATGGTAACATACAATGCCAGGGGAAATCTTACCTGTGTGATGAAGGCTATAGAATGCACTTAGATGACCCTTAAAATGATATATATTGGGGCAAACATGCTCATGTATGACTTTTTTGTTGTCTTTCTTATGTCCCACATAAGAAATGTCAGTACAAGATTAAAAACGACATGAGTAAGAGTAAATTATGATTTTTAAGGTTAACTATCCCTTTAATACCCATTACATTTAATACCCCATAAATCTCATGCCATGTTTATGCAACTGAAATTGCAGTGTAAATAGTCATTCATTCCATACATACTATCATGTAAATCTAAATACCAATTCAGCTTCCAAAAAATAAAAAAAAAAAAAAACATGGCCGTTGTAGCCTAAAAAAAAACCTTTTCCTCTAGAAAAAAGCTGAATTTTCAGCATCATTACTCCAGTCTTCAGTGTCACATGATCCTTCACAAATCACTCTAATATGATGATTTTATGCTCCAAAAACATGTATGATTATTATCCATGTTGAAAACAGTTTTTTACATTTTTATTTCAGGATTCTTTGATGAATAGAAAGTTCAAAAAAACAGCTTTTATCTGAAATGGAAAGCTTTTGTTACATTAAACACTTTAAAAAGTTTGGGGTCAGTAAGAATTTGTATTATATTTTTGGGGGAAATAAATAAGAAATCAATACTTCTATTCATCAAGGATGAGTTACATTGATAAAGTTATAGTAAAGACATTTATAATGTTAGAAAAGATTCTAATAAATAAAAGCTGTTCTTTGAACTTTCTATTCATCAAAGAATCCTGAAATAAAAATGTAAAAAACTGTTTTCAACATGGATAATAATCATACATGTACATGATTGACCTCTGAATCTATTTTCGCAACTTTAATCCGAGCAGATTCCCCACTTCATCTGAAAAGGAACATACTGTGAATGTTTTGTTGACACTCCTGTATAATCACTCCTACCTTAGCGCATAAGTTAGTTGTAAAAAGTTGCCGTTTCGTGGCTGGGGTATTGGTGAGGGGATGTGAGTGCTATTAACTTTGAGTTCCAGCCCTGCATATGTAAGTGTGCGCCTACTCAGGGACCAGTGAGTGTCCATGCAGCTGATCACCTCAGGCTACTTGTACCACTGTTATGTTATTAGCATCAGAGCACCGGAAAAAGAAAGGATGTGGGTGTATCTGCTCCAACAATCCAAACTCTTTGCACCTACATGCCCTCTGGAGTCTCACCTGCCATTTATAATAAATCAATAGCTGCACCAAGTCTATGGAGAGAGCAGTGATCTACAAAAGAGAAATTGCAAAGTTCATCACAGCGCTAGTGGAATGTGGCTTAGTATCCATTAAAGGAATATTCTGGGTTATTTTTAACGGACTAGCTATGCATCACAGTGACAAAATCCAATCATTTCAATTGGGAATTTCATGTGAGGGCAAAAGATTTCTCAATCCAGAAAAATGCTCTGTGTGAGCTATGCTTCAGATATCTCTACACAATCGCAATATATATGGATATAATAAAGTTTAAGATCGGTGTGATTTTTTTTATGTTTTTAAAAGAAGTCTCTTCTGCTCACCAAGGCTGCAATTTTTTGATAAAAAATACACAAAAAACACAGTAATATTGTGAAATATTATGACAATTTAAAATTAGTTTTTTATGTTAATATATATTAAAATCTAATTTATTCCTCTGAAAAAAAGCTGAATTTTCAGCAAATCACTCTAATATTTCCGTGTCACATAATCACTCTAATATGATGATTTTATGCTCCAAAAAACATGTATGATTATTATCCGTGTTGAATACAGTTTTTTACATTTTTATTTCAGGATTCTTTGATGAATAGAAAGTTCAAAAGAACAGCTTTTATCTGAAATGGAAAGCTTTAATACATAAAACACTACCCTTTAAAAAGTTTGGGGTCAGTAAGAATTTGTATTTTATTTTTGGGGGAAATAAATAAGAAATCAATACTTCTATTCATCAAGGATGAGTTACATTGATCAAAAGTTACAGTAAAGACATTTATAATGTTAGAAAAGATTCTAATTAAATAAATGCTGTTCTTTGAACTTTCTATTCATCAAAGAATCCTGAAATAAAAATGTAAAAAACTGTTTTCAACATGGATAATAATCATACATGTTTTTGGAGCATAAAATCATCATATTAGAGTGATTTGTGAAGGATCATGTGACACTGAAGACTGGAGTAATGATGCTGAAAATTCAGCATTTTTTCAGAGGAATAAATTACATTTTAATATATATTAACATAAAAAAAGTCATTTTAAATTGTCATAATATTTCACAATATTACTGTGTTTTTTGTGTATTTTTTATCAAAAAATTGCAGCCTTGGTGAACAGAAGAGACTTCTTTTAAAAACATAAAAAATCTTACCGATCTTAAACTTTTGACCGGTAGTGTACAATCGACTTTTTTTTTTAAATTTCACTGCACATTTACACAAAAAGTTGTAAACAACCTAGAACCTATTCTATATGTCTTGTTCTTATGTGGTAATCTTCATCAGAAATATCGAATCCAAGTAGATTCAAAATGAAATGCCATTCGCAACATTTCACTTCTGTAATGTAATATATATATTTTTTACAATTTCTTTTAAAATGTGCTAACAAAATGTAACTTTTCGTCTTGAATTGACTGGATTGTGTTTCTAAACCAATAAGTTAAAACTGCAAAAGCACTCAGTGATTCTTTTGACTCTTAATCTTCTGAATCAATGGGCTTTATGCACAGCTGCACTACTTCCTGAACTTCAGCCAGCTCCTCGTTTCCTGTCTGCCATTATTGGACAAACTGATTAATCCAGGTGTGTCTGACCTCAGTAGTCACAACAACAATAATCAGGCACACCTGAATTCATCAAGTTAGTCCAATAATGGCAGACAGGAAACAAGGAGCTGGTCGAAGTTCAGGAAGTAGTGCAGCTGTGCATAAAGCCAATTAACTAAAGATTATTTATTAACTAAGGATACATTTATTAAAGTATTTACCCCCAAGTATTTAAAAATCTGTCATCATTCAGTGATGTACTGTAATTTTTCAAATATCTTTGTTTGTGGTTACGACATTAGGGTGAGTAAAGATTTTTTTATTTTTGGGTGAACTATCCCTTTAAGAATAAAAATGGGGTAAATTTGTCACAAAAAAAAATAAATCCCAAGAATATATTTCTTTAAAAAGGCAAATCCCATTCGATCGATCCTTATACAGGAATCCCAGTCATAAATATTCACACACACACAAGAAGCAAATGTAACAGAATACAAAATCAAATTCCATTAGCTTCCCTGTCAGGTCTGATGCAACATAGGACCCATAAGATGCATCCCACAACCGAAGACATCAATACATGGAGACATTGCAGCATGTCTGCCTTACAGACACACTGCAACACGTGAAAGCCAACCCTGTGATATCAGCACTTTTGCAGACTGTGCCAGAAGGTGCATCTTATATTCATAGACCTCTCTTTGCTCTCCATACACACAGGTGAATGCTGACCACACGTGTTGCTGAGTCAGCTGTTTGTCATAGTGTATGATTACTCCACAGAGCCACTCTGATAAAAGCTTCACCAAACCTCAATCTCTGGGTGATCATAAAATCAATTCAGACCACTGCTGCCTGCCTCAATCCCACAGATAAGTCTTACACACATAGGCCGCTTTCAAACTCAAATTCCTTACTAGTCAAAATACGCCTTCTTCAGCAGGCAAGCTGAGTCCTGAGATTTCCCTCATTCGCTGTCCTCAAGCAAAACCCATCGCGGCACATTTCGTAAATCCAGTTTCATTTGCCTGACATCTTTCCTAGGGATTCAGCCCAAAGTGCTTGTCTTAAGAACAGTCAGAATAAACTAAAGATCGCTCTCTTCTTGAATTTTTCTGTCTGGAAGATGTTGTAGTCAGCACAATGTACATCGCAGAGCAAAAATGCTAATTGGAGCGTCCAATCCAATTCAGTGACTATAGATGTGCCTTGAAAAGTAGAATTGAAGTGTAAGTAGTGCTTGCCCATGCAAAAGTCACTGATGCAATGGTAGGTTGTGGGTGGTTGCAAGATGCTACTAAGTTGCTGCGTGAATGGGACATTTTGGGACTCACACCAAGCGGCAACATTCTAATCTGAAACATGAAGCATACCCGGAAGTGCAAAAAACTGCAATACATCTAAAATCCCCTAGAGGGAGGTCCCAAAAGGGAGCAAATGTCCATAGACCCCATATTAACCCCATATTGACCCCATATTTTTACAGTCTATGGGCCCTGTTTTAACGATCTGAAATGCAAGTGTCAAAGCGCAAAGCGCAAGTAACTTTGTGGGCGGATCCCGGCACTGTTGCTATTTTCCCGGCGGGATAAATGCCTCTTGCGCCTGTCGCGAATCTGAACGGGGTTGGTCTGAAGTAGCTTCATTATTCATAGGTGTGGTTTGGGCTTAACGTGAAATAAACCAATCAGAGCGTCAATTTCCCTCATGTTTTAATAGTTTTCCTTATAATAATGTCTCATTTGCAAAAAGTAAAATGCATCTGTGTAGCTGAGAGAATAATCTACAGTGTATGCACGTTGTTCACACTGGCCAAGCATGCACGCTTAAAAATAGCATCTGAAAGTACGTGCAACGCGCCACTGATTTTAGACTAATTTTTTTCCGGTCAGTGGCGCAATTGTTTTCTGGAACTGCAAAATAGCACTGGGGAATGTTTGCGGCGAAACACGACTCCATTTTTGCGTCGACCCCGCCCAGGGAGCGCAAGTTCATTCCCTAGTTTACCGACGTGCGTCTGTGGAGGGAAAAGTCCGCTTTTCGTTGGTGCAAAATAGGAATGATAAATGCGTTTGTGTATAAAGTCATTTGTGCCAGGTGCAAGATAGGGCCCATGACTCACACCTGTACGTAAATGCAGCTGTCAATCCTAAAAACTGACATTGGCTGCATCCAAAATCGCATACTCTCTTAAATAGGTACATATTTTGAATAAGTAATTGCTTCACAACCGCTAAAAAAGGACGTTCTAAATAGTATGAATGTAATCTAGATGTTGTCATTATCATGTGACTCACCAGCGTCAGTTACGTCCCTTCACTGCCATACACAAATCCTCTCCTTTGGCCTCATGGGATAGTAAAGTTTCCATCGCATGCACATTTCAGAATCTTCCCAGAAGAAGTAGGTCATCTGGATACTTTTTGCCTACTCTTTCATGAGTAATTTGAATTTGGACTTCACAAACCAGCCAGCAGCCATATCACTATGTAGCCCAAGACTGGTTTACCACTGAAGCTAAGCAGGGCTGAGCCTGGTTAGTACCTGGATGGGAGACCTTCTGAGAAAGCCAGGTTGCTGCTGGAAGAGGTGTTAGTGAGGCCAGCTCACCCTGTGGTCTGTGTGGGTCCTAACGCCCCAGTATAGTGACAGGGACACTATACTGTCAGAAGAGCACCGTCCTTCGGATGAGACGTTAAACCGAGGTCCTGACTCTCGGTGGTCATTAAAAATCCCCGACATCCTGGCCAAATTTGCCCAGTGGCCTCTGTCCTAATCATCCCCATATATACTAATTGGCTTCATCACTGTCTCCTCTCCACCAGTAAGCTGGTGTGTGGTGAGCGTTCTGGCGCAATATGGCTGCCGTCGCATCATCCAGGTGGATGCTGCACACTGGTGGTGGTTGAGGAGATTCCCCTCTCTATGTAAAGCGCTTTGAGTGCAGAGAAAAGCGCTATATAAATGTAATGAATTATTATTATTACAAACTGTTTTTCGCCTACTATAGGGAAGTATGTGATTTCGGACATAGACTATATCCTGGTCCCTACTTTTGGCTCAATGGTCTGACTCAAACCACAAGGCAAGTATATATATAGCCAGCACAAATGCATTCAGACTACACAAAATAGCATCTTCCCTTTAAACATGGGAGCATCAATGCTCCCATGTTTGTTTGTTGGTCGAGCATCAAATGCTTGCATTCTAAAAGAGTTTGCCCACTTTGATTTTTTATTCCGGTACAGCCAATTTTCTTTCTGATCTGAATGCGTGGAGAGTTTATGAAGTCTAAATCGGGCTATAGCTTAAGTGAATGCCATGACAGAGATCCCCTAAAGTGAACTGATGCATTCTCACGGCTTGCTACCTCCGCTAACAGCCCAGACAGGAAAGCATCACTGCTCGACTAAATATAACACTATGCCGTTGAGTGCTCTGATTCACAATTGCTTGTCTACGAGGCTGCCTGGAGATGAGCTGAAACAAAATCAGCAGTGCATCGCCGATCATGTGACTTGAAATAGCCCTTTTGACCCTCTTGCAGACACACACACAAAAACGCTAGAGCTAATGATAGATAAAGATGCATGTCTCTAAGGCAACACGCAATTAAAACGAACCAGGTGACTTTTATAAAGATATCTTAGATTCTGAGACAGCTTTTCTATACAGTTGCTAGGGAGTTTTTAGAATGTTCTAAATGGTTACTAAGGAATTTATATGGTGTCTGTGTGGTTTCTGGGTAGCTGCTCAGTGGTAACTAGGTTAGGTGGTTACTAAAAAGATGATAGGGTGTTCTATGTGGTAGCTATAGCTAGTAATTTGCTAAATGGTTTTTAGATTTTTCTGGCCCCATTGCTTTACTTTCTTCCTTTTTTTTCTGGTATTCTTAGATCCGTCTCTGTCCTGCCAAAATAATAAATCCCGAAATTAAAGAGCTCTGGAATGTTTAGATCGCGTCTATGGGTTCTAAGACGTTGCCGCTGGTAACCGATAGCGTCTCCAACCATCATGGCCGACCAGCTCAGAGCCCGCCCAATCGGCATGTGACTCCTCATTCTCAATATGGTTGCTTTGGTATTCTGGGTGCTTGCTAGGAAGCTGATATAGTTGCAAAGTGGTTGTTAAGGAGTTGCTTTGAGACTCTGAGTGGTTTCTATGGAGTTGCAAGACAGTTACTATAATGTTCTGTGTTGTTACTTACTAGTCCAAGTCAAAAGGCTTAAACAAAATGACTATGTGGTTGCTATGAGGTTTTCTGGGTGGTTTCTAGGGAGTTGCTAAATGGTTACTAGCATTCTGGATTGTTGCTTACTAGTCCAAGTCAAGAGCCTAAAAATAAATTTCTATGTGGTTGCAAGGTTCTTGGTGGTTAGTTGCTAGGGTGTTCTGGGTAGTTGCCAGGGAGTTGCTGTGTGGTAGCTAGGCTGTTCTGAGTGGATGTTAAGGAATTGCTAGAGTGTTCTGGGTGGTTTCTAATGAGTTACTAGATGGATACTATAGCATTCTGGGTTGTTGTTTACTAGTCAAAGTCAAGACCCTCAAACAATATTTCTATGTTCTTTGTAGGGTTTCCTGGATGGTTGCTAGGGAGTTGCTAGACGGTTACTATAGTATTCTGGGTTGTTGCTTACTAGTCAAAGTCAAGAGTCTAAAATACAATTTCTATGTGGCTGCTAGGGTATTCTGTTTGATTGCTAGGAAGTTGCTAAATAGTTGCAAGGGTGTTCTGGGTTGTTATGTTCTAGTCCATCCCAAGTCCCTGGATATATATATATATAGCTACATGCTGATGAATAAAATAAAGTCACAAATGTTACATTTGAAAAGTAAATGCATCGCTTGTGCCACATAATGTTGTTTTGCAGTATTTGAATACTTGATGTAATGGTGTATTTGCATCTTTATGTGCATTATCTTCTATGTTTCTATTCAAATTTTCTAGGCCCCAGCACTGCACGGCCCTGGCAGCTGGGATCTCTCAGCGTCTGTTTTTGTTATTTGACAAAAAGAGCATCTTTGGCTTAATAGCTCTCCCTCTTCATACTTCTTTAAGGAATAGATGATCGTAATCAGCATTTTTGCCAGCGTGCTGTTGACAGAGGCATCCATTTGCAGTGAAAGCGTAGTCTGAGCATCTCTTTACAGATCATTCAGAAAGAGAGAGCGAGAGAACAAGAGAGAGAGCGCGATGTGCCGCATCCACAGCTATGTAATTATTCTCATTATGTCAAATCACTGTGCCAGAACAATAACTGTGCTTTCATAAAAGGACCCCAAATGTCCATCTGCTCTATGTACCTGTACACATGAGTTTCATACAGGAGAGAAGGAGAATTAAGTGACAAGAGGAGACAAGAGCAACAACGAGAGTGAACATGGTGAACCGAAGGGCAGTAAATTGCTTAAATTAAGATAAACTAAAAACAATTACATTTTATTTTAGCCAGGTCTTACTACTTTAATTGAATATTTCAGGCTCAGTTAAGATTTTTATTTCAAAAGGAAAACATCTACTGTAGGTTTCAGTACAATGGAAGTGAATGGGTGTATTATTCTGCTTAAATAATTCAGCTAGCCTTTGAGTAAATCAATCAGAGCTTATGTAGGACTGTCAGATTGTAAAGATGGAACAATTTTGACCTCCATTGTGCGCACATCAGTAAGACTCTGCTGTTTATTTAAGGCTTTACCAGTTCCTGTCTAAACAGAATCTCTTGTTCCTAATGTCCCCATTGAACTTCTCAACCACTAGAAACACTGAATCCTCAAATGGATCCAATCCAATGTCAGCGAGATGGACCGTTTTGCCTCCCAGGCAGAAGAGAAGTCTAACAGTAACAGCGTAATTTCTAATCCAGGTTAAAAGACAATAATGCAAAACCTTCTCATACCAGTGCATTTCTTCGGGCTGCCTGGACGCTTCCCATGCATCCCCAATTTGCATCCAAAATTCTCCTCCCAGAACTCTGCAAACCAAACGTTCCGTCGGTTGTTGGACAAGGAGCGGCTTTTGAAGTATCTGTCAAAGGCTGAAAATAAGAATGAAAGCATTGGAATTGGACTGGAATTGCAAGAGAAGTATTACATCAGAATTTGTCCACTAGACAATTACCATTTTACCTTCAATGGATGCTCTTTTCGGGAGGATGGTAATAGCACCTTCTGCCACACTTTCCTGCTGGACGACAGGAGATATCTTTGAGCCCCAGCTGTCTGATCCCACCCACAGGAAGTGACCTGTTTGGTTATTACGCATTGCAGCATCCAATACACGTCTGAAAGATAAGGAAACAAAATACACATTCATGTGTGAGGCAGTGATGTCTCCTAAAACCTAGAAAATTTCCTTCAAACAGATCTGATTCGTTCTGATTTTCTGAGGTCAACAGTGTTCTGTTAGACCATAAAGTCATCAGTGTAATTGGCAAGATTCCAAAGGACATCATGTAAAAGGCTTAGAAGAGCAGTGTCTCTCTGGAATATGGGGATGTGATTTGGTCCTGTGCTACAGGTACATGAAATTTCATGGAAAAGAGGACTGAAAAGTGGATTATGTTAAAATGAGCTCTCCAGGCACATTATAGGAAATAGCTGACTTCACCTGTTCTTGAGGTTTTCACCTACAGTAAGAGCAATACTTACGGCTTGATTGCACCATCTTCAATTTAACTCTTTGAAAGTCATAGTTAAGTATCTGTGGTTCGTCCAAAATCAGTAGCTTTTCAACTGATTTAACTTTAAGACCCTATGAACTCAACATTTGACTTCTCATGGCTTTATTGATTTATTAACTTCTAAAACACCTAAATGCAAGTTTACTCTGAAAGTTACCAGACTTCTAGAAGTTACCACAACTTCAAAATATTCTCGGTAAATGGACCAAATACACTAGCCTTCAAAAGATTAAGGTTGGTAAGTTTTTTAAAATATACAATTTTGAAGAAGTCTTTACCAGGGGTGCGTTTCCCGTACAACGACGTAGTTCGCTGCTTCACTACCATAATACGATGCATCGTTGGAGAAATCAACTAGCTAGTCATGACTGTTTCCTGAAACTCACTGTCGCAAAGTATCGTTCAACCACGTTGTTTTCGCACGTGGTGGAGTATAACTACTTTTAATAAAACTGTTTGAGATCCAATTAACGCTAGATTTTTTAAATATAAATTACAGACATGTCATCTGAGGACTATTTCTAATTGTTCTCAATTGCTTTATTACCAGACTCAATATTTGGCTCGTTCTTACATAGTATGTACGTTCGCACATGCGCACTCTTCAAACACGGTACTTCAAATCTTTTGACAAACTAAAAGACGTAAATTACATTTGTATGTATTCTAAAAAAAAGGCACCGGTTGTACTGAACGTCAGCTTGCTTATTTTGCTCAAGATAAGGATTTATTACCTCCAAATGTGTTGAAATATAAAAACGATGCCTCTAACCACATGTCGAAAGCTATCGCTCAAACCACACAACTTTGCCGATGCTGTTTGCGAACGTTCGTGGGAACGATGGTTTCGGGAAACACCGACTCGTTGAACTATGCTGATAACGACGAAACTTGCGACGAACTTGGCTAACGATGCTTTCGTGAAACGCACCACAGGGCTGTATTCGATCAAAATTGCAGCAAAAACAGACATATTGTGAAATATTATTAAAATATTATATCAATATTTGAATTATTGTATACATTGAGGACTCATCCTGCCCTGCAACAATTTTAGCCCAACCAAATACTTCACATAATTTAAAAAAGACAAGCATTAATGGGTAAATCATAGACTCAAGGAAGCCTTTACTCTTATTTCTCAGTAAAAATAACACATACAAAAAAAAATCTGAACAAAACCAATTTCAGTGTGAAATGCTTGTAAAAGACTTCTTAGGCCTTCTTTTTTCAGCATATTACAAGGACATATTACCATCATTATTAAAAATCTATACATCAATGAATAAGACGAAAATTAAATTGCTATAGATAAAGACACCTGATGTCATCTTCATTCGCAAACATGACGATTGCACGAGCATTGGGTGTCTCCAGTAGCCGGAGGATGATCTTGTCGAACTCTCCTGGTCTGGGCTCTCTGGGGATCTTCAGAGACTGAGCAATACACACACCGCCTGAGAGAAAGTAGATGAGGAAGTGAGAGAGAGAGAGAGAGAGAGAGAGAGAGAGATATGGGGATGGAGAATGAATGATGGAGAGATATAGAGTGAGGAAAGGAAAATGAATGGAAAGGAATTGGATAAGAGGAAAGATTGGAATTGAAATGAAAGGAATTGGATAAGAGTAGAGATTGGAATTGAAATGAAAGGAATTGGATAATAGGGAAGATTGGAATTGATGGGAAGGGAAGGGAGATAATTGGAGGAAAAGTAAAGTTAGAAATTAGAAAAAAAATGGAAATGGAAATGAGGGGAGTATAATTGGATAAGAATTGGGAAAAGGAAATTGGATAAGAGATAAGAGAAGGGAAAGAAAACAGGGAAAAAAGAAAATGAAAGGATTAGAGGAATTGGATAAGAGGACAGATTGGAAATGGAATGAAAGGAATTGGATAATAGGGGAGATTGGAATTGATGGGAAGGGAAGGGAGATAATTGGAGGAAAAGTAAAGTTAGAAATTAGAAAAAAAATGGAAATGGAAATGAGGGGAGTATAATTGGATAAGAATTGGGAAAAGGAAATTGGATAAGAGATAAGAGAAGGGAAAGAAAACAGGAAAAAAGAAAATGAAAGGATTAGAGGAATTGGATAAGAGGACAGATTGGAAATGGAATGAAAGGAATTGGATAATAGGGGAGATTGGAATTGATGGGAAGGGAAGGGAGATAATTGGAGGAAAAGTAAAGTTAGAAATTAGAAAAAAAATGGAAATGGAAATGAGGGGAGTATAATTGGACAAGAATTGGAAAAAGGAAATTGGATAAGAGATAAGAGAAGGGAAAGAAAACAGGGAAAAAAGAAAATGAAAGGATAAGAGGAAAATAAATGAAAGGAAGGGATGTGATGAAATAAAACATGATAATGGAGACAAAAGAAAGATAAATAGGGAAAAGGAGGATGACAGAAAAGACGATAAAGGGATATTGCAAATGAAATTGAGTATGAAAGCAGAAGAGAGTGACAAAGAGAGAAAGACAGGACATCAGAAGGTCAGAAGCACGAGAAGGAAGGATGAAAACACCGGAGCGGCAACGGAAACTTATTCCATTATAAGATGGACAGGGACGCACATAGATTAGCATATAGAGGGACCAGAGAAAAACAAACAGATTCAGTGTTTCTCTCCAGCGGAGTGAGGAAAGCGTGTTTAGATTCAAATGATATCTGATAGTGTCACCTTGCCCAAGGTGCCTGCGGGAACACAAGGTGATGTCAAACACGTCCCGGCTTATCTTACTCGGTCTAATGCAATTCACACAGCGCACTTGAAAACCTGCAGTCATGGTGTCATATCCAGCGAAATGTACACAACAGCAATACGGTGTTTCTGGTATTCAGAGATGCGGCAAGAAAAATTGTGACAAGCCGTGTCGTCAAGATCTGATCAGGTCCTTAGAGATCTCAGTCACACTAATGGAGGATTCGTGCTCGCTGGTCTCTTCCTCCAAAACAAACCATCTGCTCTTTGGTCAATTTAAATCCTCACAGGCAATATCATGTTGTCAGGGAATTGCAGCAAGGAGCATTTGATATGGAAACGGGCCACGGCTTGGCGTAAAGTGTGGCTATAATAACCCTCCATCTTGCCTCTGAGCCCTCAATTAGAGCATTAGCACTTCACGGCCCGAGTTAAACACTCCAGTACCCTTCTAAAAACGTGCTCTCACCAATACAGTCCATTTAATGAACGGCTATGGTGGCCTCATCTCGAGAGCAGCTGTGGAAGCCATCACGATGCCCAATTCACCCGAAGACACCCAGTGATTATGCGAACGGGTGTCCTTTCAAGGATAAGCGTCATCGTCATGCTTTCCTTAATGGTGGCTGTTCTCCTTTGTTATCAATTCCGTCAACATCATGTAATTGAGATGCTGGTGGCAGCGATAATGTCCTGCTGGTGGGGCGTCCCCATGGGGCACACTTCAAGATGTCAGGTCTGCACTTGAGAGTTAGGCTTCTTACGGGGAAAAAAGATGCAATCTCACAATATCACTTCTAAAATGCACCCTTTAAAAGGTATTTAAAGGGTAACTAAACCACTGGTCAGAGCCTGTCTCCACCCACTGGAAATGTTGGAAAATGCTGAAAAAGTGGGCAAACCCCAGCGGAGATTGTGGGACGAAATAGACGCTAAAACACTCCATCCTGTATCGTTTTCAATACTCGGAATTCCAACTCCTGACTCCCTGACAGTGGTTTTGACGACACAAGATGGTCTTCTACACTGCCAAGGCGCAGCTCGCGAGGTGAGGTGAAACCTGCGGACGTCACGAGTGCGGAACATCCAATAGGAAAATTCAACTGCAGTAGCCACCGTTCAACCTGAAGAGGGCAGCACTGAGACGTTTTTACACCATATATTGTAGAAATTGAACACTTCATAAACAAATGTCAAAAAAGCTTACTCAAATCAATGACTGGTATTAATAAAGATCTATTCTTACAGATCATTAACTAAAAAAAGTTGGTTAAAGTGTTAGTTACTCTTTAAGGAGCAAATGTGCAGCTTTTGAAAGGATCCCCCAGTGACAGCTTTTTCTAAGAGTTAGGGACCCTGGACAGATCGTCCAATTTACCTATGTTTTACCAATTTACCCAGAGGAAACCAACGTCAATATGTGGGAGAACATACAAACTCCACACAGAAAGGCATCCTGGCTCAGTCTAGACTCGAATCAGGGACATTCTGGCTTTGAGGTGACAATGCTAAACACTGAGCCACCGGCAAAATTGCTGCAAAATTGTGACACTGGAAACCCAAAACACAAGAATACTACTGGGCACTAGCCCCAAATATGATAATATATAGAAAGCCTATCTATACAGCCAGAATTTTTTTTTAATAAAGATAACAATTTATCATTTGTGTACCCAAAAGTGCCATAAGTCCCATAATAACCCATAATTCCTTAAGAAAACCACAGAAATTAGGCAAGCACAAGTGACATAAATCTAAAGAAGCAAGCAAACGTTTTGGAAGATCGGATGCTATAACAAAACAAAAAGACTATAAATGCTATATTTCTGTAATAAATTATATATATATATATATATATATATATATATATATATATATATATATATATATATATATATATACACATATATACACACATATATATATATATATATATACACACACACACATATATATATATATATATATATATATATGAGGGCTGTGCAAAAGTTAATTGTGATTACCAGAAAATAAAAGTCTGTGTTTACATAATATATTTGTGTGTGCTGTATATAATTATTTTGTATATATAAATACACACGCATGCATGTATATATTTATGAAAATGTGTTATTCATATATAAAATATTTATATTTATATAATATAGATTATGTATTTATATATATATATATATATATATATATATATATATATATATATATATATATATATATATATATATATACAGAATTTAAGCACAAATAATTCTTAAATATATACATGCATGCATTGGTATTTATATATACAAAATAAATACAGCACACACAAATATATTATGTAAGCACAGACTTTTATTTTGGATGCGATTAATCGCAATTAACTTATCCACAGCCCTATATATATATATATATATATATATATATATATATATATATATATATATATACATATATATATATATATATATATATATATATATATATGCTATATATTATTATTATTATTTTTAAATCCAGCCAATGTTAGTGTATACTTGTGCTTGCATAAGTATTGCATCATTAGCTTAGCAACATGCTAACACCAAACTTTACTAGATTCAACAGTCAAATCATATTTTGCTGGTTAAAACTTTCTACAGAAATCACTTATGAGAAACCCCCAAGCTTTAGGATGCTGACTTAAAGCTTGTTCACACCAAGAACGATGACTATAAAGTTTTTATAATCATTGTAAATTGTATGAGAATATAGTCCACACACCACAGCTAAACGAATAATCACACATAGAAGAATGATAATGTTTACGATCTAACTGCACTTATAATAAACACAATATTATCATCTGTTGGTGTGGATGCAAATTTAGTTATCATTATACTTATCATTACAGTTATAATCTTGATGCGAGGTTAAAAGGCAGCTCACCATTTAGGTAATCAGTTTTGTGAAGTTAACTAGTTCATCTTAGGTTCATAACATGCATTATCGTCGCTGTGTAATTCACCTCTGAATCTGCCACACTCCAGGCGTCCTGCCTCTCATATAATATTCAGACAGGCCGTGACACAGAATCATAGATCTCAGGTCAGCGGCCACATCTGGTAAGGAAGCTCATTTAAAGATCCCCGTCAAATCTGCCCGAGGCATTAGGAGTTTGCGGTTGCATTAGTCACGCCGTGGGCGACAGAGGTAGTACAACAATCACAATCTTAAACAATTTATCAGCGCTTGTGGCGTCTTATCTATTGTCAGCAGGAATGTACTGTATCTAATGTCATAAAATAATCAGCAACAACATGATCCATATCTCATATTACTCAACAGTGGAGTATGAAATCGAGTTGTTCTTTAAGTCTGTTTTCGAATTCAAAATAACACTGTGAAGAAACTAAATGACAAATTTTATATTTCATGGTTTATAGTAATTAAAAAGGAAAATGGCAGTGCCTCATTTAATGGCAGGAGCTGAGAAGCATTCTGGATGATTAATATTACAAGATTTGATCATTTTCCCATCAAGCTTAGAAGGCAACATAAATTAGCAGATTGTGCCAGCTGTGAGTTCAGTGCTGACAATTCAGCAGCTGTAGTTTGCATACTACAAAAACTAATTCAATTCAGTAGAAAGTCATACAGACATACTTGGATGAACCACAATCTGTGCATTGTAAAAAAAAGTTGCTGCCTTGAAATTTTTAAGTGGATGTTTAAGTAATTTCAACTTAAATGACGAATCAACTGACTTAAAGGGTAAACTAAACCCCTGGTCAGAGCCTGACTCCACACTGGCAATATTTGAAAAATGCTGAAAAGTGGGTAGACCCCAGCGGAGATTGTGGGGCTCACGACCCTGATCGTTTTCAATACACGCAATTCCAACTCCAGACTCGCCACAGTGGTTTTGACGAAACAAGCTGGTTTTTATACTGCCGCTCGGACCAAGAGCGTGGTGAGCTAAAACGTGTCAGTACGTCACGAAGAACCGTGAACATCCAATAGGAAAATTGAACTGCAGTAGCCCCCGTTCAACCTGAAGAGGGCAGCACTAAGACGTTTTTACACCATATATTACAAAAATAAAACACTTTATACACAAATGTCAAAAAAGTTACTCGAATCAATGACTGGTATTAATAAAGATCCATTCTTACAGACCATTAACTAAAAAAAGTTGGTTTAGGGTTTAGTTACTCTTTAAAAAATGAGTTGAATCTTGAATAACTTTTTAAAAAAAGATGAAAATGTCTGAACCATAGACTGTAAAAAATATGGACAAAGCGTCTGTGACGTCACCCATAGACTCTCTGAAGAACGGGTTTGAAGCTGTTTATGGGGGTACGGGCGGCGCCATACTGGAAAATCTTGGAAAATAAAATACAAAAGTTTCAGAAAGGATACAGAGGTGGTTTGATGTGTTGTGTCAGATCATGGCCGAGACGTCAAATTCCTCTCTGCGCAGCCCGTTCTCAGCTGTCAATCAAAGTTAAAAACTGAGATTTTAACATGACGTCTATAGATATTTGCTCCCTTTTGGGACCGCCTCTCAGCGGATTTGAGATGTATTGCAGTTTATCGCACTTCCGGGTAGGCTTCATCTTTCAGATTAGAATGTTGCCGCTTGGTCTGAACTTATTTTGATGAGTTAGAGCAAAGTAAAAATACAGCCCATTCTCACCCTCAAGGCGTCATTTAACGGACTTCAACATCTGACGTTTCAGGCGCCTCTAGCGTCAGTTAGATGACGCTCTGGGAATCACGTGTAACCCTACCTCAGACCTAAACCTAACCGCGTCATCCAACTGATGGTTTCCTTTAGCGTCAGTTAGCACTGACGCGTAGGATCACGTCATGTAACTGCACGGCTGAAAGGGCGCCTGGAAGCGTCAAATATTGAAGCATGGTCAAAGGTGACACCTTGGGGTGAGAATGCGTTGAAAAATATGTTGTCATAACTTATTGATCATAGAAAACTATTCAAATTCAAAATGAAAAAACACACCACAACAATTATAATGTCATATTTTCTTGGCTGTTTAAAAAACAGACAATTAAATGTCATATTCTCTAAAAAAAATCAAATAACCATATTAGGCCTTGATATAGTGCATCTCATACAGAAAATGTACTTTGGGTGTTTTGCATAATTAAACCTCTAAATGCAAAGTTTAATTCAGCTCAGATTTTTAGACTGAAAAATCTGCTACACAACTTTTTTTTTAACGAGCAAAAGTTTCATGGTCACACATATTGCAGTTAAAAGACATTAGGCAGTATTTTAAATATTAATGCAATCAGTGCCAAGTTCATTTTGAAAATAAATCTCTCACTGAAGCCAAATTTTCTTTTCCACTGTTTACTGTTCATTTCATACAGCCTTTCAATATTTTGGCAGAAATAAGCCTGGGTTTGCTATCACACGGTAGAAGCAATCTCACCTTTTCCCTCAGACACGAGCACAGCCAGTGTCGCACAAAAAGTGTGCTGAGCGTGGGAGCGAGGGCTTTTGTGCTTCACATGCACACCGTGGCAGCCATTAGCGGTGCGACGTGCATAAGCCGACACAAATGCATACCACTGTGCATGCGATGAAAGGGTTGAAACCGGAACAAAAGCATATGTGGGAAGAGATACACTCACATCTGCACAAAACACTGTATGTGTACGTTATACTCAAACGGCATCAGTCAGAGTCGAGATAATTAGCACAAAAAGTTGTATGCTAAATACGTATAAAGTCAGTTAACAAGGTTTTCCGCTTTGAGTTCCTAAATCCAGAGAGCCGCCTCTGTAAATACCGTAAACGCACTGTTTCAAAAGGTAGGCGATGAGGTTTAACTCGGAAATGTTAGTTAATGCGAAGTTGACAAACAATATTTTTTTTGCAGCATGCACAGTATTAATTTAGATTAGTAATACATGAGCAAATGACAAATAAAAATTTCAAAGATAAAGGAAAAATCTTTTAAAAATCTATTTTAAAATGTGTCTTATGAATGTACAGAGCCACAAAAGAGACATAGTGATGGAAAAGAATATAGATGATGGGCCTTCTCTCGACTTTTGCCTTCTCTCACAAATTCCCCAGAAGAAACTTTTTTTGTGAGCAACAAGTTTCTTGGGATGTAAAAGCATTTATCGGTAAATACATATTTTTTCAACCTTTTTAATCTCCATGTCCCTTTAGGGGCTCCTGTACTAATCTACTTCTTTGTCTTCATGATGGTTTCAGTTGCATTCAGTTTGCATGCTTGTTGTATTCAAGTAAAAATGTAATGACTGTTAATTAAAATGTAATTAAATTGATGTAAATGCATATTTATATTTGATATCATATTATATTTATGCACATTTCACTGTAAACCATGGGTTAACAGGCTCATTGCTTTTACAAAATGGTTAGTCCATAAAAATATTGGTGTATAAGGTGTATGTTTGTAGAGTAATATACAACGGCTTCGAGGCTCAATCAATCATAATCAAGGACCGGAACCAGGGCTTGGCATTAAAGGGATAGTTCACTTTGAAATTAATTTTTTGATATGTTTTTGCTTACCTCAAGGCCATCCAAGATGTAGGTGTCTTTGTTTCCGCAGAATTTTCAATTTTGATATTTTTAGGTCAACATATCAAAAATGTATTTCAAAGTGAACTATCCCTTTAAGTGACAGCAGCATAATATACCTGCTGCCAAATTATCTACATGGCAGTTTTTACCCATGGTACTGTATCAATGTCAAAATTGTGGCCGGTGAAAGTGCTGAGTGGCTCGTAACTTTGGGAAACCACTGGCCACAGAGCAGCCGTGCAAAGGCAAAAGTAACGTTTTGGGTTGAAAAGGAGTTATTGATATTTATGGCACATTCAAGACCTCCTTTATCGTGGTGATAAGTATCATGAGTCAAATGAGTCTGAAGCAAAAAGGGTACATTGGTGCATACAAATACAACATAATGAAGCAACAAGGGTCGCCTATATTGGTGCATACAACATCAGACCAGCTGTTACAAGCGGGTTGTAAACAATCACAGCATAAAAAATCCGCTGGATGAGCCAAGTTCACCGTATACTGAATAGACGGAGAACACAGAAGGTTGTGCTATAAATGCATTACTCGTCTGTATTCCAGAATGCAAACTGTGTTCATGGGCCTGCTTTCCGCGTAACGTATAAGGAGCTGTGACCTGCAGGGGGAGCATGATCCTAATAATCGAAGATGCGACGTGAAGTCAAGTGGCTGTTTATGCGAAGTTCTAGCTGTTTACAATGAAATAAAGGCAATCAAATATGATTGTATTTTTTAACGTTTTTTTCTTGGATTAAAAATAATATTTAATATTTATATATTTTTTTAAATATTTAAATATTTTTTTAAATATTATTTTAAATTTGCATGCCTTTGCATGACTTCTCGCTTTTTGCAGACAATACAAAGGCAAAGTAAAGTAACTAAAATAGTGGTCAAAAGTCAAGTTTGAGATTTTTTATGTAGATTGCTTTCATTACTAAAACATCTAATTGCCAGATTTCCAGTGTCCTATAATTAATTTGGCGGGACAACTAAAAATCATTAAAAAGTATTTTTCTCAGTTCCTCACATGTTAAGGTCTTGAGTCTTCTGATGAGCAAAAAAACTTCATGTCAAGCTCTAACCGGAACTGTACAGTATAATAAAGTTTTGCCTTTTCTTCTCATGTTACTTCTAAATCAATTGTAGAGTGCATTCAATCATTTATAAGTTACATTTATGATGATTCCTGAGAAAGCAAGTCTAGGTTTGAATCCCTTCTTGTTACATAAAAGGTCAATATGAATTATGGAAATGAGCAATGAAAGGTTAAAGTTTGCTCTTTAATAGGAATCAGAGCCTGGCAATGAATCTAAGCAAAATCACTGGAGCAGTAATTACAATAAAACTCCATTTAAAACTTTTGCAGGTAAAGTTACAAAGTTTATTAGTATATAACTCGCAGTGTTGCCTGGGGGAGGATGCCTCCTTCCTTTGAAGACAAGAGCAGTGGGTTTGTAACGTAGACAAAGACATATCTCTGCCAGCTCACTGTCTAAGATCAACCTTTCCGCAGTTAATTGCTGTAGAAAGATACGTTTGGACCTGGAGGAGAGGGGCTTCCGTGCTATAAATGAATCTCTGCCACATCATACTGCATTAAGCAGAGCATCCTGACAGTATTCATTTGTACCAGGCCTGAAAATGCCACAGCGATCCGTTCAAAGACATGTGAAATAACGGTTCACGGATCTTTGCCAGTTTCATTTCAGCAACAATGAGATTTAACTTGAATTTAATCTGAAAGATTATAGTATAATGTTGCTGGCTAAAAATATGTATTAATAGTAGTACTCAAATATAAAATTTCAGCAAGAAAATAAATGGGAATGTAAATGAGCTCTCTACTTTATAAAGAGTAAAATGTTGTTTATCTAATGTACTTTTAATTTCGGCGAAAATGAATAAAACGTGAAATAAAAACGTTTTTTTAAATTAATATTCATATCGCACATTTTGTGTTTATAAGTAAAAGTAGTATTTCTGTATTTAGTTGAAGTAAAAACAAAATACTTGAAATTAACTAGTTAATAGTAAAGTTTTGGACACTAAATAATATATATATATTTTTTTACAATACATTGTTCAAAAATAATCTTATTTGAGCACCAACTGATTGAGATTACTTATAAAGTAGTCTTAAGTACAGTAATATTCATATAGCACTCTTTCATTTACTACGTAAAAGTAGAATTTCTGTACTTTTAATTTCAGTAAAAAAAATTGAATTTAAAGGGTAACTAAACCCTAAACCAACGTTTTTTTAGTTAATGGTCTGTAAGAATTGTTTTTTTTTTAATGCTGATCATTGATTCAAGTAACTTTTTGGACATTTGCGTATAAAGTGTTTTATTTCTACAAAATATGGTGTAAAAATGTCTTAGTGCTGCCCTCTTCAGGTTGAACAGTGGCTACTGCAGTTGAATTTTCCTATTGGATGTTTGCAGTTCTTCTTGACGTACAGTACGTAGGTTTCAGCTCACCCCGCCATTGGTACGAGCAACCACACCCTCGGCAGTTAAAAATCATTATTTCGTTAAAACCACTGCGAGTCAAGGGTTGGAATTACGCGTATTAAAAACGATCAGAATAGAGTATTGTAGCATCGATTTAACATAGCATTTATATAGTTATTTTCTGTAACCTAGTTAGTTAGTAGCATAGTACAGTTAGGATACCTTCAAGTTAGCACAGATTTATCTGTGTTTAATACAGTGATCAGGATGGCGCTGAAGTACAGTGATCTCGCGCTGAAAAATGACACAGAGCCAAACACTGCTCCTCCTGCATGGACTACACCACCGCAGCGGCATCTTGCATGTGAGTGATCATGTAATCATTTAATCACAACTCGACAAAACTCATCAGATGCCGGTCGCGATGTGGGAGTTAAAGGGTTAGTTCACCCAAAAATGAAAATTAAGTCATTAATTACTCACCCCGTGCTCTACCAATCTACAATATAAGTTGTGAATTGCAAAGTTATAAAGTTAGAATTGCTGTCATATAAAGTCGCAATTGCGTGTTATAAATTCAGAATTGCGAGACATAGTCAGAATTGCGTGATATAGTCAGAATTGCGTGATATAAAGCCAGAATTGCGAATTATAGTCAGAATTGCGAGATATAAAGTCAGAATTGCGAGACAAAGTCAGAATTGCGTGAAATAAGTCGCAATTCTGAGAAAAAAGACAGAAGTGTCACTTTTTATCTCACAATTCTGACTTTTTTTCTCACAATTGCGAGTTTACATCTTGCGACTTTATAACACATAATTTTGAGTTTATATGTCGTAAATTCTGACACATTTTCTCAGAATTGTGAGATATAAATGACTTATTAGGCCAATTCTAAAGGGGGAAAAAGACTAACTTTTTTCCCCTCAGAATAGTTTAAATCTCACAATTCTGACTTTATATCATGTAATTCTGACTTTATAACACCGCAATTGCGAGCTTTATATCACGCAATTCTGACTTTATAACACACATTTCTGACTATATAACACGCAATTGCGACTCTTATATCACGTAATTTCTGGCTCTTATAACTGCAATATTTCTGACTTTATATCACGTAATTTCTGACTTTATATCACGTAAATTGCGACTTTATAACACGCAATTGCGACTTTATAACACGCAATTCTGACTTTATATCTCGTAATTGCGACTTTATAAACACGCAATTGCGACTTTATAACACGTAATTCTGACTTTATATTCTCAATTTCTGACTTTATATCTCGCATTTCTGACTTTCCATCTTCGCAATTCCTGAGAAAATAATGTCAGAATTGTAAACTCGCAATTGTGAGAAAAAAAGTCAGAATTGTGAGATAAAAAGTCGCAATTAACTTTTATATTTTTCATTCTATGGCTCGAAAACAAGCTTCCATAGGATCACGTCCAACATATGTTTGATATTTTGTTTATTTCTTTCTCTTGTAATATCGTGTAAAGTAGTACAGTACGGACTTTCCTCCATCTCGTCCATTGCGCTCTTCACTCCCTGCCCTCCATCTGAATTCCACACGTCATCATAATCACGTGACTGAAACCCAGCTTTTCACCGTCCCTCCACTTCAGATGAAGGTGGGGAGAAAAGTCTCAACTTCAAATGACCGCTCTGTTGCAAAGCTCTGACCAGGGGTTTAGTTACCCTTTAATTAGTAAATAAAGTTTTGGACACTTGATGTTTTTACTCTACGTTGTTCAAAAATAGTATTTCTGTCATAAAAGTAAATTATAAAAAACTGCCATTCAAAGTGAATACTCTGTATTATAATCTCAATATTCTGTATTCTACAGCCCATCACAGTAATGCATGCATGACTCAACACAGAGAATAATACATTCATGGTTGTCATTCTGCTATTACTGTACATGTATCCTCTGACAATCAAGTATTGCTAAATCATAAACCTCTGGATGCCAAACATTAAGATTGAGGTTCAGAATTGCCTTTAAGGATCAGAAAACCACGTTTGGCATTCTCCTTCTGAGAGCCGCGCACGGCTTTCTTTACATTAGGGAAAAATAAGAGGACACAATTCGTTCCCATTACACGTCCCGGAGGACACGAGTGGGTGCAGAGACAATTTTCACCCAGGATAGGGTGTTTGCATAGCATTAGAACGACAGAAAATGCTTTCATGTGGTTAATACACAACGATCTGCTCTCTGACTGGTGGTGTTAATGTCTTTTTTGAAGGCTTTGAGAGTTTGAATACGTAACTAGTGCATTTAATATAATCCACGGTTACAATTCAAACAGATGCCATGGACGCATTTTAAATATCCTGCGTTATACCAACCCAACGGTTTAAATAGATGCAATAAATATTGATATTTTAAAGGCGCGTTCCTTCTCGCCTATTGCCGGCACATTTGCATTCAAATTAGATTACCTAACTTTAAGGGGAAAAAATGGGGAAAGAGCTGTGTATAGTGATGTGAAAGAAGCACTGCTGTCGAACCTATTGCTAAAGCATTTATATGATAGTACAGAAACATCAAGAAACATGTCAGAAAGAAAATCAGTTTTTACAAGGTCAGAAGCGGTTGCCTTTAGCTGAATTGAAAATATTTTTCTATGCACTGAAAAGACGGACCAAAGCAAGTATTTGTGTTGTAATTGGGTTGTTAAGATAAAAATTCTGTTCTCTATGAAAAATGGTGGCAAATCTTTTATGCCAAAAGCAAAAATGTAATTTCAACCTAGGCAAGGACACGTCAACTAGTAATCAAGTCATTTCTTATTTCAAAGGGACCAAAGAGAGGATCAGTGAGCAATGCGTATGCTTAATACACACATATATCATGTTTTAGGGCTGTCAGTCAATTCAAAATTGTAATACATTTAATAACACAATGTGCTGATTAATTAATCAATCACTTCAATTAGTATATCAATATTAAACATTTTGAATAACATTGGTTAATGTATTAAAGAGATAGTTCACTTTAAAATGAATTTTCGATATGTTTTAGCTTACCTCAAGGGCATCCAAGATGTAGGTGTCTTTGTTTCTGCAGTATTTTCAATTTTGATATTTTTAGGTCAAACCGTTCTTGTCTGTCAGTCATATAATGGAGGTCTATGGTCACCACTCAAAGAGCATGCACAGAGAGTCCAGATTAAACATGATTTAATGACTCGTAAATGTAAGTACACATTGATGGCCTGAAGACACGAAACTGAGCGGTTTGTGTGAGAAAATGAACAGTATGGTTTTTACCTCATGTAACCACAGCCACGTCCAAGTGATCCTGAGGCCGCAGGCGCATTCGGCTGTGGTTAAAAACGAATATAAATACTGTTAGTTTTCTCACACAAACTGCTCGTTTCTGTGTCTTAGGCCATCAATGTGTACTTACATTTACGAGTCATTAAATCATGTTTAATTTGGACTTCTCTGTGCATGCTCTTTGAGGTGGTGACCATAGACCTCCATTATATGACTGACAGACAAGAATGGTTTGACCTAAAAATATTAAAATTGAAAATACTGTGGAAACAAAGACACATACATCTTGGATGCTCTTGAGGTAAGCTAAAACATAAAATTTATTTTAAAGTGAACTATTCTTTTTTATATAATCTTCATTTTCCAGCCATAAATCTAGCACCTTTGCTGAGCTCGTACCTCTATCCAACCTGTGCACCGTTTGTCCTTGAGGTCCAGGTGTTGTGTGGCGCAGCCAGGACTCCACTAAAATGATGAACCACTAGCATCTGTGACTCAGTCCCAACCCTCCTCTCAGCAAAACCTAACATTTATTACACAATTAGGGCCTCGTGATTTCTACAGTGCACAAGCAGACAGAACTGTGGAATCATAAAAATTGAATTTACTGTATAGCGCCATGAAAGTTGGATAAATAAATTAAAAGTAGGGCCGTTCACTTAATCAAACTGCGATATGGACCAGTTTCTGTGAAAAGACTGCGATCAAAATATGTATTCTGCATATTCGATGTGTTAGTGTGAATGAATGGCACAGTTTCATCTCACTACTAATAAAAACTAATCGCAAAACAAATTTCTTGTGGGGTTTACTATTAGACATGACCAAATGAACTAACTCCTGAACTGCTCTAAAAATCACTTTATGAACAATTCACTGTTTCATTTGATTAAAAACTAGTCATATCATATACAAACAGAAACTCAAAGGTCTTCACCACAACCTTCCCAAATTCAGTAGAATCAGGTACTTCTCAAAATAATAGAGTATAATAAAACAATACAATATATTCAAGCATATTTTAAGCAAATATGCTTAAATATACTAAAAATGTGCTTAAAAATAATTTTAAGCAAATATGCTTAAAATATGCACTTTTTGCAACACTTTGCAGCACTTTGTTTGCCAAAAAAGTTCTGTTATTCTGTTACTTACAGTATACCGTTACGCAACTTGTTGCACATTGCAGTAAGCTTGATCAATATTAGAATATCATATTAATAAAAGCTGGGTGACTTCTGTTAAATGGCATGCAATTAATTTGAAAATATATTTGGCTATATGGCTACTGTATTACTGTTAGTACAAATAAAGCTCTTTCTGATTATGCAATGCAAGCCACTTTTTTTACTTTTTGGGTAAAGTTACAAATATGTTACTCGCAATAAATCAAGGAAATGAGAGATTCAAAAAGTAAGACAGTGTTGAGCTATATAACAATGATTAGTTTCTGTTGATAAAGGTACAGTATCCAAACACTTGCTCACCTGTCCAATAAAACCCATAAAATATTAAAGCGTTTTTTGAGTTCCCATGGTTTCTATGGCAGTAAAAATGGAAATCGGGGGTATCACGCATACTGTATGACGTCATTAACAGGTGATGCAATGACACGGGATGTTACACTGGTTAAAACTCTAAATTTAAACATAGTTGAAAATCTATTTGCTGTAGTGCTTGTAGTGTCCCAGAGGGATTGTGCTGTATCTTCACTGCCTGCAATCACAGTAAAATATATTATTTTGACATAAACCCCTTATAGACGCTTCTAACACTAAGACTTAAACACTCTGGTGCACCGCACAGGCAGACTCAGAAGGTTTCGGGTACCTTAAGTGCCGCTCCTCCATTCGTCTTTAGCGGTTATGCTCATAAAGTGTTTTTGAAGTGTAATTGTCTTTGTGTGACAGGTTGTAATCCTCAGATGGCGCTCTGCTTTTGGGGCAAAGGAAATAGTCCGTGAAGCACATTGCGTTTTCCCTCATCTGCCACAGCACTGCGGCTGTCAGCCATTAATGAAACCACACAAAGACTTGTCACCTTGATTAAAACTGTCATCTAAGAACAATGATGCATACTGGAGCCTTATTTGCGGCTGGAGGGGGTTTGTGTAGCTGAATGCAGGCACATTTCATACAGGCGAGGAACATTAGCTGTAGATGTCAGTCACCTGAGGCTGCATTTTATGTGTTGCCTGACAGAAATGCGTCTCTTGTTTGTCGGCTCTGAACCTGACGATGAAAACTTGCGCACGTCTTTCAAGTTCTCTAATTGCATATTCAGGTAACACATAAACATGAAGGATTGATCGTTAACATGGGTTCAAAACCCGAAATGGTGTTTCTCTCAGAGGCCTATTCAGTTCTGAACATCATTGTATATTGCAACGTATAAGTATACTGAGTTCAGAGCGATTGCTTGTATAGTTGCTAGGATTTCCTGGTTGGTAATCAGTGTTGTTATTGTTAACTAAATTAAAATAAAACTTTTTAACTGAAGTAAAAGTGAATTAAAGCTATAGCCTAAATAGAAATGTATAGAAAAACAAAACTAATAAAAATGACAAAAGCACAACAAAATGACTAAAACTTAAACTAAAGAAATATAAAAAATAAAGGCTAATTCAAAATATTAATACATAGTATAAATAGTGTTGGGGAAAGTTCCTTTTACTCGTAACGTGTTGGAATATTGTGTTACTACCCAAGAAACTAATTACGTTATTTTAGTTGTTTTTTTCTGGAAAGTAATGCGTTACTTTTCCTTAGCCAGCAGAGACTCGCTCTCTTTCATACGGAAGAGGATTAGGGCCAAGCAACAATAAAAAAATAAAACCATATTGAGATTAAAGTCATTATAATGCGAGATTAAACTCTTTAAATTTCGGGAAAAAAAGTCGAAATACAATCTTGAGAATAAACTCATTAAATATCGAGAATAAAGTTGTTGTGTTTTGAAAAATAACTCGTTAAGTTTAGAGAAAAAAGTTTAAATACAATCTTGAGAATAAACTCATTCAATATCGAGAATAAAGTCATTGTGTTTTGAGAAAAAACTCATTAAATTTAGAAAAAAAGTCGAAATACAATCTTGAGAATAAACTCATTAAATATCAAGAATAAAGTTGTTGTGTTTCGAGAAAAACTCGTTAAATTTCGAGAAAAAAGTCGAAATACAATCTTGAGAATAAACTCTTTAAATATCAAGAATAAAGTCGTTGTGTTTCGAGAAAATGTTTTTTATATTAAATGTTAATAATATTTTAAAGAAAGTATTACATTTAATATATCTAAAAAGTCATGTGATGCTGTAAAGTACTATAAAGTGATCTTTAATAAATGTGTGTACACATTTACACAAAAAAGTATTTAAATGAATGTTTCGATGTATATTGAATATTTATTATTAAAAATAAATAAATTAATTAATTAATTTCGTTCGTAATACATTTTATGTTTAATGTTTGATGACCACATTAGCTTATATGTGCGTAAGCAATGCGTCTATTGCTTATTTCTTATTCACCTGTATTTTGATTCGAGATTTTATACTATTTCAGAAAATGCGTAACAGAACCTCCACCATTTAAAAAGTGAAAACAGGGATTGCCGAAAAATTCTGTCAATGGCGGGAAAGAGTTGTGTCATAAATGATGGAAGATTCTATCAATGGCAGGGACAGAGTAAATATATAGCACAGAAAACAGAGTGTGTCATGTCATTGACCCCACAGTTTGGGTTATTAATAATGGATAAAATGTCCATACATCCCAACCATGTAATCTGTGCAGTACAACTTTTGCAATACAATCTACAGACTTAAAATAAGGTCATCCATTGTGTGACAACCCTTTGCCAGAATCAATTAGTTGTGTGAACATCTGAGGCTGCACAATTGAAGAAACAACAAATATTGATTAAGTAGCATGCTGCTATTAAACTGATATCTAGCATGTCGTTATGCTTTGCTGTTCTCAGTGTTTGTTTTATTGTATCTCATTTTTCAATTTGGCTTCAGTTCAACTAGATATTGGAAGCAACAACCATTTACCTCAAGGAAACGATTCTCCACCTATCATAGTGAACTGAACCGTGACTGCTAAAACAGCTTAATAAGACCAATCATCAGTCATACCTGCAATTATGCACAAGGCAGTGATCTATTATATACTATAAGAGCTGCTATTAAATATAGATTAAGTATTGAAAAACTATTAATGACAAATTATTTAATAGTGTAACAAAAAGGTATCAAACAAAAAAGTAAAGTGTGTCTGCGTGAGGAAATTGCAGGTGCTAACACGCACAAGCTCTTGAAACCCCACCCTCTGCAGCAGCTCATTTGCATTTAAAGGGCCAGACACAAAATGGTGCGTTTTTGCAAACCCTAAAAAAGTGAATTTAACATGCTATATAAAAATATCTGTGGGGTATTTTGTGCTAAAACTTCACAAACACACTCTGGGGACATCAGAGATGTATTTTATCTTGTGAAAATGGCATTTTACCACCCCTTTAAAAAAAGATTTATGAGACAGTTGTTGTCAGATTTCATTGGCGATTACAAATGTAAAATTTAATCGTAAGCTTGGCGAAAGTTTTTTGAGAGTTTGAGGTTTCCCCATTCAGAGATAGGTCGAATGGGGAAAAATACTAAATACTATGAAATACTAAATACTAGAAAAATAAAAAATACTATGCAAGTCAATGGCTGTTTGGTAACCAACATTCTTCAAAATATCTTCTTTATTTTCCTCATAGGGACCAAAAATATCCACAAATACTCAAAAATAAGAAAATAGAAAAGAGCAATTTTAAATATATATCAACCTTGTAAACCGATCCAGGTCTTGGAAAACTATTCGTGTCAACGGGAACATCTCCACTCAGATTGGGAATGTCCTGAATTCTCTTATAACGCCAAGCTACTAAATAATTTCATAGGACATCTGGAAAAGCTTATTCGGAGTAGTTAATAATGAAAGAACATGCTTATTTGCATGTTCTGATCAGAGCACTCGTGTGATAGGTGCTGTTGTCACTGTCAGGTTGGCAGTGTTGTACTTTTCCATGTGCAACAGGGCCCTGTGGGAAGCGTAGCCTTTTACTCCTTATGAAGATGCTAATGATGAATCTCATCATTGACTCAATCTCATTTTGGATGTTTGGGAGATGACAGGAATGCAGTATTCATGGAAGGTCTCAGCTAAGGGCATTATTGCAGTGAGACAAGCTGAGGATAGTGCAAAATTTCATGAGATGTGTTTTGTGGCAATGCAAGACGAAGCTGTTTGTTTCCAGAGCAGAGTGATAATCTATCTTTTGTTGGATATTGTGTACACAGTCAAACTGACACAAACCGCACCAACAGAAGGAGAGAGAGTGAGACAGACTGTCAAATCTCCACCGCAGGATGTAAATAACTATTCATTCCCTTTAAAAGTAATTCTGAAACTTTTTCTCTAAATAATTAATGTCAGCCACAAAAGAAAATACAAGTTTCGGAAATTCTAAATTACTTTTTGACAGGAAGAGAGGGTAAGAATAGATATCTGACCTTTACTGGAAATGAATAAAAGTTATTTTCTTTCTTTGAAATGTATTGCTATTTAGATATTTGGTCACTAAAGATACGAATTGTAAGTTATTTAGCAGATCTGAATGCTCTTAATGATTACACTTCCTTAGGGAAGATTCTTTCAGAACTTCTGAGGAAGAAATATCCACTGACTAATGATGAGATAATTTAGATGACTTTTTTTACATGCTGAACACAAAACAAGATATGAAGATGTTGGTTAGACACTCTAAATATTCTTTTTTATGTTCCACAGAAAAGTAGGATTGGATCAACATGAGGGTGAGTAAATTATGACAGAATTTTCATTGTCATCAACAATCCCTTTAAGTAGTTTTGGGTCAGTGAGTTTTTGAAAGAAGTCAATTATTCTCACCAAGACTGCATTTATTTGATCAAAAAATAAAGTAAAAACAATAATATTGTAAATTATTATTACAATTTAAAAGAACTGTTTTGTTATTTGTCCATCCAGTTATAATACTCTTATTTTGTTTTTCCCTTCCAGTTATATCTAGTTTCAACGCATTCTCATCCTAGGGTGACGCTTTTGACATTGCGTCTAAATCCGAAGCACATGGCACCCTTTAGCGTCAATATAACATGCTTCAGTTATGGGTAGGTTTAGGTCTTGGGTAGTGTTAGGGTTAGACCACTAGGAGGCGCCTTCTGGCATATATATCTGCATCTCATATTGACGCTAAAGGGTGCCATGTGCGTCGGATGTATACGCAATGTCAAACGCCTTGGGGATGAGACCGGCTTCTAGTTTCCAAGTTCTAGTTTCCTGTGTTTATATAAAAACAAAGAAGATAATTCAACAGAGTAAGGCAAATTCAAACGTAACAGCTCTGGCAAAAACTGACAACTTAAGCACAAATGGATATATACAGGGTAAATGAGAAACTAAACTAGACACAGGTGGACTAAATCAGTAACCATAGTAACAAATGATAACATACTTCGAAACCAAGGAAACAGGAAATAAACACAGGAAACTAAAAAAGAGTCTCTTTATCAAAAGTGAACAGTTGACCTGTGACGTTTTCTATTTGTATTTATTTTAAAATGTAATTTATTTGTGTGATGCAAGCTGATTTTTAAATTTTACATTTCGAGAAAAAAAGTTGAAATACAATCTTGAGAATAAACTCATTAAATATCGAGAGTAAAGTCATTGTGTTTCAACAAAAAACTCGTTAAATTTTGAGAAAAAGTTGAAAATAAAATCTTGAGAATAAACTCATTAAATATCGAGAGTAAAGTCGTTGTGTTTGGTGAAAAAACGCGTAAAATTCCAAAAAAGTTGAAATACAATCTTGAAGAATAAACTCATTAAATATCAAGAGTAAAGTCGTTGTGTTTCGAGAAAAAAACTCGTTAAATTTTGAGAAAAAGTCGAAATACAACCTTGAGAATAAACTTATTAAATATCGAGAGTAAAGTTGTTGTGTTTCGAGAAAAAAGCGTGTTAAATTTCGAGAAAAAGTCGAAATACAATCTGAGAATATAAACTCATTAAATATCGAAGAATAAAGTCGTTGTGTTTCATATTAAACAGTTGTGCTGCCTAATATGTTTGTGGAAACCAAGATCTTACCGACCCAAACAAACTTTTGAATGGTAGTTTACTTTACCTTGATATTACGTGACTTCAAGATCTCATTTGATAGATTGGGATCATCGCAATGCCACTGATTTTCTTCACTCTGTCACCAAGATCCCTTAATCAAAGACATTTCAACTCTTTCTCAGGAAACCACCTGCTGTGAGTCATGAGTACGGCGCACATTTGACAACTGGATTCATTTCAATTCCCTAGCCTTTCAATCACTTCATTAGCTCAATTTCCTATTTTCTTATGCTCAGAGCTGGGCATAAAAACAAAAGGCGGGATGAAAACAATACAGGAATCTGCCCAGATTCCATGAACAAGTCTCAACTCTCAACTCTCAAGTCTCAAGTCGGATGCTTTTGGCATTAGGTTAATGCCTGTATTAAGCCCTGATCTTATCTGAGCAGATTATTTTACTTAAAATGTCTTGCTGTTACCCTCACAAACTTGAAGAACTGCCAAATATCACCAGAGCCCCTCTGAGTTCAGCAGGACACCAATCCAGAAAGATCCAGGGCTGAACGTGAGGATGAGATATGTCAGAAAAATCTCAAAACGTTCTTAAACGAAGCTTAACAGCTCTGAGAGTTGGGTTTGACGCTTCCAGCTCCTCTAAAATGAACAAAGATTTGATGTCTGAGGGAATCTGAATGATGCTGTAATACACAATTTAAACACAAGAAAGTAAATACTTAATAACAGGGAACATAAATGAATTACTAAGCTTTCTCACTTCAAAAAGCCCATTGAATTCTGCCTTTAATTGAACAACAGCGGCGTTTTTAAGCCTGCCTTATTAAAGACACACAAGTCAACCTGTGAAAATTAGCTGCTCATTTTCGACTTTATCCTTAAGAGAACATTGACAACCTTTCATGACTCTGGTAATGGAGATAATAAAGCCCAGTTAAACCATCCTAGTAAACTTAAAAGCTGCCGACAGTAGCAAAGACAACAGGCTAATAATTCATCTTCTAATAGCTAGCTAGCTAGAATAAGCAGACAGAATGTTACCAAAAAACAAATTGGACAAATTATAAAATTACAGGATTTATACTAGCCAACTGATCCTGATCGCTTTTGGAATCTTTTTTAATACAACCAAAGTAAAATGTGCTATTTTTGTGGACCTTCCATCAAATAACATTTAAACCTAACCAAGGCATTTCTGCATTTACTTTTTAGTCTCATTTAGGTCTTGACCAAGTTTCTTTAGAACCCAGATTTTACATTAGACACCAAGTGGCCTAGGACTAAGATATATCTATATCTTAACAGCTAAAAATATATATATATATATATATATATATATATATATATATATATATATATATACATACACATACATACATATATATATTTTATATTAAATATATAATATATATTAAATATATATATATATATATATATATATATATTTATTTTTTTTTTTTTTTTTTTTAATTGGCAATTGGTATTGGTAAAGTAAGGGATAATTTATGCCTAGCTGTGCATTAAACTGTTTTAATCATTTAATGCACACTATCCTGTTTATTCCATGGTCATTTTCCAGTATTTGCAAGTTAAAGCTGTCATTGGCGTTTGCGTTGCTAAATTTAGTTAGAATGAATTAAAATGGTGGTTATTTTCGTCAGCTACAACTCTATGACTTATATCTAGCATTCTGCCTGCTTTAAATCAGACGAAATAAGAGATAATGTAGTGTGGTAAGGTAACCTCTATTTGATTAAATTAACATTTATTTGAAAGAATCAGCCTTAATGAATTGAGCAAGAGAAAGAAGGGTGTGTATTTGTGTGTGTGTAAATTACCTGATATCTGTTCAGCGTCTCCCTAGCAATGAAGTTGTGCGTTGATTTACTTCAAAAACACCAATGTTACAACCTCCTTGCTAAGTAATATAATGTAGCGATTCAGTAGCAGCAAAGTTATTTTATTAATAAAAGTCATGGGGAGCTTTGTTGAAGTTTGTGTGCTCCTGAATGTGTTTCTGTTTGTGCTTCGGTGTTAAACGATTTTATTGCACATCGAAGATCCAGCCAATCAGAATTGAGTATTCAGAATTACTGGCCTGTCTGTAAATATGTAAATATATATATATTTGGAAGTAACAGCAAAAAGCAAAACAAATTCGAATTTTATTTCTCAAGTTTTGTGACCTGACAGCAGTGCGAAACAACTTCATGTGGTCCTCTGCATTTTGCAACATAAGTGAAAGCATATCAACAGGGGTGGTGGGACGTACGGCAGTCTAATTCAGATTAAGACTCCAGCAAACACGATAAGTGTGAAAACAGCATGAGATTAAATCAACAACTGGAACACTGAATGCCCTGATTGTCTATTATGTTTTCCCCACACCGCGGTTGCCGTTTTATTTTTATCACCGTAACGTCCTTGGATGCTACATTAAAGACATCATCAAACCAAAAGTAACATTGCAAATCCTTTGTGAATCAGAGATCTTTGGAATAAAAAAAGGATTGGTTACAGAGAGTGGGAGAATACTGAGGGGGTGTCTTGAGTGAAAATGTATTTGCCTGTTAATATGCCCCAGATTTGCCACTGCTTGTCGCATTCCTTTTGAACAGCATCCAAGCAGGCATGCGAATGTGATCAATTAGGGCAGAGCGATACTTTGGAGCATGTGTCTATGGACACATTTATTCAACTATGAAATATTCAAAGCAGTCAGCAAACACTCACAGAAGAAGAGCATTCCTCCTAGTATCACAATGTGAGAAATTGGTTTCATAGAGGTCACCACAAAAAAAGTGTGGTCTATTTAAAGTTGTTCTAACTATAGGACCAGTTTTACATGTAGTATTCCAGCCCCAAAACCAAAGTCTTATTCAGGCAGTTTAACCAGTCCCTAAATGCACGAAAATAGAGCTGTGGCACATTAAAATATATAATTTTTGTGCAACCACACCTCTCTGCCAAACACCTTTAATTTACATATAAAGGAGGTGTGGTTCAGAGACCGTCCAGCAAGCTCATTGGCTGCATGATACCACAGCGACCAATCAGCTGTGCTATGTACTGTAGATAACGATTTGAGATAACAAATTAAGTTAAGGATAGTCTGCGCCATATATATATATATATATCTAACTTATCTATCTATTTACTATTTATTTATTTATTTATAAATATATTAGGGCTGTGCAAAAGTTAATTGCGATTAATTGCATCCAAAATAAAATTCTATGCTTACATAATATATTTGTGTGTGCTGTATATAATTATTTTGTATATATAAATACCTATGCATGCATGTATATATTTAAGAATTATTTGTGCTTAAATTCTGTATATACATATATATATATATATATATATATATATATATAAATAATCTATATTATATAAATATAAATGTTTTATATATTAATAACACATTTTCTTAAATATATACATGCATGTGTGTGTATTTATATATACAAAATAATTACATACAGCACACACAAATATATTATGTAAACACAGACTTTTATTTGGATGCGATTAATCGCAATTAACTTTTGCACAGCCTGACATACACATATATATATATATACACACACACATATATACACACACACACACACACATATATATATATATATATATATATATATATATATACATATATATATATATATATATATATATATATATATATATATATATATATATATATATATATATATATATATATATATATATGTTGGAGATATATGTTTAAATACTTGGCATTGTTTGCTGTTATATACCATGAGGGATTTGAATAATAGCTACAGTCTAATTTAATACTATAATGACTGTTTTAAATAAAAAGGAGATAATCATATTATATCCACACTGTTAAACGATTGTACTTTTCAGAACACTGTACATATCTACTGATCTCTTTTATTAAAATGGATTATTAATTATAAAAGGCCCTGCAGAGTAGCCCTTTAGATAAGTCTATTATATCATACTGAAGTCGTCTTTTCACCCTTATTAGGGACCAAGTTCAGCACACAATTAAGAGGACATTACTGAATATATTACATATAAATGAACATTTGATCGCTTCTCAGAGACCTGATGTCTTAAACTATTCTGGAACAGAGAAATGTCACTGTATTTCTGCCATTTCAGCACTTTCCATCCTCATTAGAGGCAAATGCAAAATCTAACAGTCTTTCAAGAAAAGGGTTTGTGAAAGTGAAAACTGTTGTGCCAAAGAAAAATATTGAACCCTTTCTCATTCTGCTGAGGTAAAATGACTGCGGTTGTTAAGTGGGGAAACACTCATTTTTATTGGACTTTCTCTCAAAATCAATAGAATGAAAGTAACGTTCATCTGACATGCTTTGTGCCTCTGGACAATCAACAATTCAAGCTTAATGAGATCAAATAGGCCATTATTCCTCTTCAACTGTCATGGCTGAAAGCAACCAACAGAGCAATGCAGGTTATGATGACAAACGTTACATGATATGTTTACAGCGGGACAATGTGATTTAGCCAATTACGATGTGCAAGGTGTCCCTGAATCAATCAGGATGTGTTCTTGGTCTTTTATTGGCCCTGGAACAACATTCATACCAACTAAATAAATAAAGATGTAAGATATCAGTACTATATTAAGATATGTAATAACATTTTATCGGTAGATTTTGGATATATAGTTGCTTATGCTTATTTCCCCTATTTTTACATTTAGATAACCTTTGCCTCTAACTCTAATCTGCTGTGAGATGTCCAGTGCATTATGGGAGTTGGCAAAAGGGAAGACACAGATTTCAAATATATGTCAAAATAAAAGTTTACTGAACTGTGAAAAAGAACTGTGCAGAATTATTTTGTAAATATATAAATACACACACATGCACCCGCATATACAGTATTATGTAAACACAAACTTTTATTTTGGATGCGATTAATCGCGATTAATCGTTTGACAGCCCAATATATATATATATATATATATATATATATATATATATATATATATATATATATATATATATATATATATATATAATATGTATATTTATATATACATCTATATACAGTATATACATGAAAATATTCCTTAAATATATAAAAGCATTTGTTTATTTATATTATATATATATATATATATATATATAAAATAATTATGCACAGTGGACCCACATATATTATGTAAACACAAACTTTTATTTTGAATGCGATTAATCGCGATTAATCGTTTGACAGCCCAATATATATATATATATATATATATATATATATATATATACATATATATATATATATATATATATATATATATATGTATATATATATATATACACATACATTCACTTTTCTACTAAATAGGCAGCCAAGTTTTAAGCTCATTTTGCAGGCAGTAAAATATATAAAAAGTTATTTCTGGTAACTTTACGGCAGAAGCTGTGGATGAAAAGGCGCAGCAGGATACAGGGGTTTAGATTGAAAAGCATAGAGAAGAGGATTAAATTGCAACGGTCCCTAATTAAACCTCTGGGGTCCGGTAGAAGAGGAGAAAAGCATTTATAGTGGACTATTCCCCCGAAGGCTCTATAATATCTACTGTTCAAGAAAACTTAAGAGGGTGCAAAATCCCGTAATTGTTAACATTAATGCCATGCATATTTTCTAAAAGTATTGTAAGGATTTAATGCCGTTCGTGAAACATTTTAAAGCAATTTATTGAAGCAAGGTCAGTGTTCTGGCAGTCACAACAAGCTTTCATGACCTGACTAAATAAAACACTTTTTCCTATCTAACATGCAGAGACCACTCACACAGTCAGTGTTTAGGAACAACTGTATTTAATAACAGGTGTGACTCTTCATCTCCATCTTTTGAAATACTTTAAGTGTTTGTGTGTATATCGGGATTGTGCGCTGTCTGAGGCGCTGGCTGTCAAATGATATGTTGGATAATTAACTTTATGTCAACAGGTTCCACATAACTGGGTTACGTTAAACGAACATAATTTGTTCATGTAACTTCAACATCATGGAATGAAGTTCTTTTAAGCGATGAACACTGAAGCAGTGTTAAAGTTAATGAGATAATTTAGTGACTAGTTGAGGGATGATTGATCATTATTGAAGACACCTGATGGTAACAAGCTGAATCACTGAAGGAGAAAACCGGAATTCGCAAGTCACCATTATGGTGATCATTGTGTGTGTTAGTTGGGCTGTTCATTAGGGTTGGGTATCATTTGAATTTGAACGATTCTGATTCTGATTTCGATTCCTTGTTTGGATTCCGGTTCCTAACGATTCTCGATTCCGATTCTTTTAAGAGGCAGGGTCAAAAAAGTTTAGCTAACCTTGCTAACCAACGGTCTTTCTGAAGAAAATACTCCTTCTTTCACAAATTCTCCTTTTGTCACAAATTTTGCATTTTGCAGAGATTTCGTTATTTTTAGAAAAGTGAAGCCACACTTTGGACCCCCAACGTAAGCTACTCATGTTCGACTCGCGCGGTTATGCCAACACTTCCGGTAGACGCCTCTTCGTTGGTGTTGTTCAGCGGTTTCTTCTTCCGGTCGGCAGACTGTGAATATCGAAACTAGGAATCGAAATTTTAACTTTTTGAATCAATTCCGGAAAAACGAAAAGTTAGTCCCGGTTTCAATCGATACTCTATTCTCGATACCCAACCCTACTGTTCATTAACTTTAACACTGCTTCAGTGTTCATTTCACACTCTGCTCAGGGCTTAATTGGGTCGCATAAAATGACTTCAACATCCATGATGTTGAAGCTACATGAACAAATTATTTTTGTTTGTTTAATGTAACCTAGCTATGTGGAACCTGTTAACATAAATAAGTTAATTAAAGCCAACATATCATTTTTTTTAGAAATCACATTTCATTGGTTCTGACTCATGCTATCGAGAATTCGCTATGAATATTCACAAACTTGGAAGGCTGCGCAATACAACGATACAAAACCTGTGCTGAGAGGAAGCGCCAGTCGTCGAGAAGCGAGCAGTGAAAAAAACGCAACATTAGACAAAGAAATATATGGACAAAGAAAAGGTACCCCCTCAGAAAATGTACAAATAAAGATACTTTTAGATGTCTAATTGCTATTTGGAAAATGTCTCGGTTATGTAACCCTCCCTGAGTACAGGGAACGGAGACGTGTCGTCAGGGAGTTCCCTGTCGAATTGGGATCCCAATTCGTCAGGAACTCCCTGACGACACGTTGGAGTTCCCAAGACGAAAGGGAACCAATAGTGCTAGGTTGTCATTTAGCTTGATACTTTTGTCCAAAAGTTGCATGCCACCTTGGCCTACTAAATCCGGCAAAAGAAGGTAAAGCATACAAAATAATCCAAATACAGGTTGTTTGGACTTCCATAGATAGTCAATGGGTTGGTCAATTCTTCAAAATATCTTCTTTTGTGTTTAACAGAAGAAAGAAACTCATCCAGGTTTGAAACAACTTGAAGGTGAGTAAATGATACAGAATTTTCATTTTTAAGTGAACGATCCCTTCAAGAACACTCAGAGCCATATAGGGATCCTCCACACATACCCTATGGCCAGCTTCGGCTCTGTACCTGCATGATGAATCGATCCACAAGAGAAGGGAACTGGATGAATATTTTAATGCTTCCGAATCCAGATCTGACTTGTAATGCATCCTGAATCATATAATGATACTGTGTCCGTTCGTTGGCCAGAGGAGAACTGGCCCTCTGACTGAGCCTGGTTTCTCTCGTGTTTTTTTTTTCTCTTTCTGTTCTGTCACTTGATAGAGCTTTGGGTTCCTTGCCACTTTCGTCTCTGACTTGCTTATTGGGGGCACTTAATATTCAACAACATGATTTGACTGTACTGACCCTGATGTGGGAGAACTGAACTGAGCTGCTTTATCCATTAAATGAACTAATTTAATAATTGATGATCTTTACAACCAAACCAAAATGCATTATTTCCGTGTTCTCACTGTAAAGCTGCTTTTTGTATAAAGCGCTATAAATAAAGGTGACTTGACTTGACTAGAGCACACGTTGGTTGTTTGCTCTAAAAAAACCCTGTTGGTTTAATATGTACCCATCCAATTCCTCCTCATTTTGTCTCTTTCCTCTCTGTCCTATAAATAGAAAGGCTAAAAATCCCATAAAGAAAGAATTTTAAACAAAAGCTCCCGAGTCCTCTCATTGTTGGCCCCAGTGCGGAATTGCATCTGATAGCTGCAGTGTGCCGACATCGGAGCAGGAATCCCAGCGCTGCCTCGGTCTTATCTAGTTAATCCGTCACGCGGGCGTGGGAGGTGCCAATTGCTGAGCGAGTCAATTTCAGTGCAGTTCAGCTCGGCACGCATTATCAAACTATGAGAAACATTTTGCTTTTTCATCACATGAGGCACATTGTCAATGAATCTGCTGAGAAATTAATGGGAGATTTTTTCTATGTTCTCTTTCCCCCGCCTTCTCCTTATCCGTCACACACTCTCTGAAGTTGACTTAACAAATGGAAAAGGAAGATGAAAGGAAATCACAAACATACGGGAACACTCTGAGACCGGACGGTTTTAATGAAAATATTGGAGATGAGTGTGTATGCCATCAAACAAAAGCATATTTGCATTCAAAATGTCATAAGTGAGCGAATGACACTTAATGACAGTTGTCACAAGCATGCATAAAACCTCCTTCATATTCATGACGTGTCATGTAATGATTATACTGTAAAGGTGTCTTGTCAGTCTTATGCACACCCCTTCAAGTAAACCAAATAAAGTTTAACCAAAAAATACTAAAGGAAATTTCCGAAAGATGAAAGGATTTTCACAATACGTGCACTTAGTAATATAAGGTACCTACATAGGTTAAAGGGATACTCCACTTTTTTGGAAATAGGCTCATTTTACAACTTCCCCAGAGTTTTACCGTTTTCAAATCAATTAGGCGATTTTCTGATACTAAGAAGAATATCAGTAACCAGACCGCTTCTGGTCTCATTGACTTCCATAGTAGGAAAAAAAATACTATGGTAGTCAATGAGACCAGAAACTGTCTAGTTACAGATATTATTCTAAATATCAGAAAATCGTCTGAATGGATTAAAAAATGGCAAAACTCAACTGTTTAACTCGAGGGAGTTGTAAAATGAGCCTATTTCCAAAAAAGTGGAGTAGGCTATCCCTTTAAGGTTAGGTTTAGGGGTTGGTTCAGGTTTAGTATCTGGTTTTTCCCAGATATTAAAATTATTATAATAGTTGCGTACTGTAGTATGTACAAAATAAAGTGCTACCGTTTTCTCTAGTGGTCTCTGATTGTTGGACTCTCCTTCTCTCAAACATGGTCAGCCAATGCACTGATGGACAAGGGAGTGGCACATACTTTTGATTTAATATCAGAGATTTCTGCTGTTTTAAAAGAGCTCAGAACTCTGTGAACTCTATGACATGAGTGATTTCTCTGGACACCTTTTAGTATCTGTCAGGTAGGAACATTTTGTGCTTTTCCAGCACAAGCTCAAAGCTCAAAGAGTACAAAAATATCACCCATGAGCAACATACACTCATCTAAAAACATGATTGAATGGTATGAAGGGCATTACAGTCCATAAAGTGCCGAAAACCTACACTTTTTTATATTCTCTATATTTAGATATTTAGATATTGATTTAATCTTCTGAATGTTTTATATTTTTTACAGGGAAAAATAGTGATTATATATTATATTATATTATAATTCCCTATGTTAATTTGAAGAAATTATTTAGAACATGATGCTACACACAGTATGTGACCGTAAGTCCATAAAGTGCAGGATCTTTTAAAATATTTGTTTATTCCCTGTATTTAAATGTATATTATAAAACATATTAAAAAATATAATCTGTATTTACTTAAAATCCTATATTTTATATTTTTACTTTATGAATGAGAAAGGAATCAGATCATTTTATAACTAAGTCCAAGACAATTGCTAACTTAATTTTTAATTATTTTAATTTATTTTTTAATTAAAGTTTGACTACATATTGCTCAAATAAATAAATAAATAAATAAATTATAATTTCCTTTTATTTTATTTAAAAATATAATATATAATACATTACATAATATATTGAAATAAAAATATCATCTCTTTATTTTTATTTAAAATTCTACATTTAATATATTTTTTACTTTATCAGTTAGAAAGAAATAAGAGCAACTGAGATTAAGTTAAATTATCTAAATTGTTAATTTGATTTGCAAGTTAAATATTTGACAGTATTAATCATTTTATTTCAATTTGTAATTTTTCATCTCATTATGAATGACACTTACATCATTTTTGTTTTCTTTCCTTGTAAACAACTGAATCTGATGACAATCTATACAATTTATTTCACAGCCCTAACCAAACTACAACCTTGTTTTTATATATATATATAAAATCCTTCCTCTAGCTAAGGGAGAGATGAAGTAATCCATCTTCATCTAATATTTACCCCTATTCACTCTGTCCTCTGACCACCTTTGTGTGATTAATATTTAATACCTTTTCTGGGCATCTATGATTTAGATTCAGGGGTTTGCACAAGTATTCATGCTTCCCCTCGGGGGGGGGAAAAAAAGATGTTGCTTGCCTGGCTCACAAAATGTCTGTGAGTAATTTCAGTGGCTGCCTGTCACCCTCCGCAGGGTCTTTTGAAATTCGCCATGTAAAGGATGTACGATAAGCTTTTGTTAACATGAAATTGTTCGGGAAGAAATCAGATGCGTGTCGGCGAGAGGAAACGAAAGCATGCTGCTGGCTACAGCGTTCGAGCTGCTTTGAACTCGTTTTACGCAACACGGTCCCTGGACCATACAACATCACATCACAAAACATTTTCTGAGGCAACGTTGAGCGCTCCTCTCATCTCCTGCCTTGAGGTAGTTACTTTAAAATGGGAACTACGGGTCCGGGTTCACAATAAAACTCGTCGGGAGAGTAATTCTCAGTCGCTGATGAGTTGTAATCTGAAGCAAAATTACACATTTAGACTGAGGGCAACTGGCCAAATGCTCCATTTACCTCTTAATATCGGCTTATTAGAGTCTGGGAGACATGGAGGTATGTGACTCACACCGATTGGATTGGAGGATCTCTCAACATCACTGTAACACTGTGCTTGATGTGATGAATTGCATTCAATATGGTCAAGAAACCATCCGTTTACATCTGCAGTACCTAGATACTAGATGTCTATGACTAGATCTAGATGTCCTGGTATCAACAGACTCAAACGCATGGAGAATATCAGAATCTGAACACGCATGCATTCACTGTAGACAGCGTCAGTGATTATAATGCATAATAGTTGCTCATGTCCAGTAGGCAAATGTCAAGGGCCTTAAGTATCAAAACTGCGTCCGTACAAAAACACGGCGCAGGGCAGTTTTCACGTTCCGCGGCCAGATGAAATTAACGTAAGAATGTGCATTCCTCCAAGTGAACTTCATGTCTGGCGTACAGTCGGTAGATAACCAGAATGTGGTTTTTACCACCGCAGTTTTGCCACGGCGGTAAAAGTTGAGGTGTATTTGCTGCCTTTGGCCACTAAGAGGCGCTACAATCAAAGACTTTGAAAAGTGTCCGTTTTTTGTGTAATCTACAGCTGCGCCGCTGCTCTTACAGAGCGATTGAAAGTTGGTAGAAGATTAATTCAAGTGAAACGTAGTTAAATTAATTAATTGCAATACTTGAAATTAAATTAAAAAAATAATGAAACCTTAAAACATTGCAGTCGAAAAATATTAGGCTACATCAATGAGGCTTTACAATCGTATAAAACATTAATGCATTAGCAGTCTAACGATAGCTGTGTGGTTAACGCATCATCCTTAACTTCATAGACCTCCAAACGACGTGAGATAGAATCTCGGTACATGCTGTTGGCCGACAGCTTTTATATTTTACTGTTCTTGAAGCTTAAATAGGTAGCTCTTTATTGGCGAGTTTATTAACTGTTTATTTACTTAAAGTGTCTGACATAATTTGCCACTTCTCATTGAGAGCTGAGGTCACAGATAAATTAAAAGTTAACACTGTAGCCTGTACTTGGGGACGGGTGGGACATGTCCCCACCACTTTTTGCCAGGGTCGATATTGTCCCCACCACTTTTGAAATTTTAGCTAACAGCATTCGTTTCATTCGTTTGTTAAATTAGAGGCGATCATTTGCCTTGATTTTTGTTTGTGACTCATAGAGGTAATAAAGTGAAGTGGCAAACATTACACTTCGAATTGTTCTATCGCACCACCAGCTGTCAGATATTGCTTAATAATATGTCAAATAATGTATCAATCACAAATTATGCCACACGAGTCTCATTAAAATATTCTATTATGCAATTAAGTAAGAACATGAAGTATGAGCAAACCCGTTCTCAATGGCAGCGTTGGCTGAACTAGGAATAAAAAATAAACTTAATTAATTCGGTCAGTAAAGGTTAAAAAAAGAAAGTAATAGTTGTATTCAGCAAGTACACATTGAATTTGTTTAAAAGTGCGAGTAAATGCATTTATAATGTTAAAAAATTCAGCTTTGATCACAGGAATAAATTACACTTTCACATATATTCACATGGAAGACATTTTCAGTGAAATTTCATTTCTTGCAGGTTTCTTAAACCATGTTCTTGCAGGTTTCTTTTGCCAAATTGAACTAATTACCATATTTAAATTAATTTAATTGAGGGAGGAGACTGGGTGGGGCGTTGTGCTTGCGCATGTGCGCTCAATTTTACGTTAATTGGGACTACGTTAATTAATTCGTACGTATTCGTATGTATTCGTACGTAATTCGAATTAATTCCGTTTTTTTTGTTCGTACGCAATGTTTTAGTATGAATTCAACGCAAGTCTTTGTACATGACTAAAGTTGACTTCAACGGGAACCAACGGGTTGACGTTACAACTGACGTTCCAGCTAGCTGTGGAAGGGTCTTATCTAGTGAAACGATCAGTCATTAAATTCAGCGCGAAACGGAAGTTGAGATTGTAATTTTTTTGAAGTGAAGTGAAGAAGTGAAACGGCTTTTGAAATTAGAAACAAATGTAGGGCTGGGCTTAATTTCGTCCTTTGAGAATTGATTGGATCTTTGGAGGTTGAGCGTTGCAAACAAAATGGAGGCAGATTTGAATGCGATTCTTTGAGAGGCGGTGCACTGATAGCCGCACCCTCATCGGATTTGGCCGCACCCTTTCGCCATTCCACGTGACCGAAATAGAAAAGAGATCGTTTCGATGGGGGATTGAAGGGTAATGTATTTGATTAAAGATTATAAAGGGTACATGGTTTTTTTTAAATAATGAAGTGCACAGATAAATCATTTATAATAAACACAATATTACATATAAAAAGAAGATTTGTCAAATTTGATTTCATGCCGACTTCATAATGGCAAAATGCCGCAAATGCCTTGTCATAATTGTGCAATCTCAAATGCTAAAATATTCAGAACACTGCATGACACACAGTATCTAATTATTGCAGCTTTAATGGTGTTTCGGGACGGCCGTAAGTATTTTGAATGCTCGTCACAACTATCCTGTCAAATCATAACTAAGATTGTCTGTGCTCCTGTCATGATAAACAGCCTCCAAGAGCTCATTCTTCCCCTGATTTCCAATTCATCTCCAGGGCTATAAAACCAATTTTGAGTTTTATGATTGGGTTTATTGCTGAAATTAAAGTCTTAATTAAAAGTCAGGAGAATGTGTATTAGAGTTGCTGTGGAAGATTGATGCCAATAATGAAAGACCCTTCAATGCTATAGACAACTCATTTGACAAGCATATTGAGCTTTAGCTTAGAAACACCAACACAGATTAAAGTAATTGTGTCTGTGTTGAACACACATGCCTTGCCCATCAGGATAATGTCTTTCAGATTCCGAGACTCTGCAATGGTTTTGTAAGCTCTTGAAATGCAATAATAATTTGGAGTGAGTATAATAGTCTGTATAATGAGTTCTCATATAGCAGTTAGTCTCACGTACACTTTTTCCACTAATCCGCCATCCATTTTTTTGTTTTTGTTTCAATTATAGTTAAAGTGGACACTTAAAAATAAACAATAAATAAAGACATTCATACATAAATACATGCGTGTGAATGGTTGTTCGCACTATAGCTGTCACTAAACTAGCAGCTAGGTGGAGCGCAGTTTACCTTTGTCCGGTTCAGCGTAACGTACTGTTCTCCCACTGTTTGTTGGAAATTTCAAATGGATCCAACACGTTAAAAGTGCCGTTTTATCTGCATACCGGTCCCTGGTTTCCCTATTAAACGTATCACGGTAAATTCCACATCCTTTTAGGGATTTTAACATCTATTTTCTTTCTCCCAACTCAGCTGCTTCTCCTCATTCGATTTGCTGGTATGTTTACATTTGCGAAGCCTCCAACATGGCCGCCACGTCCCAGAATGCAACGCGGTGCCCAAGCCCTATGGAGGAGTGATCAAACTTTTAGATTTCATCAAAAATATCTTAATTTGTGTTCTGAAGATGAACAAAGGTCTTACGGGCTGGAACAACATGAGGGTGAGTAAAAACTTATAGAATTTTCATTTTTGGGTGAACTATCCCTTTAAATTATATAAAATTAAATAAAAAAATAAATAACAGGCAAAAAAGGCTGACTAATAATTCAAACAAATTTATCCCAAATGATCCCATTGTGCAAAATAATAATAAAAATATTAAAATAAAATATATATTTTAAAAATTCAAACCAATTCCTCACAAATGACACTATGACCCAATAAAAAAAAAAAAAAAAAAAAAAAAAAAAAAAATCCCAAAGTAACCTAGCAAGAGTGCAAACCGCTAAGCCACTGCTCTATCCATGCAGCCCTTTTCTTCAGGCAAATAAAAATCCCAGGTTTCATATGAGCAATACAAGGTGTCACGATTTCAGCTCCATTGCTCTACTTGCACAAGTTTTATAAAAAGGTTAAAAAGTTTGCCTCATGACCCGAAGTGAGAATGTCAACCCCAAAGGGGGCCCCTTTCGGAACCTATAAATAACCTCCAATATTGCAAATGGACAAGCGCGATCCATCCCAGCTCACTTGATGTGGGAGACGAATGGCCCTTTTGTGAGGCAAGAGCTGTCGCAGCACCGTGGGGCTCCAGAACATATGAATGGCTTATTAAAAGATCCCTCTGTGCCGCGACACTGTACCGAGTGCATTGAGGAGAGCCTCGCGAGCTCAATCAACCTCTGTTGAGGCCATTACGATGCCGCAGGTTTCAGGAGTGTATCATTTACTCCGACTTGTGCTGTATACAAAGCTAATCTACATAGTTTCCTGCAGGCGAAGGGAAGGTTTCATCAGGTTTCATAGCGCCAGTGCTAATTTTCATTTTTGGATCACTATTCCTCCTTTCTTACTCCTTCCTTCTTCACTGCCCCCCTCCCATCATGTTCGCTCTGGAATTCCCTGCAATTTTTTGTACTTCCTGCACATTTCTTGTTTCCGAGCATTACGTAATCACAGTGTTCAACGAAGACAGATCTACGGATCATATAAGTCTAATTATGTTCACCATAACCTAAAACTATAATGAGCAGCTGCCGGTAATTACCCCAAACTCGAGACTCTCACAGAGTCATTGAGAGCCTGATGCAAAACCACAAATGCCCTGAAGACCCACAGTAACAAGCACTGCAGATTTCCAAAGACTGCTATCTTCTATAGGGGAAAAAAACAACATCTCAAGACTGCAGGGCTGCAAATCTGGTTATTTTATCTCACTCAGACAATGGGATTCAATGCAGGGTGGGTGTGTGTTGGGGACAATGGAATTCAATTTCTACCTCACAGGAGTCACCCAGCCGTATGCAGGTAGACTAAAACACTTTAATCCCAATCCCAAGGCGAGAGGTAGCCTATATCATCAGATTGTGATTATGGGAAAGGCATAGAATCATGAATGCTTGATAGACACTGTGTGTGGAGGCTTTACTTATTCTGATCACATGCCTGAAGTGCTCTTTGGCTCATATGAAGCATGTTTGTATTATATTAAGCGTGCTTAATATTTTGGAAACCATGATACATCTTTAGGATTCTTTAAGGAATACAAAGTTCAAAAGAACTGCATTTACACTGTAAAAATGAATATGCATTATCTAATAAAAAAAATTGTGGCAACAGATTACAAGCAATATTATTAATTAAATTTTACAAATTAGAATTGAGTAATAATTAAATCAAATTAATTGCTTAAAAGTTAACAATTTAAAATGAGTAAAACTTACAACAACAACCAAAAAAACATAAATTTAAGTCACCATTATTGTGATCGGTGTTTGTTTTAGGTTTGTTTTAAAATGACGGTTTTCTCCTTCAGTGATTCTGCTTGTTAACATCAGGTTTCTTCAATGTTGGCATATAAAATAAATTCGTAATTAATCTTTGACGTCTGTCTGTTAGTGAGATATTTTTGTTAAATCTTTTAGTGTAAACTTTACTCATAAATGGTTAACTTTGCTTGTAATCTGTTGCCACTATTCTATTGATTAGATAAAGCATATTCATTTTTACAGTGTATATGAAATTGAAATATTTTATTTTATAAAAATTAGACAAATCAGGGACAAAGTATAGCAAAAACAAATTTAAAAAAATATTTTAAAAATATATTAACAAAAAACTTTTATTTTAAAAAATATTTTATTTTTTTATTTAAAAATATATTTTATTTTTTAAATAAAAAAATAAAATATTTTTTTAAATAAAAGTTTTTTGTTAATATATTTTTAAATATTTTTTAAATTTGTTTTTGCTATACTTTGTCCCTGATTTGTCTAATTTTTACATCCTTTGCTTTTAAAAATGCATCCTTGCTGAATACTTTAAAAATGCATTCTTGCTGAATAAAAGTATTAATTTCATTTAAAACAATCTACCATAGTAAATAACCCACACATTATGTAATATATAATTCAGTATGACAGTAAATAAGAATTCACTATATGGTAGCTATTAGAATAATCTAACAAGAAAACAGTTTAAATCAACAACCGAATCGCTTAAATATCACTATTACAGCATGCAAGTAGACAAACTAAACATTACTAATGTCCACTTTGAATATTAACACACACTCAGTACATCACAACATGCTTGTGTTGCATTAATGGCAAATATCAGCCTGAATGTGAACATTGAGTTATTTCATTTCACATAAAAACATGAGGCGTAAAAGCAAAGAAAAGTCTCTTTCACTCATACACTGACCACATTTCTCAAATGTAAATGGAAGAATTGAGCACAAACTAACAACTTGTTGTGTCATGAAAGCATCTTAAAGCACCTTCTGAGGATCTGTCTGAATGCATCTCTGAGGATATTTGGATTATGGTACACAGGTTTTTCACAGTGGAGAAAAAAAGATGTTTCAAAAGTTCTTTACACTAAGGAAAAAATAGTTATTTTAAGAACTGTTCACAGTGAACCAATAAATGGTTCTTCTGTGGCATCACTGTAAAAAAAACTTTTTGTAGTAATATTCTTTGAAACTCACAGTGTCCTTAAAGTAACATATCTGGATTCTTAGTTTTGAGAATGAAAAGTTGATTTCCCTCAACTGTAAGCCAGTGAAGTCTAGAAATGTGAAAGCCAGCAGTCGCTTATCTCACAGTAAAACCTGCATTTGTTTTTGCAATTTACCTTAGCCATGATATATTGACCCGATTCTCAGGCTCCTTGGCCCCTACAGTCTGCCATGACTAAAGCCACTGAAGTGGAACAGCATCTCAGGGGACCTGCTTTAAGTGTGTGTGCTGAAAAAGGCTTCTTTAGTAGGGGTTTTCATCCATTTCTTAAATGTAAATAGTGAAATCCAGATGGGCTGACTGACGAGCTGTTTGTGGGAAAATGGTAATTGAAACGTTTTTGTTTGTGTTTAAGGCATCGCAGGTAAGAAATCATGCATTCCTCAAATCTTCAAACCTCCAACCAGTTTCATAAAGGTGTCATTTGAGAAGCAATTTTAAGTGGAATCAGGCCCCTCAGATATAGATTCAATTAATATTCAATAACCCTGGTATGTTGTACCTCAAATCCACAGTGTTTCCTGCAAGGCTTTATGTGCTACGCGTACACAGCAAGATAAATGACAAAAAAAAAAACACTTGTATTGACACATAATCTCATTATGTCGGCCCCTGAGTTTACTGATCAATACCAATAAATCATTCAAAAGAACATAACACGAAACTCTTTTGCCTCAAGCTCCCCAGATAAGGGTAGCAATTTTAAGATCTTAAATTTGTAACACTTAAGTGTGCAACGTGTCAGTCAGTCAATACTATCGATTTGAATTAATCCAAAAGACAAGGTCAGAATTCTTGACAGTGAAAATGTTTCAGTGCTTGATGCATTTTCCAACTAATTTCTTGCTTGAAATCTTGGGACTAGAGCCAAGTACAATTTAAAACTGTATCAGTTTTATCTATATTGATACCTTCAAACGCAGTGCTTTTAGAATTGAAACCGAAGGTTGGAGCTGTGGTTTAGTGGTTTTTAGTGCTCTGGTGCTCATCTAGGAAATTGAGGTTTGAATCCTGCCTGCATTACATTATAATTCAGCGTCCTGCTTTTTTTTGAAGCAGCAGAAGTTCAAAAAGAAAAGAAAAATGAACTATTAGATAAGAAATGAGAGCATGAGATGAAGGTTTGGGATCATAACTCAAGCTGGGCAACTTTTTATTCCTGTGAAGACACAGATTTGAGACTTTGCCTCATCTTTTGTAGCCATGGTTCTGGCACTTCTTTCTGGCAGTGCATTTTCACAGTAATGGAATAAACTGTCAAGAAGAAACAGCAGATTTCAGATTTGGAAGAACTTCCAAGCAAAATGGTTTACCAACCAATTGTCTGAAATCAGATCACTGCTAGTTCTTATTTTGGCACTCTGCTGCCCTCTGTGGATGGAATGAAAAGCAGAAATGAAAATTGTGATATCATTTACTCACTCGTGTTGTTCCAAACCTGTATTTCTTCAGTGGAAAACAAAGAGAGAAATTTAGAAAACAAAACGAACCATCATTATTAAAGTAGTCAATACATCCCTTTCATGGATTCATTTGACTCAATGGGGATTGGAATTAGTGAATAAATAATTTAAGGCTTGTTCACACCAAGGATGAAAACAATTTCTAAAGTTTTAATAATCATTCTAGTTCTATGAGAATATGGGAAGTTCCCACCACAACTATAATAACATAGTCTCATCCCAAGACGTCATACAACTGACGCTTTTGACCATACGTCAACATCCGCCGTTTTAGGGTACCCTTTAACGTCAGTTACTGTAGATGACGATCCTGGGGCGTCATCCAACTGACGCTTTACCTTTAACGTCAGTTAGGTGACGGGGTAGGTTTAGGTCTGGGGTAGGGTTAGGATTAGATAACGTCATCTAACCGACGTTTAAGGGTACCCTAAAACGGCGGATGTTGACGTATGGTCAAAAGCCTCAGTTGTATGACGTCTTGGAATGAGACTGTACTGACTATAACAACAATTATAGAGGAACAAGATCACAGAGGAACGCTTTATGTCAAGCTTTAAAGCGCGTGAGCATTTAAAGTGGCAGACGGCAAAACCTCAGCGCGCACTTATAAACACAATGTTATTGTCTGGTGTATTGTTGGTGTGAATGCTATAGTTATAATTATAGTTATCATTCTTGGTGTAAATTAGCCTTTATACAGGTTTTGTGAACTAGATCAACACATCTGAATCAAAATAATGAGTTGTTCATGAATTTTCAGAAAATAATTTCAAAGTTTTGATGCATTCCTCACACAAAGCTATCGCTGCGTTTCAGAAAACAACACGAGGGTGAGTAAATGAAGACAGAACAAATAAAAAAATTGAGAACTATCCCTTTAAGAGTCGAAGAGTTCATTAGGTTAGGCAGATGGCTCCAGTTGGCTCATCAATCTGATTTATGGGCGAGCGATTGGACGAACAGATGCATAAAACTTCTCTGAATCTTCAAAGGTGAAAAAGAATGAAAGAAATTGAAGAGATTCATCTAAACTAATGAGATCACCAGACTCTGGAAATCATTAATGCAATGACATCCTCACTAAATGGCTGTTAGTAATTTTCAGAGAATGGAAGGTTCAGCTGAGGTGGTTCTGGGTAGGGCTGAATTTCATCTCACTTTAAAATTATGCAAATTCCTTCTTAATCCATGGCGGCTTATCCCAGCCAATGAGGTCAGTGACTTTGCATCCCGGGTGAAGATTTCCACTATAAAAGCTGACACGCAGAGAGAATCTACATTATATCTTGGGTTCCTACTGTTGTTACGGGCTCATTAAGCATCTTTAACATGAGGGAAAAGACGTCTGCTCAGAATCTGTAGGGGGGATCTTGAATAACAGGCTCCAGCCGTTACCTGTGGTGATACGGCAGGTGTGGATAACTGATTATAAGACCGGCATTTCACAATAGCAAGCTCAGCAAAGAGGAGAGAGACATCCAGCTATGTACTTTTGATCATCTTGGGACAACCTAGTGAGCATAATGGGAACAGTAGCGCATTGCTTCAGGCGCAGTATGGGAGAGGCGGGAAATAAAGGAAACCAGAACCTGTTGTGCTTGTATGTTTGAAATGCTACTTTTTAAACTTAAGACTGTCTCTTACTGAAATTCTCTGGTTCACCTGAGGTGACTTGGGATCTTAGCTTGGCTACCTTTAAATTTTGAGCTATAATTCAAAGGTGAAACGATAATGTGAAAAAATACTATGTGAAAAGTGATTATAGTTTAACTGTGGTAAAACTTATTATATCCAAGCTTAATATGCTGGGACAACTAAATAGTTAAAAACTTTGCTCTGTTTGTTTGAGCTTCCTGACCTGCCTGGCATAGCAACAGCAGTTCAACCAATGGTGTGAGTCTGGGCGGAGCTATTTGTTGCTGTAACCAGTGGCAGATGGAGAATTAGTGGAGAGCACTTCACCTTTAAAGTCCCCATGAGCCAGAAGTTGCAACTACTTTACTTCAGTGTTGTGACGTATTTCCAACAGAATTCCCATTGCAGACTGACGTTTGAAGGGAAGTTGTTAAGGATTTTCAACCCAAACTGTCAAACTGACGCCATCAAAGAAGGAACGCCATTCCAGAGCGGAAGCAAATTTTACAATAATCACATTATTTTCGTTCCAAACTTCTAAACTTCTAAACAATCGCTTTATAGGGTTAGTTAACCCAAACATTAAAATTATGCCATTAATTCCTCACCCTAGCCTAGAAATCTAGACGCACCCTAGCGGTAGCTAAAGTTATTTCGCAGCCAGTGTGGTCTAGCAACTCTCCATAGACGTTTAGCTGGAAAAACCAAACTCTGGTCAGGCCAATCACATCGTGTATAGAGTCGGCGGGCGGGCTTAACATAATGACGGCAGAGTTGCGACGGTTCACTGCTACTTGAAAACAAAGAATGGCTGCTGCTTTCGATTTCGGCTTTGACTGCTACTCTGGATGATTTTTTGTTATTTAAAGAGCACCTATCATGGATTTTTGAAAATGACTGTTCATGTGGTGTGGAATATAGCTCTAAGGGAATTAAAACATCCTGCAAAGATTTATATCTGAAAGTGCACCGTATATAAAGTTATTGTCTTTCAAAATTGAGAGTCGACTCGGAGTCTATGAAATGAATTGTTTTTGAAACGAGTCATTAGCTGTTTCGATAGTGACGTAGATAACGAAACATAAGCATATTGGTCGCGCCCAGTTACTGCGCGCGCAGACGTAAGTGTAAGTCTAGAACACATTCAAATACTTCATCATAGCATCATGTAGAGAAGACGCTGTGTTCTACAATGCAAAGATAGTTCAGCCACTTGAGCATGTGAAGAATCGGTAGTTAGAGTTCATATTTGCAACAATACCACAACAGTATAGCCCGATTGTGTTCTCATCATTTTAATGACGAATCATTCAAAAACATAAATGAATTCAAATGTGGATTCGCAAGCCGGTTGTGGTTGTGTCAGCTTCCTCCTCCGAATCACAACCTGTAAGAATTATTAATAATTGTTGCTTTTATAGGTTTTGTAGCGTTGGGGCGCGAGGAGGGAAGGCGCAATAAGTATGTGTGTGTAAGTTACGCTGAGTGCAGCTTCTAGGTCTCCAATGTCATTTTTTTTAATTATGTGAAATGTTTGACGCTGTTATTGGAGTTGTCATAAAGAATAGAGCGTCTTGTAGTACTGCAGTGCTTTATCAATATGTTTATGCGTTATGCTAACAAACAATAACCGACTGGGTCATCTGACCAATCACCGCCGATTAGCGTCACGCAAAGGAGTGGTTTGGAAAAAATGAGTCGTTGTACGAATCATTTGGGAGTCGGTGAGCAAATCAGGTAAAAATAAATGCATATTATAAGAAAACAAAAGTGTTTTTGGTCATTGCATTCATGTAAAACTGTTGTTGGGGACTCCCAGAACAATATTAGGAACATTTTAAATGCCATAATAGGTACCCTTTAACTACTGTGCTGTTACCGGTAGGCGTGGCCTCCTCGGGCAGCAAAGCAAGTGCATTCTGGGAGTTGTTGTCTTTCATACACATATGCCAAAAATCTATTTTCTGGCTTTTCTCAGTCAAGAAAGCTCCAAATACAAAAATAATATCACATTTTTTCTACATAAATTACCCATTTTAAATACACATTCATCTCTCAAGAGGTTGGAGTGACCCTTTAAGTTCAGGGCCTGTTACAACATTCCTATCAACCAATCCTTGCCTCAGATTTTAGGGTTGATGATTGCTAGATAGAAATGTTGACAGAGGAAAATATTGACTTACTTTCAATAAATAATCAGAAAATTACAATTCTGCATTGTCTTCAATTTGAATTCACTTCAAACGAATGAATACAATTTTGCTTTCTTTCAAATCCATTGGAATTTCTCATTTTGAATTCTCTCACAGGAGGCGATGCCCAATAAACAAGAAGACACAAGCAAACTATCCCAAACATGACATGAATACTCTGCTGATTTGGACAAACCATGCCTGCTAAATGGATAATCACAAATATTTGAATGTTTTCCATACAGGGAATATTAACAAAGTCAAACAGCACAACACTGATCACCATAGTCTCCTGCACACTCTACACCAGACGAACAGCAGGAGAAAGTCACAAAGCAGTTTCAGTTTCTCCAATCATGTAACAAGATCACTCAGAGTGATGAGACATCTCAGAGAGACAGATTGTGCCGTTTTAAATAACTCATGATGGCAAACCAAACATGAATGAGCGCGTGGTTGTTCCCACAGGAAAGCAAGTGTTTGTTTTCCCCTTCCATAAAACTGCTATTTTATCTGGAGCAGCAAATTATATATTGCTGTCATTTTTCATCATTATTGTTGCTTATGCACCATTTACATAGAGATTGCATTGCCTCGCTAGTGAGAACGGCCTCCTGAAACACTACAGTAATGATGTAGTGGGGTTTCAAATGATGTAGAGGGTCATTTTGCCACGCTGCAAGGCTCCAGTGCATGCCAATCAGGCGCAAAAACGAAAATTAATAGCATCTGGTTACTGCTTGTTTATTCAAGAGTATAATTAACTGCCAGTTATTAGTGTTCTGGAGACAGTTTCGTTTTAAACTCGTGGGATGGGGCACATTTCAAATGCAAGAAAGTGAAGATTTTGTCAAAGGCTGGTTTGAATAGAGTACATTATGAATTTTCCATAAAGACGTTGAGTCGATTTTTATGTTTGACCTTTGGGGGTGAAAATACACAATAATTTTAAGTAATGTTCTTTCTGTAATTGGCTGTTATAAAGGATAAAGCAGTGTCAAACTGCGTCTACACAACACTTCTTTAGTTCACGGCTGTATTTGACTTTTTTGGTTTTATATGAAGTGCAAAGGCCAATCACCAAATACAGTTAAACAGCGGATTTGTACAATAAAGCTAAAGAATCCAGCACTTTTATGATTTCACATATTTTCTACATTTGATACATGCTTTGTGAACAATGTTTTCTGATACTAATGCAATACCTTTTTATATTTGGATGTACGATTTCTTAAAACAAGGGGTTTTACAGTTTTTTTTTGACATTTAGACATTTTCCTTCCTAAAATGTAAATGCAGCTATACATTTTCATGAATAAAGGATACTGTGAAAAGCATTATAAATGTATATACAATATTTTCTGGAAAATATATTCCTATTAAAAATTTAATTGGGCCCAGTGAATACAATTATTCGGATTAATCTCCTAATTCACTAATAGACTTTAAAAGCAGATGGAAACAGTAATAATTATTTGACATTCTTTTTATACCATTCCATGGATATTATAATGAATCTAGTAATTTTAATAGAATAGAAAATCAAGAAGTGTATAAATTGGTGCTCATAAATTTATGTCTCTCTTTTCTCATTCATTCACAAACCCCATCCAGAATCTAAATATAAAAAATAAGAAAAAAAGAAACTGCTTATTTTAATACTATACTGAAAAATCAACATAATAAACTTTACATAACCCACAAGACAAAATAAAACTGAATATTGCCATGTCTAAATTTGTGTAAAATCATCTTCATATAATAATTATATGTTTTAAATAAATTACGACTTTACATACAAACATATTTAAAATAAATTGCACCAAATTAGGTAAAATTGGTAAAGTTTTACTAAATTACCATTGTACCAAATTACTATGGTATTACCATCTGACAAAACAGCACCTTTAAGAGAAATACACAATCCTGTCAAAATCATATTAAAGCACCTATACTTGTACATTCAGACAGCTGAGCATGTGCGCAAACACACACACCAACACACCCACACACTCAACGTTGATGAGCCTGGAGGAATGATCTTAATCGCTTACATGTGTCTCTTCCTTTAATTGTATTTCCATAATTACAACATAATTAATGTGGCATGTCCATGTCTACATTACTGCAATAATAATTCAATCGCGCGGCACGAGTTGACCATGATGTGGTTTGTTACGATGCTCTTCTGGGATGCCGTGGCGAGTCCATTACTGGACCTGTGCCTGTAATTATGTCTCTATATAAAAGCTCATTCTTCTTCTACTCTCTTTCTTTATTGATAAGGTTCCCTGTAATTGTGGTTTTCCCTGGACGTGTGCTAACAGTAATGCTCTATATTATCGTAGTCTTGTGTGGGAGGGAAAATGGGTAATGTGAGCCATTACTGCGCAACCTATGCAATGCAAAATGAAGTGAATTATGGGTTAACGGCAATAAGCAGAGACTTCCAAAGCAGCGTGAGCATGAATACAGATTTTTAGCTCTGGAGTGGCGAGTTCTTTAAGCCATACAAGGTCACAATTGAATACTTTTTGTATCTTCTTCTAGCTTCTAACCTCCTAGACTATTCATTTTTGTGCAAAATCGCTGAATAATGGACAACAAAACATAAACTCAGCTCGACTTTGATGGCTCAGACTTGACAGAATGAAAGATGGGGGTTGAGGTTTTCAGAAGTGTTCTTACAACATAGCCTGTTTTTTTTTCATGCGTTTTGACCTTTCTTCTGTTGAGATTGTGATTTCCCTTCCATCTCTGTCAAGGCATGTAATTCAGTCTTCGTGATGTTTTGTGTATAGCAATGTTGGTCAGCAAACTCGGAAAACGGTTTGTGCCACAAATCAGTATGATGCAGTTTGTATTTTTCAATGCATTAAAGCAGACATATCAGCAAAAAAGTTTTTTCGTTTGCTTATTTGCAATAAAATATTTTGATTTTGTACTATGAAAGCACCATCTACAATACTAACACACAACCAGTCCAACTAAAATCATTTGCTAGAACTAATATACAAAAACAGGTTATTTTTAAACCATAAAAATATTCTATACACTGTAAAAATGAATATGCTTTGTCTAATCAATAGAATTGTGGCAACAGATTACAAGCAATATTATTAATTAAATTTAACAAATTAGAATCGAGTAATAATTAATCAAATTATTAGTTAAAAGTTAAACATTTAAAATTAGTAAAGTTTACACCAAAAAATTAAACAAAAATATATATCAGACAGATGTCAAAGATTAATTAAGAACTCTTTATTTTATATTGCCAACATTAAAGACACCTGATGTTAACAAGCAGAATCACTGAAGGAGAAAACGCAATTTTAAAACAAACCTAAAAAAACACCGATCACCATAATGGTGACTTAAATTTATGTTTTTTTGGTGGTTGTTGCAAGTTTTACTCATATTAAATGGTTAACTTTTAAGGAATTAATTTGATTAATAATTACTCAATTCTAATTTGTTAAATTTAATTAATAATTTTGCTTGTAATCTGTTGCCACAATTTTTTTGATTAGATAAAGCATATTCCTTTTTAAAGTGTACCATAATGACCCTGATGAATGACACTGTGAATTACGCTCCAATAGAGGCAATTTATATAAAAAAGTCAAACATAACACCCTGTTTAAAGAAGCACTTCATTAATTACTCATCTTAATCATTATTTACTTATTTACTTCATGTAAGTCCAGTAAATAATGACAGAACTGTCATTTTTGGATGTGTTGTAGTTTATAGAAAACTAAGCAAAACACACACACAAATGCAACTAATTTATAGACCAAGAAAAAGTATCTAATATCTATAATATCTAAAATCACTGATATGTCAAGGTTGCGTCAATAAGGGGAGTTGAGGAGAAAAAAAAAACTTAAAACACACACACACACAATACAAAATAAATTATAACATGCTGCAAAAGTGTGGACTGTATCCCACAGCTACGTCACACCACTTGAAAGAAATTCAATTCAGACAGCCACCTTGTTGAGATCAGTGATGCGAGACGTACATCAGAAGATAATCTGGAGCCCTCGTACAGAAACACATTTCAAAATGTTCTCTGGGAGCTTACCAGATTCTCGTGAGATCTGAACGAATGCCTCCACACCGCTCTCTCCATAATTCCCCTCAGATGCCAGCGTGGAGACGTAGTTCCAGCCCATGGCGGTCACAATGTCCAGCATAGCTTGGGCCTGGTAGGAGTCTGGCGGCACAACCCGGGAGAAGAAGTCGTAGCGGGTGTTATCGCTCAGCTCCGGCGCTGTGGATGCATAGCTGATCTGAGGGATCTGTAAAAGGGGAGAGAGCACAATCTGTTATGCAGGAGAGATTTTACAGAGTCCTGAGACAGAAATAGACAAGTTCATAGAGAGGACCTATTAAGTCTTGGTTTTGAGGTCTATTAGAATGTTTCATGCTTGAAAGTTATAAAAACATCTTGTTGTTTTGTGTGTATTTTAAGCCTTCAAAATAGCTTAAAATACATATATGACATCATTTTAAAGGCTGTTGTTCACTTAGGTTTATTTTTATTACCAAAAAATATATTATCCGATTATTCGACAAAATAATCAACCGATTACTCAAAAAAAAAAAATAATAATAATAATAAAAAATATAAAATAAAATTAATAAATAAAAAATCGCCTGAGATTAGTTAAACCCTTTTTAAAAAATACAACTGTATTGCTTTGCATTTTCTGACTTTGTCAAATTAAATACTATTTTTCCTGTCATATATTTACACTATGGCGGTGGAAAAAATATGAGATGGGGGAATTTTTTTTATTTCAAAACATTTGTTTCTCGGGGATGCAAACATTTTGCAAGTGAACGCCTGTTCACACCGATACGAATTTTTCACGCGACATCGTCGACGTTTAATGCCTCGTGACTAAACAACAACAAATGGCGCCAATGTGAGTATGTACACCAACGCATAAAACACAACGCGTAAAAGCGTCATTTTTAATTCTCATTAAAAATGACAAAGCGTCATTTTGTGCTTTTGCTCAGGTGTTTGGAGCTTCTGAAGTTACAGTAAAACACATCTTGGGGGCGCTCAAACACAAAACGGTCTTGCCGAGCACACATATGCAACGGCGAAGAAGATCTACGCTAAGTAACATCGCCGTGTAAACTGCCAGGAAGAAATAAGACAAGGAAGATGCAAGGCAAGATGAATGTAGAGCTGCTGGTCTCATTGGTGTTAGAACATAAAGAACTAAATGACAAAGAGAACTGTTATGGGGTGGTATTGCAGAGCAAATGGGCACCATTTAATGTCAGGAAATGAACTTGCATGTTCACTCGGCTCATCGTCAGCGAAAACAACGCGTTGAAAAACACTGGCGAATAACGTGCGACGATATTCGTCCCGGTGTGTACGGCCCTTGACCGTAAAGTTTCTTGGGGAACACACAACATTTTGGAGGGAATAACACAATCTCATCACAAGACGTCAACTAACTGACGCTTTTGACCATACGTCAACATCCGACGTTTTAGGGTACCCTTTAACGTCAGTTAGATGCCGAACCTGGGCGTCATCCAACTGACGCTTTACCTTTAATGTCAGTCAGATGACGCAGGTAGGTTTAGGTCTGGGGTAGGGTTAGGATTAGATAGTGTCATCTAACTGACGTTAAAGGGTACCCTAAAACGTCGGATGTTGACATATGGTCAAAAGCGTCAGATGGATGACGTCTTGGGATGAGACTGCGCAGGAGAGAAGACAAAAGCATTTCCTCTTATCTCCTATTTTTTTCCCTCACCATGTCCCTTTAGTGGCTAGTCGCACTAAGAAAGTTGAAAATGTAAAAAAGCATAATAGCTTTTGTCATAGTCATAGGAAAGCAAGAGCTTTAAGTAGCAAGGTAGAAAACAAAACTTTCATTCCCAAAAGAAGCAAACATTGACTCTTTTACAAGAGTTAATCATTAAATTTAGCCAGAAGCAAAATGGAAAATGCACAACCATTTAAAACAAGCAAAGGTGGAGAGATTAATGCAACCTCCAAAACCGCTTTAGCCCAAAGCTATTGATGGAAACGACTACCAACCCGTGAGGTGACGCGAAAGGTGAAACAAGACCAGGTAACGAAGACAAATCAGTACGTGTTGTGGTAGAAAGAGTCGAGGTGAAGCCTGCCAGCAGGCAAGCAGGGTAATGGCTTCTTGTGGCGATTGACGGTGTGATTGATTTCTCCTCAGCCAAAAGGCCAGGCTGTCAGCCGGAGCCCCAGAGCCTGCGCTCATCAGCATTCATTGCAACAGCGGCGCGGGAGAGAACCGGCCCGCAATACAAATGCCACTCACTGGCTGGCGAATCGGATACCGGCGCTTTTTCACCCGCAACCCTGGATCGCATGCTTGTAAATACAAATGTCACGGATGTGTTGACATGCCTGTGAAACAGATGCGTGTGTGGGGCTTTTGTGTTTCCGGGGAGTGTAAAATCAAAGGTGCTGCACGCACAAGCTAATGCCAAAACTAGAATTTATTCACACCTTAAAAATAAACTTTTTGTTTTATGATTATCAGGTGTTAAATGACAAGTTAGTGTCAGATTCCCTACTCTCTAAAAATGCTGGATTGTTTTAACCCAATGTTGGGTAAAATATGGACAAACCCAGCCATTGGGTTACATTTTTAAATACATTTTTAACCCAATGGCTAGTTTGTCCATATTTAGCCCAAAATTGGGTTAAAACAGCCCAGCATTGTAGAGTGTAGATTAAAGGACAGTTCTAGATTAAAGGCAAGTTTGTTCCAGAAATTTTTTTGTTATGCAGGTTGAAAGTCTCTTCACATCCTGACAATCCTGGCAATCACTGAGTTACGCTCTAAATTATATGTATACAACTTCTGCGGTAGGCATAGGACCAAAAAATGCTGGGTTATTTTAACCCAATTTTGGGTCAAATATGGACAAACCAGCCATTGGGTTACATTTTTAAATTACATTTTTAACCCAATGTTTGGGTTTGTCCATATATTTGACCCAAAATTGGGTTAAAACAAAGCAGCATTTTTTAGAGCATACAATGTTCATCCAACCACTGTATTCGGACCGAATGCAATCATTGGACAAACAATGTATGGTCCTTCACTCACGCCATTTCATTTGTTTGTTTACTTTTACTGCAAAAACAAAAAAAATTATAAAACCTTAAAATTTTATAAAAATACCTTAGTCCCCATTGTCTATCCTTGTATGGACAAAATAAGGCAATTTTCTAAATATCTTGGGTATGACTACAAGTAATTAATGTAAGTGTATTCACAAAAACAAAAACTACACATTGCTGCTTTAAGACCTCGTAGAGATCCATTGTAATTCCATTCCTGTAAACACATCTTTCTTCACTTGCTATCAAAAGTCAGATTAATTCAAATGTGATTTTTGTTTCAAACCTTTTCACATGAAATAACATGGTTTCACTTGCATATTTCAAGCTTTAATGCCATCTTCATCTCGGAGCGATTACCAAGCGCACATGAAATTCGTATGTTTTTTCCGTTCGTCAGAGAAAGGCATTTTGGATGGTGCATGGAGTAACTTTTAAAATGAGGCATTTAAAACGATTTCAACTCTACCCTGAAGTTTCTCTCCAGAACATTTCATTCAGCCGCTGAAGTGAATGACAGAAACTTTAAGTAGCTCAAGAGAGACAGTCTGAGTCTCTCTCTGCCTGTTCAAATGCCTCCTTTCAGAAGTCAGCCCACAGTGTTTTGAATTTTGCTGCACACAGTAAAGGTTAGACTCAGAAATGATGCCTGTAGAACTTAATTTCACGCTCATGTTTCCTGTTTAATAAAATATTACAGACCCACAAAAGAGATGCAGAGAAGACTAAAAACCTAAGACTTTTCAAAGCGGCCATGAGGGAAATCAAATGCGATACTTTCCATAAAATAATATATTATCGCTGATGGGGAGAAACAAATTAACCTTCATCAGCACAGCAATAATATTTTCTCATACAATGCAATTCAGAAATGCATAATAGTGTGCAATTTCCATTGTAAAGTACATAGAGTTAAGAACCCGTAACTCTTTGGATTACTTTAGCTTGGAGAAAGTTTGTTGCATGAACTGTACATTTTCGCCAGGATTTACCAGTGTCCTTAAAATGAAATAATAAATAAAATTAATTAATAAATTATATATGAATATCATTACAACTATACACCTCTGAAATTGAATCAGAATGACGTTGAATCAGAATGAAATTTAATCTGATAACTCCTTTCCAGGGAAAGGAGTGAAATAATTCACACTGCATGCTAAAGAGAATAAACACCAATCCAACTGAAACACCTCACTGGCTTAACATGTGTTGGGGGCGGGAACAGTACATTTAGACTGCTAAAAAATGAAAATAAAAAATGCTAAAAACTATGTATTCCAATTCTGACATTCCTGGTGCTGAAAGCACTCTTTAGAAATGTTGGCCCATATTGATAGGATAGCATCTTGCAGTTGATGGAGATTTGTGGGATGCACATCCAGGGCACAAAGCTCCTGTTCCACCAAATCCCAAAGATGCTCTATTGGGTTGAGATCTGGTGACTGTGGGGGCCATTTTAGTACAGTGAACTCATTGTCATCAATTTCAAGAAACCGATTTGAAATGATTTAAGCTTTGTGACATGGTGCATTATCCTGTTGGAAGTAGCCATCAGAGGATGGGTACATGGTGGCCATAAAGGGATGGACATGGTCAGGACCAATGCTCAGGTAGGCCTTGACATTTAAACAATGCCCAATTAGCACTAAGGGGCCTAAAGTGTGCCAAGAAAACATCCCCTACACCATTACACCACCACCACCAGCCTGCACAGTGGTAACAAGGCATGATGGATCCATGTTCTCATTCTGTTTACGCCAAATTCTGACTCTACCATCTGAATGTCTCAACAGAAATCGAGACTCATCAGACCAGGCAACATTTTTCCAGTCTTCAACTGTCCAATTTTGGTGAGCTCTTACAAATTGTAGCCTCTTTTTCCTATTTGTAGTGGAGATGAGTGGTACCCGGTGGGGTCTTCTGCTGTTGTAGCCCATCCGCCTCAAGGTTGTGCGTGTTGTGCCTTCACAAATGTTTTGCTGCATACCTCGGTTGTAACGAGTGGTTATTTCAGTCAAAGTTGCTCTTCTATCAGCTTGAATCAGTCGGCCCATTCTCCTCTGACCTCTAGCATCAACAAGGCATTTTCACCCACAGGACTGCCGCATACTGGATGTTTTCTCCTTTTCACACCATTCTTTGTAAACCCTAGAAATGGTTCTAGGGTGCATTATAATCCCAGTAACTGAGCAGATTGTGAAATACTCAGACCGACCCGTCTGGCACCAACAACCATGCCACGCTCAAAATTGCTTAAATCACCTTTCTTTCCCATTCTGACACTCAGTTTGGAGTTCAGGAGATTGTCTTGACCAGGACCACACACCAATGCACTGAAGCAACAGCCATGTGATTGGTTGATTAGATAATTGCTTTAATGAGAAATTGAACAGGTGTTCCTAATCATCCTATAGGTGAGTGTACAGTATATCAATGTGATGAAACTTTGGCTTTACAATATCAGAGTTATCTGTGTACTACATTTATGAGAAAGTTTCAGGTTCTAGAACGCAAAGACGATTTGAAGCAATTGCAACACATGATTGGAGCATCACCTACAACTGACGGCTGTGCAGATGGCTGGATCATTTCACTGTCTGTGCTTTTGCAATGAGTTTGAGGGACAAATCAGACATTACTTCTGAGAGCTACTGTCATCTTCACACGTCTCGGGCGTCTTGTGTCTGAAAGACATGGAACGAGCGTGAGGAAGCGGAAGAAAGTCTTTTAAATTTGAAAGATTTCTCAGAGGATGTGTCGTGTGTTTTGAACCATATAAGCTATAAAGTGCTGGCACTTCAGTTGAGTCTTACAGATACCTACAACTGGAACAGACTTATAAGTTATATACCTCCACAGCGATCACCCACTTTCTCAGTGGCCTTGGTTACAGTATATTCACCATTCCTTTCAAAAAGTCTTCATGAGCTCTAAGCCTTGAACGAAAGCCTTGTGCTTCAAAGTTAGTACAAGATGCAAGACTGTGTACCTGAGTACTCTTGTATGAGGCAATGAACTACAATTCAATGAAGAACAATGACTGATTTACTTCAATCAGACAGAATGAGTAAAACCAGAGAATATAGTTGTTGATGTGCAGCAAAAGATTGTTAAGCTTCACAAAATAGAAAGTGACTAAGACAATTGCTAAAACGTTGCAAATCCCCATTTCCTCTGTCAGGGCAATAATTTAAGAAGTTCAAATCAACTAAAGATGTTATGAATCTGCAAGGAAGAGGACGTGTGTCTTTAAGACTCTCATTCACAGTGAGAAGTTTGAGTGGCCAAAGACTCTCCAAGGATCACAGATAGAGAATTACAGTGCTTAGTTGAGTCTAGATGGATTTAGTTAACAGTTTTATTTAATCTGTATATACGTCATTCACTTGTACTATAATACCTATTCAATAAGGCAGACTGTTGCTTCATTTCTACTTATTATATATTATGAGTTGCTTGTAGAGTGGGATGCTACTTTTCAAAGGTTCGTCAAGGTGCTTTGAATTATTTACATACGCGTCAACAAAAGTGAATGATGTGCAATTTTAAGGCTTTATACCTGATTTTTAAAGCATTTTGTTTAACTGTTGCTATCTTTTTTAATCTCTATGAAACAAAAGCATACAGTCATCTGTGTTTGCCTCCATAATGGAGCTGTCAAATTGAGAAAAGCCCTCACTGCTGATAGATTACATTCAGACAATACTAATTAACCTCTCTGAAGACCTTTATTTAAAACACTCGCTGCAAGAGAAGTGGACACAAATTGCCGCGGAGTGAGAGATGCTTGCGCTTAATCATTCACTCTTTCATTTTCCCTCCTTGGCCTTTTTTGACGCATACAAAAGCACTCACAAGCCATAATTATGTATTCGCCACCTCAAAGGAAGTTTTATATAGCGCCGCAGAGCTACAAGTAGCTAACGGAGTAATTCATCTCACATTAGCATTAGCATGATTTTCCTCAGGAAGTTCCTAATGCTAAAATTAAGTGTGTGCTTGACATTATTCAAAAAAGACTTTCACATTTTGTTCTAAAACATAACAAGGTCATACCTCAAACATGCATTGTGTGCTTTAAAAACATAATGTTGCTAGCATGTAGCATTAGCACACTTCCTTTAGATCTGCATGAGGTGCTTCATTTTTAACAGGATTTAATTAATGACATCAGTTCTGGCAGCTAAGCTGTATGTAAATATACTCCAGGTTCATGGTCTTAATGCCATGCCACAATGGGAGCAGGTTTTGTCTACGGAGGTGATATTTATTTAGTAATCCTGATGTTTTCTCAGGTTGGCTTCATGCACGGCTACTGCTGTTTGATCTGAGGTACTGAGGAAGGTGCGCAAATGTCAGAGTTATTTGTTTGACAAACAGATGTCATCATCCTCCTCCTCCGGTCTGGCCACGAGAAGACGATGACTGAATTTACATTCTATGAATGTTCGTCTAAATAATTTGTCACAATGTGACATTCAAAAGCATTAATAACAGGTCACAGCCATGTCACTGTTAACGCATATGCCATCGCTGCCTTCAAGTCTTTCTGAAATTCTCCTACTTCCAGGTTCATATTTTATTCATAAAGTAGACAATTTATTTCTCTATTTTTCACTTACCAAAAAAAAAATACAGGGCACTTTAGGGCTAGTGCTAGCAAGAAAAAAATAGAGCAAAGGTTGTGCAATTTTTTTCAGTGTTATTTTAGTATTTTATGTACTAGCATATTATCGTATTTAATGGAATTAACTGTTGTTTTCTTCAGTTTTCATTGTAAATTTAGTGCAAGTTCCAATCATTTTGTTGTGTTTTTTTTTTATATTTCATTTTTAATCATTTTAGTGATTTTAGTTCTTAAACTTAAACTTATTTCATTTAGTTACCAATGAACCATTTATAATTTTCATTTAAGCGTTTTAAGTTTTTCATATTTATACAGTAGGCCAACTTTATTTTTTCAGCTTCACTCAAAGAGAAAAAACAAAGCAAAAAAACAATAGAAAAATGTATACTATCCGTGCAGGCAGAAAATTACCAGAAATTTACCAGTAAAAAATAAATAAAAAATGCACAATGTTTTTATTTTTTAAATGACCTATCGTTTAATTAATATAATAAAAAACGTTTAATACGTTTACAACCTATCGTTTAATTGTATAATTATATATATATATATATATATATATATATATATATATATATATATATATATATACACACACACGCTTTTATATATTTAAGAAATGTTTTCATGTAAATACTGTATATAGATTTATATATAAATATTTCTTTTTTTAAATATACATGCATGTGTGTATTTATATATTTACAAAATAATTATACACAGTGCACCCACATATATTATGTAAACGGTAAACACAAACTGTTATTTTGTGATGTGATTAATCGGGATTAATCATTTGACAGCCCTATTATTTAAATATAGTGCACACAGAGTAAATAATATATATATTTTTATTTATTAGGTAAAATTAGGAAAATATCCCATATTTTTGTGGAAGACAGACCACAAAAAAAGTTCAACTATCAGGAGATGTTCTATATTTCAAGTGTGCGGAAGCAATGACATTCGACTCGCTTTAGCTCCTTAGATACGGAGTCTAAAATTGATACGATGACACCTTATCTGAAGGCCATTGTAAAGAAGACCAAGCAGTGGCTTTAGATAAGCCTCGACCGAGCGGAGCCGCAGATATCGCGCGGGCGAGGTAGATCATTCTCACGCGCATTGTCATCCCTCTGCCTTTCATTCTAAAATTACTCTCCCACTGTGGATGGATCCACAAGAAACCCCAAGCTATTTCTGCAGATTCTCTGGAGTTTGCGATGCAATTCTCACTCTGGCTCGGGCCGACCTGCTTGTGCGGCGCTCAAACACGCTGCATGTGAGAACTGCCATTTGTGTGCCATTTTCAGCATCACACCTCTAGTTGAAAGTGTGCCACTCTCCAGAGGCCGCTGTCTTAGCTGAAGAGTGGAATCATGCTTTTGCAACTGAGAGCGCACCTGCTGTACACAAGGCTGAATCTTTCAAAGGACTGGATGACTCGAGGCGGCGTTGACGTATTTCAGCCATCTTTAAATCGGCTGTGTTGAGATCAGCGAGACCGAAAGTGACAGAGCGGTGGTGTCTGGAGATGGGACAAATATATCTGCTAATGCTATGCACGAAGAGATACCATGGCCCTTCAAGCTGATAAACGCTGTTTGGTTAAACCGAACGCATCTGAAGTAAATGGAAGTGAAAGCCCGCTTTGGGCAGGATAAGATGAAACAAAGAGATGGCAGAGAACTGAATGTTCAGTCCGGGTGAATGAGCGTGTTTGCTTCCCCCGTTGATAATGTTCACGCTCTGTTTTCCTCAGAGATTCAATGTATTCTCTATCTAAAGTTCTCTTTTCTGCTACTAGACAGATTTACAGTTATTCAAGTCAGTGGTGGATGGTGTTTTATAGGTGACAAGAGGCGTATCTGTGCTGTTCTTCTGTGGAACACAAGAGAAGGTATGATAAAAAGTGTCTTAGAACATTTTTGTCCATACAATCTTAAAAATAAAGGTTCTTTATTGACATTGATGGTATCATGAAGAACCTTTAACATCCATGCAGTGTTGGGCAAAGTCACATGAATATTTAACATCCAATATTGTGTTACTCCCCTAAATTTTTTTTTTAAGTAGTTTTAATGGAAAGTAATGCATTGTTACTTTTTCTCATCTGGACTGGGTTTGTTTGTTTGTTTTTAGTAAAAGTAGAGCATGCAATTTCACACCTGTACAGTTCTAACGAACCTTTTTGGCAGTTTTTGTGTAAGTGCAATGAGTAAATCATATTTAGTCTAGAAATACAATAACTATCATGTTCACACAGACACGCAACACCTCTATACTCGTGATTTATCTCAACATGAGGACAGGAGAGGTGTCCGTCTATAAATGGGGAAAAAGTAATCTGATTGCATTACACTCGTTTCTTGTAATGTGTTCCCCCGATACTGCATCCATGAAACCTTTGCATTGCACAAAAAGTGCAAAATAGTTCTTTGACTCTTAAAAATAAAGGCTCTCCATTGCTTTCACATCCATGCAGGGCACCTTTCCATTCCACAAAAGGTCCTTTGTAGTGGATAAATGTTCTTGCGATTATTCAAACGTTCTTCACATTAAGAAATAAATGGTTCTTTTGAAAAAGTACTTTCTTTTTAAGATGAACATGAAAGTCAATGTAAAAAATTATATTATCAATAAGTTACGATAAGTTATGCATGTTTTACATTGCTTTTTTAATACGAATATTTAGTCAAACAAGATTCAACTCTTTTTTTACAAGTCAGTTTAATGTAATTTAAAGGGATAGTTCACTTTAAAATTAATTTTTGATATGTTTTAGCTAACTTCAAGGACATCCAATATGTAGGTGTCTTTGTTTCCATAGTATTTTCAATTTTGATATTTTTAGGTCAAACCGTTCCTTCTCTCAGTCATATAATGGAGGTCTATGGTCACCACCTAAAAGTGCATGCACAGAGAAGTCCAAATTAAACATGATTTAATGACTCGTAAATGTAAGCACACTTTGATGGCCTAAGACACGAAACGAGTGGTTTGTGTGAGAAAACGAACAGTATTTATATAGTTTTTATTTCTTGTAACTCATGCACAGATAGAAGCACCCCTCAGATCATTTGGACGTGGCTGTGGTTACAAGAGGTAAAAACGATATAAATACTGTTCGTTTTCTCACGCAAACCGCTCGTTTCGTGTCTTAGGCCATCAATGTGTACTTACATTTACGAGTCATTAAATCATGTTTAATTTGGACTTCTCTGTGCATGCTCTTTGAAGTGGACCCCATATACTTCCATTATATGACTGACAGACAAAAACGGTTTAACTTAAAAATATCAAAACTGAAAATACTGTGGAAACAAAGACACCTACATCCTGGATGCCCTTGAGGTAAGCTAAAACACATAAAAAATGAATTTCAAAGTGAACTATCCCTTTAAGTTTAAATTGCTTAAACATCTAAGTTGATTGAACTTAAAAATTTAAGGCAGCAACTACTTTTTTTAATTTTTTAAACAGTTTAACAGTGTAATGTTGTTTGACCACACTGACTTTTTTCTTTAATGTTCCACAGGTTTGGAACTACATTTTGTCATCATTGACATTCACATTTTTGGGGTTGATCTACACTTTTAAGACCCCACCTAATACAACAAACTCCCACCTAATATCCCTTTATTATAACATAAACCTGAAATAATAAGCAAAGCACAAGCTACATGATCAGCTGTCCAGACATGATCCAAACCAAACAGGTTATCAAGGAACGGTGCTCATTCACATATTTAACACACGCTGCTTATTCAATATCATGGATATCAGCAAGAACCAACAACAGGAATGCATAAATAACATCAGATACTCCGAAAAATCACTTGAAGGGAATGTATTATAGTAAATGAATAAAACAAACTACATTCACCCCAGGGCATCAAAAACACCACCAAAATTCAAATTACAGCAAGGAGTCAGACAATGAGGTCCTTCTCATTCAATCCACTGCTGTTGCTACAGACAAAATGATCATATTACAGGGATCACAGCCAACAATATCCACCACAAAATCAATCACAAAATCTGCCTCTATTGATGATGTTTTCCTCCAAAACCCCAATACATGACTCCACAGGTTTGGTATCATATTAAACTTGTTTTACTGAGCTATCTGAATAATACAAATTAGAATTAATGCAAAATGTAGCAACTAAATGAAAGATTTGGCATCTCTATATCAGCAGCATCACATCTCTATTAATTTATTCAACTTTATCTTAACTTTATACAATTTAAAATAGAAGATGTTTTAAATTAGATCACTTATTGGATGCAATTACTGACAATTCCCAGTCAATTATGTGAAAAAAATATATCATTAATTGTCAATTATGCTAAAGTGATCCTCAAGTGATCTTTTTGGCATCATGTACAGTATGTCACATAAGAACATGAGTTAAATGCATTGTGATGCCGATGAATGAGGTTTTAATTATTTGGTAAATTAAATCTATTACATTATAACAGCTGTTATCAAAGCGCTGTTCACCTGAAATGGGATTTCGGACATCAAATGGGACCAGTGCAGATAACTTAATCCCCAATACAATGCTTCAATTACTGAAGATAGTGACGCTCATACTGATTCGTACCCCAAATGAGTGAATTTGTTTAAGTGGATTATAATGAGCCAAAGGCCTCGAGGACAGGCACATCTCACTCAGATCCTGTCAGCATGAAGTAGCAAACAGGATTTGTGCTCTCAAAGGCAATGCTGTCGATTTAGCGATGGCATTAACATAAGTCACCCCCTGGGCAGGCACAGAAATTTGCAGAGGAGCTGCAATAGTCAAACTTTATTTTTTGGGTTGACTGAAATAGGATATTCATAATTAGCGTTCGGTAAAAGATGCAGATACACAGGATGGTAACGTCCTGAGGGTTGTGGGTTAGCAGACAGTTATTGGGAACGATGGCAAGATTGTTTGCAGACAGGTTGAATACAGGCTCTGAACAACTTTAGAATTCGCCAGTTTCAGTCATTTGAATAGTTTTCTTCTCATTTGGACACATAAAACTTTTGAGTTAGCCTGAAGTATTACTTTTTGGCCAGTTGGAAACTGCGCCAGGAAGAGAATTAGTTGATTTTAAGAGGCCAAAGTGTAAACCTTCAGATTTAGAGGTGTACAGTCTTGATTCTGTGTTTACTAAAATAGGTTTGCATGCTTAAATGTTAAAAAACACATCATTTTTCACATTGTTGCAGCACTTAGCTACAGCTTGTATTATACAATATCATATAAATATATTTATATGGTATTGTATAATTAAATATTTTAGATATGCTATTAAAATTTAAATGCATACAAAAAAGTCAACCTGCCCGAAAGTCACAGGCATCACAGGCAATTTGACTTTTTCCTGCAGAAAAAAACTTTGGTGTAGTATCACAGCACCATATGCTACCTGCCATGCCGATGACTCACCGATTTGTTTCATGTGTTAATTGCATCTTTAGTATATAATAACCTACAGATTTACATTGCATTAGCTCTCTCCTAGAGCATTTGAGGCGTTGTGTGCTGCTGAAAAACTCTAATCCCTACAGCGGCGGCATAATAATTCCTACAATCAAAGCGCAACAAAAGAAGACAAAAAAAGCACACTTAAATTCATGAATACATGATTATAGACACTGCTTTGCTCGTGTCTACAGCTTCTTGTGTGGTTCTAGCGGTCGGTAGATGGATTAGGTCTTCCCAATACTTTTTCAGCTTTAAAAATGGTGTTTGTCACCAAAGAGGCCTATTCAATGTAATTGAATGCCCTGTCCTGACCATAAGAACCTAATGGAGGAGGATTTACTGTCAACTTCCTGTTATCTGCTAATACCTCTCCATGCTATTCAATGGTGTCCTAAACTATGACACTTAGGCCTATTCAGTCTGAACATTTATCTAGTGGCACACTTTAAAAAAAATGATGTCCCTCTCATGGCTTCCCTTGCTGTCTAATTATCCAAAGATGGGCTACCTTCACATCACAGCACATGAACCAAAGAGAGTGTGAACCTCAGAATATCTATATATATATATATATATATATATATATATATATATATATATATATATATATATATATATATATATATATATATATATATAAAATATATTAGATATTCTGAGTTTCACACTCTCTTGTGGTTCATGTGCTGTGATGTAAAGGTAAACAAATATGTATTAGTGACACTTTCATGAAACAAAATCACTAAAAGCCTTCCTTCCACAATGAAAAAAAATATATATATATATATATATATATATATATATATATATATATATATATATATTTATTTATTTATTAATTATTAATTAATTAATAGCTTTTAATTAATTAATTAATATCTTTTTAGCTGGAAAATTAAATGAAAAATGTTTCCATAATAAAACAAAACTGTTTTGACTTTTAATCAAATTAAATATTAAAGACGATGAAAATAATAAATGATTATACTACACTTTATTATATATATATATATATATATATATATATATATATATATATAAATGTTAAAATATATAATGTATCTTTAAAAAAAGAGTGAATTAATAGGGTCGTAACAACTGAAAAGACAATTTCATAATAGTTCATTTAAAAATATAAATAAAAATAATTTATTATTAAGAATAATACAAATTAAAACAAATTAAAAATAATGCCTATTTTTAGATTGATTTACTTATTTTACTCGAAAAATGAGCATAGTGAATTAAATGATAATAAAACCTGAAAACACAAATTACCAGTCAATGTAAATTAAAAAAAATGAATAAATGTATATTTAAATAATTAAAAGTAATGCCTATGTTTAGATAGGCTGATGAATAAAAGAGCCATAAAACCTGAAAACACAATTTATTAATATTTGATGTAAAATAAAATGAAAATAATTGTTTACAAAATATTCTAAATTCTAAATATTAAAATTTATTAAATGTGTCATTGTTTCATATTTAGGAGGATTTGTTGACAGAAATGCAATATCATATGTTTACATTTACTTCGTTATGTTTTTATTACCTTAGAATAAGCCATTTCAATCTACACAGCGGGTCCCCTTTCATTGAAATAGCCATTTATTTGCACCAACATGTTCCTCCAGTTGCCCTATATGGACAAACGTGCTTCGTCACTATAGCATGCTTCTTTTCATAAACAACAACCAAGTCAGTGAATAAAACACTGACACAGTGATCCACAAGTACTAATAATAATTAAATAATAATAATTAAGTGCTTTGGGATGGGATGAAGTCACATCCTTCAGTCTCAGGAAGAGGTTAGCACTCTACGTGATTGGCAAATCTGTGTAGAACTCCATGCACATCCTGGTTCTTTTTGATCAGAGGCCTTTGGAAAACAGCTGATGGCGAGTGTATGAAACGCAGACTCAAGCCCGAGATGGAAATGAAATGGTCGCATAATCGTCCAGCCAAGCGCACAGACTGTGCCAGAACATTCTTCGAGTCTCTGCCAGACAGTTACCTGTGGTATTTGGCTGGCATTTACAAATGTAGCCTCTGGTTGAGGTAAAAATAAATGAATAAATAAATATATAAATAAAAGCAGTAGCCGGGGAACGCAAGCAGGAAATACATGGCAATTAAAAGAAGACCGCATTCATCCCAAATAGACTGGGTTATGTAAGACATGCAGGATAGGAGATGAACCCATCCATCACAAACCTGCAAATTAACAATTAAAATGCTTGAAATGAAGAAAGCTGGAGAAGAAATGTAAACAAGATCTTGGTGCATTTCCTCACAAATTACTGTTGAGGTCAGAAGGATTTTGAGCAGGTTGAGAGCAGGGCTCGACAACCGGAGGGAAATGCAGGTATAAACAACTACACTAAAAGATACTCATAGGAATATGAAACAAAAATGTATTGAGTCTTTAATAAATCCACAAAAACAAACAGGAGACAAACGTGAACACGACCACTTTAAAGGAAACAACTATGGAGACTAACGCTGAGTTCCAATACACCTATCTATTCCCTGAAAAGTATAAAAGAAAAGAAAATTGTTAAATCAACTTAAATTAATTAATGTCGTTCAGATAACATAATATTTTGAGTTTCTGTTGATTAAACCAAAATCCATTGTATCAACTAAAATGTTTGATTTCAATGAACTCAACATTTCAACTTACTTTTTTAAACCAACAATATTTTTATATTTTTAAAACTAATACAGACTAATATAAATATTAGCCCTGAATCTCATGAAAGTTCATATTTATAGCACAAATGTCATTTCTCGTGCCATTTATACGCCAAAAACAGTTTTTGCGTGTATAGTACACGTTTTTTGCATGCATATGATACGCACTTTTGGCATGTAATACGCACAAACTCCCCAACTACCCCAGGGTTTTTTAGTGCGTAGCATATACACGCAAAAACAATTTTTGGAGTATAAATGCCACGAGAAATGACATTCGTGGTATAGATACGCATTTTCATGAGACTGTGTTGAAATATTACATATAATAATCTCGGTCAAGTTTGGTGCGGTTGCAAAATGATACTAGCTACTACTTTTTTTTAATTCGTCGTTTTTCTTTGCTTTTATTGGCGTTAGTCTGGTGTTCCCCTTTGTGTTTGGCGGTTTTGCCGGCTTCCGCAGGATGTTAGAGAAATAGAGTCAAAGGTTATATAACGCCATAGACGGGCGACAAAATGTAAACAAAGAAACGGCCCGTGTCTTCGAATTAAACTATACATTTCTCCGGATTTGAAAGTTGGTGGAAACTGTTGGGATGATGTAAGTACATATCTAATAGAAATATATAACATAGATACAGTTATTTCTGCTATTTATAAAGCAGAAAAAATACATATTGTACCTTTAAACTAGCTCATTTCCATGCTTTTTAATCTTTTAATCTAGGTAACACTTTCGCATAATAGTTCTCATTACAGTAAAAACATGCATCTAATTCGAGCCTGTCTCATCCTTTGGTGTCATACTGTAGGTGATGCCATATGACATTTTGTTGAAATACTACGCACATGGCACCCTTTAGCATCAATATAACACGCAGAACCCAAGGCGTCATACAGGTGACTGGCATCCTTTAGCATCAATATGAGACCCAGACCCTACCCCAGACCTAAACCTACCCATAACAGTGTGTGTTATATTGACGCTAAAGTGCCATTTCTAGACGAAATGTCATATGGCGTCACAGGATGAGAATGTGTTGTCTAATTCTTAAATAAGAAAGTGGCAAATAAAAAATATATTAGATTTCTCAACACTATATGCATCCACTGCCTCCTTATTTCCTATGGCTAAAACCAGCTCCTCTTGTCATGGGCGAGAGGAAGCCTGTCAATCTTCCTCCATGAGCAGTTGGCCTTAGATGAATCACCTCCGGGTTTTGGGAGCATCCGTCACCCTTGCAGATTCGCTAACACACACACACACACACACACACACACACACCCACGCACTCGAGAGACCAGCTAAAAAAAAATCAGAGGAGGGAATTAAGATTTTATCCAGGGCCAATCAGAACCTCAGTTGTCGAGGGATGTCAACGTTGCTCCAAACAGCGTAATGAAATCAGACGGAGTAAAGGAACAAGATGAAAACTGCCATAGCCAATCAACGTTTTCAAAGTGTGAGTGAAATGCGCTCGCCTCAAGGGATGGGCTGAGATGTCACACAACAACCGGGCCGTAAAGTCTTATCTGATTTGTGGCGAAGCCTGCTAATAATGCTACTTCATAAGCCATGTTTGTAGAGCAGGCAGTTATTAATAAGCATTACACTTCAGTGTCTATGTGGAAATCATGCGTATGGACATTTAATTTAAATGAATTAAACAATTTAGCAATAAATTTCAGTGCAGTACAAAGCATTATTTTATTTTAAATAGTTGTTATTTATATATATATATATATATATATATATATATATATATATATATATATATATATATTATACACACACAGTATATATATATATATATATATATATATATATATATATATATATATATATATATATATATATTATACACACACAGTATATATTGATAATATTTATATTTTAGTAGTAAAGTTCTTAAAATAGTACATAATTTATCAAATTGAAAAAAATAAAATTAACACATTTAAATATGTATATATACTCACACATTTAAATATGATAAACTATTATATAGAATAATAGAATCATTACTTACATTAAAACAAAAATATAATCATAACCATGACCTTAATCTGAAATGTCAATAGTGAAAATTAAGCGCATGGACATTTTAGTTTAAATTAATTAAACAAAAAAAGCAATAAATTATAGTGATATACTGTTTATATAAAACTAAAACATTCTTGTGAAAGCATTATTTTATTTTAAAATGTCTTAGAAATAATTGTTATATACATATTTTAGTTATATACGTATTTTAGTAGTAAAGTTCTTAAAATTACATTTTAACAAATTTGTAAATAAAATGTAGCCAACACACACACATAAAAAATGACAAAAGCAAATATCAAAATTACTAAAACAAAAACTAAAATTAAAATACTATAAATTCTACAAAAATAAGCTAATTAAAAAAATGAATAAATAATATAATAGTATATAAATTATTCTAAAGCAATAACCAGTGAGTTTATATCCAGAGGCAAACACACAGATTCAGCCTGTCATTGTAAGAGGCAGATATGAGGAAATCAAGGCAGTGCAAGTAAAAGGCAGTACATCCCAACAATACTTAAAAGCATCCTCTTAACTCACGAAGGCACTGTCAACACATGTATATAGAAACCACTGGCAAGAAAATTCCATTGCTACACATGACTTTCAGAGAATTAACCTCGAATTCTCTTTTCAAGAAAAGAGCTGACTGCAAAATAAAACACCGCCACAACATTCAGAGCCCGCTCGCCTCCCCAGACGGTGCGCAGGCGAGCCCTCTTGAACCTAAAGCCTGACTGAGCAAAATATCTTTCCTCGTGTGGGTCCAAAAATAACTTGTAGCTAACAAAGTTTATCGCCTAAAAACGGCTGTCCCCGTGCAGCGTTTACAGATTGTCTGGCTCTATCTGTACTTAATCAGATATGTTTCTGTGGGCCCAGCTGGTAGAGTTGCAGGAATATTTGGATGTCCTAAAACAGAAGTACTGTTTGTTGTAGATGTGCCTCATTATGTTTGGCTATGGCTGGTGCTGGTGTAACAGAGCCCCCTGGTGTGGTAATGGCTGGACTCCAGCCAGCGACTATTCGATCCATATGCTCCCACGCTTCGCTGCAGCTGCCACAACTACCTAGTGTCCAGCTGAGACTATCAAACCGTGCTTTAAGACAACAGTGCTTTCAGTCCACCACCAGACAGGCAGCAGAGAACAACTGGAAGCTTAAAATGCGGCTTTGCTTTCCATTAGGCATTCATTTATAATAGTAGATGTACTAGAACTAGATGCACTTTTCCATCGCACCAACCAGTTGTCCCTGTTTTCTGGGGACATTCACTGGAGCTGTCATCGCAAGTGTCCCTGATTTTACTGTGCATTCAAAATAGCCCCAAAGAAAAATTAGCCCTGAATCTGGCAAGAAAGATTGCAAAGCAAAGCCGAACCGGTTACCAGCAAATTGTGTGGTGTTTGTTTTGACCAGAAGAGGGCGCTGCACGCTAAAACAGCTTGTCGCATTATCGTTCATCTTCCTTTGATAATGGGCTTACTTGCACACGGTAGTTGTAAATAATATACAATTCCCTTGGTTTAGTCTTTGGTTTAATTTTAACGTAGTAAATTAAAAATGCGAATTCTCTTGCGCCGTGTCTGAAGCTGCATACTGCCGGAAGTAGTAGGTCCCCGACTGTTTTTTCGCATAGATATCCATAATAAAGGCTAGATGCCTCGTCCGCGCTGCTGGCCATTGGAGGTCGACGTCCGCACCTGGCGGCCATCTTGTCACCGGCAGCTCGCTCACTCGTAACATTTTGCTGCGTCCGAAATCTCCACTCAAAGCACTACTCCCTACCCCCTATGTTGGGGTTAGAGAGCAGAGCACTATATAGTGAGCTCACCAACATAACAGAAGCCACTTTCGGACACTACTCGATCGTCTCTCGGCGCCGTTGATTACATCATCTGTCAGCTGGTGCCGAGCCGGCTCTGGGCTAAATAGATTTTTAAAAATAAATACATTACATTATATTGAGCTTATTTCTCCAAAATTTAAAAACTAAAAGTGATTTCTGACCGTTTTTGTTATAATGCGCTACTCTACACATGATTATAACTTATTTTTACGATCAGCGCAATGCATGATGGTATGTAGGGCTTAGGTTAGTGACCATCGGTTGTTCACTACTTTTCAAAATGCATTCTGGGATACATTGAGTGGACTATATTGGGTATAATAATCATCACTATACATTCGGACAGCACTACAAAATGGCGAGCTCACTATATAGTCCACTATATAGTGATTAATGGGAGATTTTGGACGCAGCAATTGTGTTTTAATGGTGCATGTACTCAATTTTCTACTGATTTTCAAACGGTTTGGTTTGCTATAAACGTCAGAGATGACATTGCATACTTATGAATAATAAATGTGTAAATAAATAATCATCCAGAATTATAGACACGTTAATAACGTTTGTAAGAAACCAAACCGTTTGTAAATCCGTCAAGATTTCAACAAGATAAGAGTATTTGTGTTCGTGTTGATCACTCATCTTACATCAGCTTACCTGTGACAAGATGGCCGCCGGTGATGACGATAGAGACTCTGTCAAAAGACATCTAGCCTTTATTATGGATATCTATGGTTTTTCGAATATGTAGGCCTATAAGTACATACTACTCAGGTCACATCCCGTTTTTGTCCTAGTGTATAGCATGTTAGCAGGTACTGTATACTCCGAGACGGGGCCAGTTTATTCTTTATTTGACTTTAGTAGTAGCATATTTCCTTACGTCAGTTCTGTAAAATTATCTAGGAGTATTCTTTAGTTCAACTTTTAGATTAGCATATTAGTTATACATATGCTAATATACAATGGTCTCAAGCCAACTGCATATGTATTTTCTCAGTGCTACACAAGGTTTCGGTATAAAAGTCTCCCATTGGAAACCGTGGTAGTAGCAAATTGATTCTTCGATCTAAATACAGTATTATATACATTAGCCCTTTTAACTATAGCAAACATAACAGTAATGTTATGTAGTAATGAGTTCTACACTATACTTTATAGACAGTAGCTTTAAGTGTAAAGGTGGATCGTCATATCAATATAGCTTAATCCTGTCATGTAAACGATTCAATTTTGTGCTTCATTTTCAAACAATTTCCATACACTGCTACACCATTAGTTGCAGTGCCCACTGATGCTAAATGTGGAAGTGATCATCCGATCCATTTTCTTGGTTTATCTTAGATTAGCTTTAGCATTAGCTTATATATGCTAATACACAATTATCAGTTATTCATGAGTTTACCTTTAGCAGTAAGCTAGCATGTATGCAAATGTTATTTATCTTAGTTTTTTCTTTAGCATGAGCATATCCATGCAATAATTATCAAGATAAAGCACTTTCTTTTCAGTTTTATAAAATATCACTTCCGTTCAGCAATGCTAAACACACTTGCCGTTGCTTTTGATGCATTCAACAAACATACGGTTAAAGGAAGCAAGGGATATGAGTTCAATGATGAGCAATGATGACTAATTGTAACTTAGGCCACGTTTACACAAAGCCGGGTATTTAGCAAAACTAATATTTTCCCCTCTCCGTTTTCAAAAATAACATCGTTCACACACCTGCATAAATACGCCGTCGAGCGCCATCATAACTATGCCAAACCTATTGGCGGCAGTGTAGGGGTTAAGGGTAAAGCCATGCAAGCCAATCAGAATCCTCAGAATCGACAAGAGAGAACCTAAAATGCCATTTCTCCCAGTTCACACGACAACAAATATCCGCCATTTTCAAAAATCTCCACTTTGCCCGGAGTTTTTAGAAATAATCGTTTTCAGTGATAAAAACGGCGTTTTCGTGTAAATGAGAAGGGCGAAACGCAGAGAAATATCTGCGTTTTCCCATCGTGTATAAACGGGCCTTAGAGAAGTATGATAATGTATATACAGATTATCACAATACTACAGTACATTTACCATGGTAAAAATACACAAAACCAGAATTGTCTTTTTTTTGATTTATTTATATCTAAGCTAGAAATGCACCTTATTTACAAGACATAGTTGAATGACACATTGGTGCTTCTTTCATGCACATGTTGGCTATTAAACCACTGTGACATCTCAACACTTGTAGGGCTAAATGTCACTGATTAGCATTATTTGTATGGATCCTGAGACACATTCACAATAACACTCATTGGTCACGTCTGAGCGTTCGGGGGCTAATGGGAGCTCATTTAGTGCAGCCATCAAAAATACTTTGTAACACTTCACTTGCCTGAAGAAAACAGAATAGGAGATGACCTGAAGGCTGTATGACTCAATGTAAGGTAGGCCACTCTGTCTAAGTGACTGTTCCACTCGGTCAAACAAATAATTTCTTGCTCGGCAAACTTCTGGCCCACAGCATCTGCAATTATTTTGACTGACGTGGTTGTTGCTATTACAGTGCTCTGACAAGAGTGCTGGTGGTGGATGGTGTGTTGTCAGCACATGGAAGAACCTGTGGTTTCAGCGAGCTGATAAAATCACTGATATTTACCAAGCTTTCATCAAAAATGTCAAATGTAGCGTATTAAGCACTTTCCTCATAAAATGCGAAAAAAGCAGCACAATTCAGAGTGAGTTCATAAAAAAGAAACTTTTGCAAAGGTCTGTCTCATTGTAAAAGGCAACGACAGAGTAATGAGATGGGGAAGAGAAGTGTTCCCTACCCACAGTGCACTGGAGCATGTGAGCATAAGGGTATTGCCCACATTGCCGCAGACAAGGCAAGAAAATCATATGTGGTAAATTCCAAGTTACTTTCCTCCATTTCAGAAACCAACCATTATTTTTTAAAGGGGAAGCCAAAATACTTCCTGTGCCCAGTCAGCCAACAGCTGGTCTGCCAAGGTGCCCCGCTCAGGGTTTCCCTGGTACAGGCACAATGCCAGAGATCTACTTATACTTCATTCAGCTTCTGAGCTGGAATATATCCAACTGCACTGTGATGATTTAACTGCTATTGAATTTGCCATCTTACTTACTACAACTTAAAAGTCTTAAAAGAGGCCATATTGTAGAGTTTTGAATGATTTTGTTAGTTTTACATGACAATTCAGTCCTCTTTCTTACAATTAAATTAATTAAAAAGCTATTTTTGTTACTGTACCTTTTAGAGTTTGAAAAAAAGTTTTTAAAAAATTGTTGCAGAATTTCAAATAATACAATTTACATTTTTGCAGACCACTTTCTTTGAACAAGGGAGGGAGATTAAAGTGGTACTTTTCTCTGCTGGTAAAATGGACTTTCAATAAAACTTGGTTGCCTAATGTGGGGGACATTTAAATATGTCTTCCCTTTTGCCAAATAGGTAGGTAACTTCAACACAGAGTCAGATACTGCCGTGCTTAGTAGGAAATACTTCTTAGTAAACTTCTTCTACTAACGTTTTTTCATAATGGTGTCGACTTATTGATTATTGCAAGAATTTAGAGCGTAAATGTTTATTGGCAGTGAGTTATTTTTTTGTTTTCAGTGAAGGATCCTGTTGTAGACGGTGCCTGAAAGCGGCAAAGAATCGAATACGAAGTGAAAGCTGTGACGAAAAATCTGAAAAACTAAATTGGGAGCAAACACTGTTCATTTACATATACTACCAACATTGTAACAATACAAATCAGGTTGAAAATCAGTGAGGGTGCACTTGAAAGTATGTCTACATATTACAAAAAGTTAGTTTTGAAAACAAGAATTATTACTTTTTCCTTATTTTGTACTGATATGCAGTCATTTTAAACTCAAACTGACATCTAGTGGTGTGGATGCAGCATCATATTGGGAAATCGAATGCCTTTGTAGAAATTCGTTTTATTTTCTTCAAAGCAAACCATGAGGGACTTTCGCACCAGAGGAACCTAGAACTTATATCATAAGTACACGCTTTTTGGCGTGTTCACACCGCAGGATCTGGAAATGATTTTAGTTGTAGAAATGAATTTTGAGAGAAATAAATTGAGCTTCTACTTGAGAGTAGGTTTAACCCACCACTATAGGAACTACCCGTGATGTTAGTGTAAACTAATTGGCCGGACGCAGCATTTGAAAAATCTATGTACACAGAGATTTTAGCCTAAATATTTACTCCACAAACTAACTCTACGAACATGTAAAACGGTGATGAACCTCTCAACCTTTACGCTAAGGAGAAAATGGTTCTAAGGGAACCAAGTATAACATGATTATGTAATTCTGCTCAGCTATCGACATTGGGCATCAACCACAAGGCAAACGCTTACACTTTTTTATCCACTGCCTATTCTCTTTGTATAACAATTCTATATTAACGTATAAGACTGGACTGTTAAACAGATTGTAAACTTCAGTAGACACAGAATGGGAGCACTGTTTGCCCAGGCTCTGGCTGGCCTTCTCAGTGATGTCAAAATAAAAGTCACCACAACAAGCTCAGCTTAAGTCACTTCAGAGTTCCTACTAGCGGTGCGAATGCAACCAGGAAAATGGCACTATAGGGAGAAACAATTCGTTCTAGGGGAGCCACCCTGTTGTACGTTTTTAGAACTACCCGGTGTGAAAGGGGCTATACACATCTGGTCATGTGATCACAAAATGGCCGCCCCCATGAGGTGACTGGCTCCTTGTAAAATAAAACAGATTTTATTAGGCTAGAGACTTATCTTGTTTTAGTATTTATTCATTTAAAAAAAAACGTTTTCCTTATAAAGCTATATTACATTAAAGAATGGTAGGTCACATAGAAACTTTAAACCAGATCAGATTACATATATTCCTGAATACTCCTGTATTCAAATAAAAAGTGGTCCATTAAATCAATTCATCAATGGCAGTGTGAGCTATACGGGAAGTCTTGCCTAAGGCCTTCTAAATCAGGCAGTTTGAAGATCCAATTAATTAACACTTTGCAATAACAGCTCCCCTTCACACGCTGAAAAAAATAAATGTGTGGCAGCATATTGCACCTCTGCATCGCACCAGTTATTTTTAACTTCAAAAAGCTCTGCCAATGGAAAGGCACTGCACTTTAATCAAAACCTGTGGTTCATTTTAAACACATTTCACACGCTTATTAGCATGAGAAAGCAAAAGTCGGCAAAAGGTGTTGGTGAAATACTTATTAATAACTGTGTCTTCACAAATGCACAGTTGCAATGAGTAACTGTGTCTTCACAAATGCAAAGTTGCAATGAGATGTCATTGATTACGGTGAATATGGGAAAGCACTGGTGGTAGATAAAGCATGGGTTCAGACAAATTCTTCTCCTAGACTTTATGTAATGTGTTTTGATGGTTGGCATGGTCGTTTAGGAGTCTTTGAGAAATTAGGTTATTCTGCATTGCAAATTATGAGAAAATGATTTGGTTTTGACCTTTCATTCATCATTTCATTCAACCTAGGAGATCTCTAAAACAAAATTAGAAACCTTTAATAGCATATTGGGGCACTGTAAAGAAAATGTGCAATATTCATTAGCTAAACATTAATGTCATTCACTAGGTAAAAAAAGCATCTGAACACGTTGTTGTTGGATATTCAGTCGCAACAGCCTCTTTCATTAGTTAAAGGCTTCTGGTTTCCTCCGAAACGAAAGTCTTTCCTCTGTCCCTTGTTAAACCCCCAGCTAGTGATTAACTATAGCGGTCAGCCTGGGTGAACTCGACAGAACTGTTTAAAACTTAATGATGAGGAATGGGGCTCTGAGTTTTTCTTTCCCTGAAGACCTCATAAGCCGAGACCGAATATATATATTCCAGTTTCAGGGAGCTGCAAGCAATGACCTGCATCCGTTCCGTAAACGAGTTACTAAAACGCTGTATCAGAGATTGATTTATTAAACTTGCTATGGCTATCACATTTTTAATAACATGTTTGCTGGGATAGTCCGAAGAGATCCGTGGCCATGTGACGCTAATGTGTAGTTAGAAATAGAACAGAAATTAGATGATCAAATGTAAAAAAATAAAGTATTGCATACTCTTCACTGTATGAATTAAATATAAATGTATTCTTTATTAAAGCTTAAAAAAGTTATTCAGTTAAGAGCAGCAAGTAATTTTCTCTTTTGTTTGATTTGACAGGTCAAATCAGGTTTATTAGGCTGCTGTAACTTTAAGAGCGAATGCATGGATCTAATATACTGATACACATCCGGTTTAATTTTCACTTAGAGACATAACGACTCTTGACGTGAATTCTTCATTCAATATCTTTGTCACAGTTTATTACGCTTAAAATGCTAAGCAGTAAACCATGCTATTGTTGTTAAAATAATTGAGTGATTATAATAGCAATCACTGCTTATAAAGTTAGTGATTTCCTGCACAAAAAAAAATTTAAAAAATCATAATTTAGTTTTCCACACCCATTTTGCTCTTTTCCACACTCTGAATGAACAGTGAACAGGTGAACAGCCTGACTATAAAAACACAGACTTACATTAAAGCAACACCATGGATCTTTTCCTCTGCGGTCGCCTACTGGTTGGAAACGGAATTGTCGTACATAATTTAGCCTATCGTAGCCTACCATCACAAACACACTCGTTGTTTATCCAGCATCAGCTTTGGAATGAACAATGTCCACAGACAAGGTAGACTATGTTACATGATTTCATGAAAGGATGATGTATAGCGATGTATTGCGCTCTGACGTAAAGCAGACAAATTTTGTAGTTCTTTTTGAGTTCGGGTTACTACCCGAACCCCGGAGTTTCATATTGCCAGTAAAAGCGATACAGACCCCGTCAGACTAAGGCAGAAGTGCCTTTCACCCTGTTACGACTTGATAAACCACTTATACGAGTTTGGAAACATTATTTTAAGGTAAAAAAATTTACATAGTGTTGCTTTAAAAGGGATTGATTTAGATACCAATATACAATTTTGATTTAACCCTTTTACATTTAAGTTCAAAATATTCTAGCTGACAACCTCCCAGCGTGAGTTTAAGGCAACCGCTTTAAGGCAATACGTTTTTTAGAACTTATCACATTATTATTATAATACAGTTTATAATGAAAAAAATTGCACTGCAATTTATAGAATCGATATCCGTCAGATTTACAACATGTCAACTTTCCCTTAAATACATAAAAGTAAGTGGCAGGTGAAGTGGGAGAAGAATAGAGTACATTTTATATATAACAAGTCATCAGTTGACTTAACTTAAAAAAAGTGAGGAAACCCATTGCCTTCATATGATCTTTGTGTAAATTAAAAAAAAGTGAACATGACAATTCTACATAACTTAATTTTTTCAAACGTTTATCTGCTTACATGGGTTTCCTCACCTTTTTGAAGGAGCTGTAGAAAGAAATTTATTTTAATTAATCATAAATTCTCCCTGATATGTCACTAGACATTAAGAAATCATGTTAATTTCAAATACTTATCACTGAAAACAGTAGTCTGGCCAGGATATTGTCATTTAAAAAGTGAAGATCTACTAATCACAAAGTCAGTAGTGGTGCGGCATTCGAGTTGCCAGCTCTTCTCTAGTTACAACAGCTGCAGTTACAAACGTGTCGGAATCGGATTTAAAAAACAATAACGTCTAAAGTTGTGAAACAAAAAAAAAAACTCTATATAAATCCGAAATACTTTGTGACAAAGTCCAAAATAAAAAAATAACAGAAAAAAAACACTCATTGTGTAGGACTTGTCACTTGCCATTGGAAGCTTCTTGTAGCAGCCTACGCTCTGCTGGATCCTGCAGCATATCTGGCAACCTCGAGTCAAAAGGGGAGGATACATCGCTCTACAGTAATTTGAAAGTGATTGCAGTACCAGTTTTGGCCACAATCTTGCATACGGCTCCCTTAAGTTAAGTCAACTGATCAAGGTATACCTAATCACTGTGTATCTGATATGAATAAAACACATCATTTATATAGTCTGAATGATGCACTGAACGTTCTAAACACACCGGTGAGGTCGTGTGCTCTTGGGACCAGCCAAGACTGATTACCGGTGTGATCGTACGCGTCAAAGGGTTAAGATCAGTAAGCCCTGCATGGCCACTAACATCATGGCAGTGACTTTTACACAGGAAATTAAATTGAGAGTAACAGACTACTCATTTCAGAGAAAAAAATTATTAAGGCATGAAAGAGAGAGCCGGATAAACCACATCATTCATTGTTGTATAAATTTTAATGGTGTCCCGTGGTTTTTCAAAGGGTCAGTGTGAAACACACATATAAACTAACGCTATAGATCTGATAAGTTGTGGACATAGCAGACTGCATGCTGAGTGTTATATGCCTTGGGAGCAAGTCGGGATCAAACACCTTGGAATTCAATGTCAAGAACAAAAGGAGACCTCTCTCTACACACACACACACACATACACACAATGTTCAAGCAGCCACAAGCATACCAATTCTGTATAGCACAAACAGGGATCCATATAGTATTTTGGAGTATTTTGAGCCCTTTAAGAGACACAAATCACACTTTGAGGTCATTTTGTCAATTACTTTTAACCAAGTTGATTCTAGTGGAAGTGCTTGTGCTATTAAAAAAAAGGCACTTTAATATTTTGATATATAATACAATTACATACATTTTCAGGTCTAGTTTAAGTGTCCAATACTTGGAGCATAATATATATAATATAATATAATATAATATAATATAATATAATATAATATAATATAATATAATATAATATAATATAATAAATTATATTAGTATATTATACCACAAAAATGTGACAATTATATTATATTATATTATATTATATTATATTATATTATATTATATTATATTATATTATATTATATTATATTATATTATATTATATTATATTATATTATATTATATTATATTATGGTCCACTTCTTAATTTTGCAGAATTGCTTGGATGACAAACGGCTCTCACAAAATTAAGATGTGTAGTCATGCATAAGTCTGCAGGCCTGAGACAGATGCTGACCTTTTACCTCATTACACTTATTATGCAGATCTATTCACCTGACACTAAGCAGACTGCAAGGGCAACTTCCCATTTGCATAAATGCAAAAAAAATAAATAAATAAACAACAGTCCTATCCCTCATAGTGTCACGATTTTGCTAAAGCAGACAAAAATCTGACTCTTGATTTGAAAAGGATGCATTAAGTGTCAACTGATAATGGAATGGAGTTGCAGTGCTTAAAAGGATACTCCACTTTTTTTGGAAATAAGCTCATTTTGCAACTCTGCAGAGTTAAACAGTTGGGTTTTACCGTTTTCAGTAAAACCCAACTGAGTAACAGTAACCAGATTGTATCAGAAACTGTCTGGTTACTGATATTCTTCTAAATATCAGAAAATCGGCTGAATGGATTCGAAAACGGTAAAACCCAACTGTTTAACTCTGGGGGAATTGGAAAATGAGCGTATTTCCAAAAAAAAAGTGTAGTATCCCTTTAAGTACACTCATCTTAGCATGTGGCAAAACACCACTAATGACAAAAAATATGACAGAATAGTTCCACAACCTAGTGAGCTGATCTGCTGTCTACTGCCTCCTAAGACAGCATAACTGCAATGGAACCTCATAAATAACTGATTTGGAACACTACCCATGCAGCAATTCCACACATCACATGTAAACCACAGACACCACTCATTCCATTAGAGTGCAACGGTGCCTATACACTTTTCTGTGCTCTTGGTACAGGAAGGATATTTTCCATTGGAATTCTTTCGATTTATAAGCCATGAACCAAACCAAACCAAACAGCTACAAGGTAAATCACTACATGCAAAGCAAAAAAGCATTTGAAAATAAGACAAAATGAAAAAGACACATGATTGTTTGGCTTTAGAGAGGAAAGAACAACAACGCGAATGCCACAAAGTAAAAATTATAAATAAATGATGTAAAAATGTTGATTACGTACAGTATATAGAAACAATGGGCCCTATCTGCGCCCGGCGCAAATGTCTTTGTACATTGACGCATTTATCATTCCAATTTTGCACCCGTGCAAAGTGGGCTTTTCCCTCCACAGACGCACGTCGGTAAACTAGGAAATGAACTTGCACTCCCTGGGCGGGTCGGCGCAAAAAGGAGGCGTGTTGCCAGCGCAAACATTCCCTGGTGCTATTTTGCAGTTCCAAAAAACAATTCCGCCACTGACCAGAAAAAACCTGGTCTAAAGTCAGTGGCGTGTTGCGTGTGCATTCAGAATTGCGCCATGGAACAAGCGCACCTCGTCATCACGCTCTTAAAGGGAATGTGATATGACGCTTTTATTGGTTTGTTTCACGTTACGCCCAAACCACATCTATGAATAATGAAGCTACTTCAGACCCCCTTTTAAACTTGCGTCGGGCGCGAGTCATTTATCCCGCCCGTAAAATAGCAACACCCACCCACAAAGTTACTTGCACTTCATCCTTGCGTTTTAGATCATTAAAATAAGGCCCAATACATTTACATTTTACATATTCATACATATATACATATTTAAGTAGCTTGAGAGTGTAGGGAGACTATCGCATCATTCTCAGCGCTTAAAGGGACGCGATAAGGAGATACGTATAAAGACAGTTCACTTCATGTATAAAGACAGGAGCCATCTTAGAATATAGTCTCGATAAGTCAATCCCCGAACGCCGTTCATACAGTTCAGAAGTTCGCTGAACTTCATACAGTTCAGGTCACTCAGGCACGACGTTCGTGATTTGACTTATCGAGACTATATTCTAAGATGGCTCCTGTCTGTATACATGAAGTGAACTGTCTTTATAACGTATCTTCTTATTAAACGGTCTGTACACTTACAAAGTTCTCAATGCTTCGTTTTGCATGTATGGACACTCATTATGTTACTGTGTTAGTGTGGGGCTATTTTGAGCCTTGTTAGTGGTATAAACTAGTGATTTCTTTTTACTTAGTCAATGCCCCCAGTACTAGCATTATACGCTAAACAGTTTTTAGAGATAAAACTCTTTACATTCGATTATCATGAAAACAAATCTCAGAGAACGATTGACTAGGTACCAATGTTTTATTAGACCAAAGGTTCATTGTTAGCCGGAGTTCTCCTTTAAGTTGAAATAGTTGCCAAGTGCCCCATTAAAAGTCTGTCTAGGTAGGTATAGCCACTACTGTTGGTTTGTGAATGAGTAGATTTTGGCCCTGAACATGCTTGCTAACGTACTTTCATGCGACAAATATCTCCCCTGGTCTCATATTAGTTCCTTCATGTGCATATTACTATGAAGCATGCATGACTGTTCATTTCCTCTTAAGTAAAAAAGGGATGTTTGCTAAACTCACTGCACGCCTCAGCTGCAAGGACGAAAAGCATCAGAAGTGATGAGAAGCATGAAACGGACTATGTTCTTTAAAATTGAATTTCAGACCTCATTTGTGCTCGGCTAATCCCTCATTCACACCCTGTTCTCCATAAGCAAACACTTCAGATAATTCACTTCCCATCAGGATTTATTATGGACTGAGAGGCAGTAAGATCTCTCCAAATCAAACCAGACACGGCTGGAGTGGAGAGACTATGGCCGTATATTACAGAACAGCTGTAGTGCTGCTGTATTGTTAGTAGCTGTGTTGGGAGCAATTTAACTATACGTTTGTTCAATGTATTTTTTTTAAATATGCTAACTACTGATGGATAAAGCAGAGAGGGGGAAATTGCACAGTATTCTGTCACCAGAGGTTACTCCATCATATCTCAGGAGACATAATGAAGCTCTCAGGCAATGTTTTTTTCATTTTTTTTTCATAAGCTTACATTAAAATTCCTTAGGTGATTGGAATATAAACACAAATGAGATTAATGTGGATAGCAGAGCCCAGAAAATGTCTGATATGGAAGTTCAAAATCTCTCGCTTTTGATTTAAAGGACAAGTTTGGTAATTTACTCAAGATAGATTCTGATGAAATAGAACGGTTTAGATTGATTTAGACACGCTGCTGGCCCGAGAATTTTCGGTTTCTGTGTTAGCACCCCCCACCTCCACAATGGTTGTCTATGTGCACTGGAACAATCCTTCATAAAACAAATAAACTTTAGTTTACAAAGACGTGAAACTCACCGACTTCACTGATATACTCACACAAAAATTGCTGCGAAAGATGCTTTCCAACAGGATTTATCGTAGTTTTTGTCCGACTGAACCTATTGAATTTACATTTTCATTATATTTCTGATCTGATTGTATGGAAGCTTGTTTCCGCCATGAGAATGAAAAATATAAAAGGTAATTGCGACTTTTTATCTCACAATTCTGACTTTTTTTCTCACAATTGCAAGATATAAAGTCAGAATTGTTAGATACAAAGTCGCAATTGTGTGTTAAGTCAGAATTGTGAGATTTAAACTATTCTGAGGGGAAAAAAGTTAGTATTTTTTCCCCTTAGAATTGGTCTGATAAGTCGCAATTGCGAGTTTAAATCTCACAATTCTGAGAAAAGATGTCAGAATTTCGACATATAAACTCGCAATTATGTGTTATAAAGTCAGAGTTGTGAGATGTAAACTCGCAATTGTGAGAAAAAAAAAGTCAGAATTGTGAGATAAAAAGTCACACTTCTGTCTTTTTTCTCAGAATTGCGACTTTATATCACCCAATTCTGACTTTATATCACGCAATTCTGACTTTATAACACGCAATTGCGACTTTTAGGTCACGCAATTCTGACTTTATATCTCACAATTGCCACTTTTATATCACACAATTCTGACTTTATATCATGCAATTCTGACTTTATATCTTGCAATTCTGACTTTATAACACGCAATTGCGACTTTTATATCATGCAATTCTGACTTTATATCTCGCAATTCTGACTATATCTCACAATTGCGACTTGTATATCACGCAGTTCTGACTTTATTTAGCAATTGCGACTTTTATATCACGTAATTCTGACTTTATATCTCGCAATTCTGACTTTATATCTCGCAATTTTAACTTTATATCTCGCAATTCCGACTTTATATCTCGCAATTCTGACTGTACCTCGCAATTCTGACTTTATAACTTGCAATTGCGAATTATATCACGCAATTCTGACTTTTTATTTTCGCAATTCTGACTTTATTTCTCAGAATTGCGAGATATAAACTTGCAATTGTGAGAAAAAAAGTCAGAATTGTGAGATAAAATGTCACAATTATTTATTTTATTTTTATATTCAGTGGCAGAAACAAGCTTCCATAGATTGGCACTTTTATTGAATATGTTTGCAAAAAAAAAGTAGGAATATTGGTTCTACCTGCAGTGGCTTATCTGAAAACGGCGGTTCTTGCAAGAATGCAGGAGTTCAATCGACTGTGTCCACTTGTGGGACCCTTTTCATACATATGGATGCTCAACCACAGGAGTGATCGAACGGAGCGAATGCGTGTATGTGGAGAAGAGCTAGAGGGGGGGTGAAGACTCATGCTCTCGCCATTGAGGGTGAGCGTTTTTTTCAACTGCTGTCATATGTTTGGGTGTGCTTGACTGATTAGAGGCGAGAACTCTCATTAATGGGGCCTCGGGAGACGTATGAAGAGAGAGATCGCTATGGGATTGTAATTAATTTGGCATCCCAATCCAGACATTACACTAAAGGAGTTTGACACGTTACAAGAGTACTAAACAGTACTATCAGACCCATACCATAACATTATGCTTTTTAAAGGTGTTTAAGACTATTTACACAAGATAACAGATGAGAGATACACATTAAAAAGGCCCCCTATTATACCCTTTTGTAAAGTCTTGATATGATTAGGGACTACACTACGTCAGTATATGATGCCTTGGGATGAGAATGCATTGTTTCACCACATTGCAAGCACAACTCAGCCAGGCCACACCCCTTTTTGTGTATCCATTGAGTGGGAATTATTTAAATGAGGAATTTTGTGATGTGTACGTTTCTGGAAAACAACTCGAGACTACAATTGAGGCGTTTCAGAGAGTTCAGAAACAGTGCACACTGATATAGAGAATAACTCTCTTTGGAGTGTGCTTTGTAATATGGATGGGCATTTTTCTAAAATATTGCATTCGAATATTCGGGCTCATAAAAATCGAATATTCATTTATTTAAATTATGTTTAACGAAAAAGACGTTATTTCAAAGTTTTTTCTTTTACGTTTTTGTCACCATTTCTGGACAAGCTTACAATTAGGCAATACACAACAAGCTTGCAATAGTAATTCAAGTTTTCTTTTAGTTGAAAACATTAAACAGTAGGCCTATGAGTAAACAACATATATACATATATATGTATATATGTTACAATGATGCTTTAATAATGCTCATATATATATATATATATATATATATATTTATATTTATATATATATATATATATATATATATATATATATATATATATATATATATATATATATATATATATATATATATATATATATGATATAAGCATTATTAAAAGCATGCTCAAGCAGCGCGAGGGGAAAAAAAACCTAATAAAGCAGATTGCGTCAGATATCGTACAGAACGTTCACCCCAAAATAGAAATTACCCCATAATTTACTCAAAAAAGTGTCCAAATACAGTGTCATGACCATGACTAGTGAACCAGTGAATTCCAGTTAATAACATACACAAGTTACACAACATATAATAAAAGTTTTTTTTCAAGCAAGATGTTTGAGGATTTTCAAGAGAAATAATATAACAGATAAAGTGGCTGGTGTTATTGACATGCGAATCTTACAGTGTTTTGAGTGTTTTCAAGTGAGGTCGGAGCTGGACCCCCAGTTCTGAAGCGCGCCCGCATTCCTCAGCATACGAGTCAGCAAATGACTGATTATCGTGTTTATATTGTTTCACGTTTATGTTGAGAAAAACAATAATATCTAACGTTACATGCAGGGGCGTCGCGAGCACTTTATGCTCGAGTGAGAAAGACGCCGCGCTGACAGACGTTTCAGAGACACAAAGAGAACGGTGTTTCTAACAGCACTTTGCATTTTCTGTTCTTAAACCGGTCTCCCCAACGAAACTTAAAATAAGTGTGTCTCAAAATCATTTTGCTATTAGATAAGTTATCATCTTTGATCACGCGGGGTCCAGCTGCGCTTACCTGCAGTCGTGATGCAATGATGAACAGCTGTCTTTCCTCACTCGACTGTTTGGATTTCATGTGATTTCTCATGGTGATGATATCATAACTCAGATTAATTAATTAATTTGATCAAAAGTAATTCCGTTTAGTAAGATCCTTTTCAAGTAACGTTAATTCCAAACTTCGCGAGGCAGACGACAACATTATGTGATCAAATACAGACAACTTGTTAACACACTCCACAGCGCCATCCAGTGCATTTAATTATAACTGCGAGTTAGTTCTTTAGGATTTATCATGGACTCACTGCATTTACAGCCAGCAAAGCAACGTATTCAAAATTCAAATAGTATTTTATTTTTCGAATAATAATTACATATCGAAAATTCGTGCACATCCCTACTTTGTAACGGACCTTTTTCATCCATACAGCAACATCACACTAAAGAACATCCACCTGTTCTCACACTAAGCTTATGCTCCACTTGTCACTTAATTTAAGTTTGCCCTACTCAAACCAATTAAATTATTTTAAGCATTAGGGTTTACACAGGATGGATGTTGTTACAAAGCTGCAAAATTACTAGTAGTTAGTAGTATAATGTCTAGTGAACTATTGAAATAAAGTGTAACTAAAAATGACTCATATGAACCAGTTCTTTTTAATGAATCAATCAAAAAGATTCACAAAACAGACTCAAACTCAAAATCAGATTCACTCCGGAATCATTAAATCATTAAAAGCTGTTACAATTCAGAAAAATTAATCCCTTATTGAACCTCAGAGTAATTTTTTTAATTATGTCTAATTTGAAATTAACCAGAGACTGTTACTGTGGTGTGTTATGTTTGTGACTTAAATTAGTCTATTTACTGAGAGTTGTTTTATATGACAACAACGTGCAATACATATAAATAAATACATGTAATAGTTGCTAAATAATGATATTCCACACAGACAGACTGAATAGATGGATAGATAGCAGTGGAAACATCAGGGTAGTTAACCTAAAACTCATTTTAGATTATGTACACAAATAATACAGTGAAATATTGTTAAAATCACAGAGGCTAGAATCTAGTTTTGGGGATGATTTTGGGATAATAAGGCATGATTCATAGGCTGATTCATTCTTAGATAATGTGTTGTTTCTCTAATGAACGGTTTAGTTGTTTAGACCTCATGTTGAAGTCTTTCTAATTCTGACCTGAATAACAAGGCCTGCAGGAGGAATCAAAATTGGTTGAGCTGTGGGACTTAGTCACTTCTAACAAACGATTTAAGTGAATGATTTAGTATGGATCTGACAACAAAAGCTGATGTATGGATCAAATCAACATATTCATATTATGAAAGAGTCTTGACATTTAGTGCATACAGGCTTGATACAAATGCAGGTAAACAATCTAAAAAAAGACCAATTAGCAGAAGTCTTTGGTGTTTTATTGCTCTTTCCTGAATATTCAATGCTCTTCAGTTTGCAGCATTACAGTATGTGGCAATAATTTAAAGGCAATTAATTCAGTTGTATATAATTCATAAGGCTACAAGCACATATACTATTCTATTATGTTAAAACAATTTCTCAATGTGCAAGAAGAACGACAATAAGTCACTCTTTTTACGTAATTCACTGACGCAAGTCACTCAGATTTACTTTAAAAATGGCAAATTTACCCATTTTATAATTAAAGCTGCAGTCCATAACTTTTGGCGCTCTAGTGGTTAATAAACAGAACTGCAAGCGCATTGCAGAAGAACATTGTAGCCGAAGCGACTTCTCTCTGTTTGTCTGGAACTGGGCTACTCCGCAGGCGGTTACGACCTGAACCAGTCTAAAATAAGTCCAAATATTAACACTTATTATAGGTGTATCGTACTGATTCAGAAATAGACAAACACGGTTTGGAAAATGCATTTATGATGCACTGGCTCATTATATAAATTTTACACATTTTGGAACACAAAAAAAGGTACGGACTGCAGCTTTAAAGTCCTCCTGTGGTGAAAATCAACATACAACAGATGTTCTAAGTTGCTCAAAGAGTTTCTGGTGATTGTTTAAAAGGCAGCTGTCTGACGATACAATAGAGCATCACAGTCCCGCCCACAGCCGGTGCTGAAAGAAAGAATTTATTACAATTTCTCCATTGACATTTGAGATATTAGCCATAAAAACGTAACCATACATGGTAGACTTAAACCAGCTACGGCTGTTATTCAGCGATTGTATATGCTCATTTAAATGCCAAAAGTTCATAGGGCACTAACCTTGTTTTAATTCATAGATTAGTTTAGAAAGAAAGAAAGATTAGTTAGAAACAAAGATAGATTAGTTAGAAAGAAAGAAAGATTAGTTAGAAAGAAAGAAAGATTAGTTAGAATTAAAGAAAGATTAGTTAGAAAGAAAGATATAGGAGTTAGAAATAAAGAAAGATTAGTTAGAAAGAAAGAAAGATTAGTAAGAAAAGAAAGATTACTTAGAAAGAAAGATATAGGAGTTAAAAAGAAAGAAATTTTAGACAGATAGATAGATAGATAGATAGATAGATAGATAGATAGATAGATAGATAGATAGATAGATAGATAGATAGATAGATAGATAGATAGATAGATAGATAGATAGATATAACCGTAGCTGGTTATGCTCAGACATGCTCTAATACTCTTTAGATATGAATTTTACAAAATGTCAAATGGAGAAATGAATGGGAAATTTACTTCGGCACCAAAGCTCTCTCGGACTGTGGGCGGGACTGTGACACTCTATAGTGCTGCATTTACCTCAATTAGTTGGCAGAGAAAATCTCTGAGGTGGCCTGAATGGGGGGCTAATTTGCATATTCATGAATCTGTGCATATGAAATTAAGCAAGGGTGCAGAGTTACATTCAAGCTATTTTAAGGTATAAGAAAAAAATTACAGGAAAAAACATCCATGTCATTTTTAGTGATCAAATATGAGTTGGAAGGGATACAATTATCTGACTACACAGGGACTTTAAATAACACTGACTCTGGTTCTAACTCCAAAAATATATATAAAAAACATAAACACTAAAAGAGTGGTATTAACTATTCAAACAAACTGACAAAGCTCTTTCAGGTTTTCTCTCTTGGTTGTGGAAGATGCAGCAGACTAAGGGATGTGGCTTACTTGACTCTGACTGTACAGTATCGCTTCACCACTGCGATCAGGGCTCTTTGAAATGGCGACCCTTTATGGCCCTTTATAATACTCATCTCCATCATTTGATCATTACTTGATGAACTGATGATGCTGTGATAATCTAAATCCAAATTAAATTCTGTTTACCATCTGGTTTAGGCAAACAGTAACAGTCGTAATTGCAACAAATGGCAATGGGTTTTGAATACAGCGCAATATGTAATGAGCTTAATAAGACGCAGGTTGTTGAACTGAATACCGCAGCATTTAGTGAATTCGCTCATCACCGTTCTACCCTTAAATTCACAACAACTTGAAGCAACCAGTGAGTAAACTCTAAGGGATACTTTCCAGAGGTTCGCAACAGTTTGAAAACACCAAATTTGCTAAGATATTACTTTCAAAGTGACTTTTTTCTAGTTTATTTCTCAGCGCGAGAGTTCGTAAGTGCTGTTGATTAGCCCAATTACAGTGGTGTAATCAGCAATTTGATGATGTGGATGTTTTAAAGTACAGAATCTTGCATAAAGTGCAGGTTGGGGCAGAGAGCAGAGCGGAACACATTGATAGTCTGCAGTTTAGGAAATCTACAAGCTGAAGATAGAACTGCATAAACCACAGAATAGCAAGTTTCAAGAATAGCACACAAAACAGGCATATAAATAGCATCTGAACGTGATTCACAAAGGTACAGGTGCAAAAACAGTATCCATGGATGCGATTTATGCAGCAATTTAAGCCAGTTTAATGATTTCAGTTCTGAATTACTCGTAAAAATGGTTTCCTATCTGATTCTTTTAGCACTTTGAGGAAGAAATATTATGAAAAAATAAATGAAATTCCAATGCCAAGTGATAAATACATTATGATAATGAATACATAATAAAATTATTGCTAACGTTCCACAGCCTTTAATACAATAACTGAATTTATTATATTCATCTCAAGCTGTAGTTTGTGTTGAATTCACTAAAAACAAACAACCATTAAAAGTCTTTTGTTAAGGAATCAGACTGATCAGGAATCAGACATTGGTTGTGAAGTATGTTTTTGATTAGAGAAACTGCTCATAAGTGTCATTTGAACAGGAAGTTTAATACATTAATAGCCCAGTATGTTTTTGATTCAATAAAAAGCACCGTCACCGTTCCCACCTTTACATATACCTAAACCTACCCATCTCCGCCCCTGATCCCTAACCCCACCCCTAATCCTATCCATCTCCACCCCCTGATCCCTAACCCCACCCCTAATCCTAGCCATCTCCGCCCCTGACCCCACCCCTAATCCAACCCATCTCCACCCCTGACCCCTAACCCCACCCCTAATCCTACCCATCTCCACCCCCTGACCCCTAACCCCACCCCTAATCCTACCCATCTCCACCCCCTGACCTCTAACCCCACCCCTAATCCTACCCATCTCCACCCCCTGATCCCTAACCCCACCCCAATCCTACCCATCTCCACCCCCTGACCCCTAACCCCACCCCTAATCCTACCCATCTCCACCCCCTGACCCCTAACCCCACCCCTAATCCTACCCATCTCCGCCCCTGACCCCACCCCTAATCCAACCCATCTCCACCCCTGACCCCTAACCCCACCCCTAATCCTACCCATCTCCACCCCTGACCCCTAACCCCACCCCTAATCCTACCCATCTCCACCCCCTGACCCCTAACCCCACCCCTAATCCTACCCATCTCCACCCCTGACCCCTAACCCCACCCCTAATCCTACCCATCTCCACCCCCTGACCCCTAACCCCACCCCTAATCCTACCCATCTCCACCCCCTGATCGCCTAACCCCAACGCTAATCCTATCCATCCCCACCCCCTGATCCCTAACCCCACCCCTAATCCTACCCATCCCCACCCCCTGATCCCTAACCCCAACCCTAATCCTACCCATCCCCACCCCCTGATCCCTAACCCCACCCCTAATCCTACCCATCCCCACCCCTGATCCCTAACCCCAACTCTAATCCTACCCTTCTCCACCCCCTGATCCCTAACCCCAACCCTAATCCTACCCATCTCCACCCCCTGATCCCTAACCCTACCCCTAATCCTACCCATCCCCACCCCCTGATCCCTAACCCCAACCCTAATCCTACCCATCCCCACCCCCTGATCCCTAACCCCACCCTAATCCTACCCATCCCCACCCCTGATCCCTAACCCCAACTCTAATCCTACCCTTCTCCACCCCCTGATCCCTAACCCCAACCCTAATCCTACCCATCTCCACCTCCTGATCCCTAACCCCACCTCTAATCCTACCCATCTCCACCCCTGACCCCTAACCCCACCCCTAATCCTACCCATCTCCACCCCCTGACCCCTAACCCCACCCCTAATCCTACCCATCTCCACCCCCTGATCCCTAACCCCAACGCTAATCCTATCCATCCCCACCCCCTGATCCCTAACCCCACCCCTAATCCTACCCATCCCCACCCCCTGATCCCTAACCCTACCCCTAATCCTACCCATCCCCACCCCCTGATCCCTAACCCCAACCCTAATCCTACCCATCCCCACCCCCTGATCCCTAACCCCACCCCTAATCCTACCCTTCTCCACCCCCTGATCCCTAACCCCAACCCTAATCCTACCCATCCCCACCCCCTGATCCCTAACCCCACCTCTAATCCTACCCATCTCCACCCCTGATCCCTAACCCCAACCCTAATCCTACCCATCTCCACCCCCTGATCCCTAACCCCAACGCTAATCCTATCCATCTCCACCCCCTGACCCCTAACCCCACCCTAATCCTATCCATCTCCACCCCCTGATCCCTAACCCCACCCCTAATCCTACCCATCCCCACCCCCTGATCCCTAACCCCAACTCTAATCCTACCCTTCTCCACCCCTGATCCCTAACCCCAACCCTAATCCTACCCATCCCCACCCCCTGATCCCTAACCCCACCTCTAATCCTACCCATCTCCCTAACCCCAACCCTAATCCTACCCATCTCCACCCCCTGATCCCTAACCCCACCTCTAATCCTCCCCACGCCCTGATCCCTAACCCCAACCCTAATCCTCCCCACGCCCTGATCCCTAACCCCACCCCTAATCCTACCCATCTCCACCCCCTGATCCCTAACCCCACCCCTAATCCTACAGAATCTCCCTCCCTTACATCTGGATCCAACTCCACCCCCTGGATCTCGTGTACTGCAATAAGGTGCTACTGGAAAAATCAGTGAATTGAGACTTGAATGAGTTGAATCTTGTATAACTTATAAAAAAATGAAAAATTTCTTAAATTATTTGGATGATTTAAAGCAATATGTTGTCATTACATACTTATTGATCATATATTTTTTACAGTGTACAGTATGACAATTTCCACTTTCAAGAAACATGCAGCCCTATTTCCAAGCTTCACGCTCTTTGACCTCATTTCCTGTGCTAAAACATATTCCCTCAGGTGGACTGACCCCACTCATATCTCTTCACTGAGTCAATACAGGGTGACAGTCACACCAGTGCACTGGCCACTTTTCATCTCAGTATAAGAGAGTCGGCGTAGGAGGCTGGCATGAAAACACAGATGTTTGTTTTCACAGCCTCGGCTACAGGAAAGAAAATATTCCCTCCTCCGTTTCTCTGATCGTGCTAAGGCTGTGTATTGATTAAGACTGATGCGACGCTTCACCGTAACCTAATGTCATAATGGGGACCTGGAGGTGGCAATCATACCCTGAATGCCAAACAAATCAGGCCAATTTACACACATGCACATCCTCATTCATACTTCATGCACGGTTCACAGATTGCTTTGTTTTTAAAAACATATATATTTTCCTGTGCATTTCGAATTGAAATTGCACTTTTCAGGCAATTTACACTGCATATATTTTATTGCAGTGTTCACTGATTCAGATCATTTTATGAAGCAATTGCTTCAGGGGACCTTAAAGCCATTATTTCTTGAATTGAAAATATAAACATTTACACACTCGCATATCCGTGTTCATGTTTCATTCTATGAATTGATTGCTTTGTTTTTAGAGTAACGTGTAATAAAGGATTAGATTTTTCATGTGAAATTCCTATTTTCAGCAAATTTATTCTGTGAGAAATAAGTTCTTTTATTGCATTATTTATTTATGCAGATCATTCAAGTTTGAAGCAATAGCCTCAAGGCACCTTATTAGTAAAGCCATTACTTTTTGAATTGGAAAAAATACAATAAAAAATGAAATGAAAAAAAAAAAACAGATAAGACTTCACTTAAAGCAATTTGTTTTCTTTCTACTGAACGCACACCCTTCATCGTCCCCTTTGTCTGTACTACTATATAATCACAGGTGCGTAGCGGTCACTGTGTTTTAAGCCTTACGTCTGCATTACAAGTTACATGAATGAGGAGGGCATTACCTCTGCCCCGACACATTCTGCCAGACTATGTTGACCAATAAAGTCATTATCTGAACAGGACTGTGATGTCTCCATTATTCTTACCCTTCATGAAATATGCATGAATATATTTCACACTTCTGAGTGGATGAGCTACTTAAATATACATGTAGACAGTGTGACTCTCTGAATTATTCTTAACTTCTCATTTACCTGACTGTGATAAAGTGCTCCATTGCTGAGCTCAATTGCAATTTGAACAACTGTTTAAGTGTAAAGGAGATGCGCCTTCCATCTTAACCTCAACTATTTTTAATTCATGATGTAGGACAATTTTACTTCATGTGGAAGCACTGCAGAAGCTTGAAGAGGTTATATTCTACACTTAGCCATTTAAGTCAATTGAAAATATTATTTAGAATTTTTTAGTCGCAATTTAGAGACCATTTTCCAAAATTTTCAATAGTGTTGTGATGATCTGTTTGTGTGACAAATGTGTGACCAACTTGATTGCTAACCTGATGCAAAATCTGTTTGTGTAAATCATTCACCTTCACAATCCTGATCAGATGGACTCCTATTGCAAACAATATTATGTGACCACATATTCAGAACTGAACAAGTTGTTTGTGCTACTGTACCTTTAAGACTATGCAAAATAATTTCATTATGATTGGCTAAACTCTCCACTTTTGAAACAAATAGCATATCAAATGTATTAACAGCCCTTTCAAACATTCAAGTGACCATAAAGTTAGCCAGAATTCGCTATGCTAGCAAACAAAAGTCAATCTCACCAGAGGTTAGCATCGAACTATAAGGCTACATCGGGAGAAACATTGGCATGTCAAAGAATTATCACTTCATCATAAAAAATGTAGCTACACTTCACAAATATACCTTAAAAATATACCTTTAGCATTTTGTTTAAATGTATATAAGACATTAGGCATATAGCATGATAGATTAGCCGACTGTTAGCTAACATTAGCGAGCAAGAAGTTATCAAACTGTGCTGGTTGCGCAGTGATGATTGGTTTGAGCAAAATGAATAGCATCCTGACAGAAAGTTCTTCAAAAAGTCAATGCATTAGATTACAGATTAGATGCGGTTCATGATACATCTACTTAACTTTCTCTAACTAAGCTAATTGCTAGCCTTGAGCGCCAGTAAATCCAATGCAGAAACTCAATGACTTCCCCAAATACATCCTGTTTTGAGACCAGACACATATCACTTTCAAATGTCCAGTCTCCACAGATCAATGAGAGGAAGGAGCAGAGGAAACAGAAAAGACTCTACGACGAAATTTCAGGGTAAGTAATCCAATAACATATTTTCAACGTCGTGAGGGACGCTCTAAAATTTCAAAAAACAGCAAAGGGAATCAAGCATCTACTGCCTCAGCTTAAATTGATCCATGAAAGCTTGCGACTGTACAAAGAAACAAATGAAAGAAAAATCCACAATCGATATCTGATTTAAATGATTGATGCACAAGGTGAAGAACAATGCAGTAGCGAATCAACAAGCTCAATACAGGTACACAGCCAGACATCTCACTTCTCCAGTCCATCCTGAGTTTCAACACTGGTTACACTGCAATGCAGATCAAACTTTTTGCATATGATAGACACACTACCAATCAGATTAACAATATGCTCCACAAATAGTGAAAACAAGGCTTCAACCGCATCCCAAATCACACCTTCCCCCTCCAACCATTTCTGTGGTTTTATTTTTATAATCTCTACTGCAGATGAAAAGGTGAATGCTTTCTTCAGATAAACATGACACCGATTATTTGATCCAATTACAAGCCAGATATATTTAGTATCTATAACAGACACTCAATTATTAATGAGACATGAAACACCCAGTGGCAGTATTTTTGTGACTCAAAGGAGGGAAAAATTGCACAGCATAAACACCAGATAACAGCAAATTAATCCATTTAGGACAATCCGGAAAAATATTTAATCAACAGATCCAGTGGTTCAACGCTATTGGAGATGATTCTGAAAAGTCTGACAAATTTCTGTTCGTTTATAATCATTAGTAGTCCCTGTTTACTGCTTAAGAGACTTGAGTGATTATTGATTAGCCCTCAAAACCGATTCTATTACAGGCTACTACATCCACTCACAGTCAGTACAGTGCTGTCAAAGAGTGTGTGCAATGAATTCCTCTGAGCATGCATCTGAATCACACTGTGAGATTGAAGAAATAAAAAGTACCCAGCCATATAATCAATCATGCAAGTTAAAGTGGGAAAAGTAACACTTATGAACTTTTTTAAAAAGTAGCTTGGATGCACTCCTATTAAAATACAGATACGCTTCTTCTAATGATTTACGATAACCGATAAAATGCCGATAAAATAGTCTATACTATTTTGTCTAAATGCACACTTAAAATAAAACAATAAAAAAATGCTCAATATTTGTTTTGAGATTTGCTAAAGATCAGATTCAACAGTATTACTGAACTATTAGTGTTTTTAAAGATTAACTTTAAGTGTTAAATGTGCGCAAATATGTTAGTTTCAATTAAATATCCACTATCAGCTAACAGATCATTTTAACAAAAAGGTGTAATCTCGACCAATTACCGATACGGCACTAATTAGGAGGTAGACTGATTATCGGCCATGTTTCCAACTACAAAAGAGGGAAAACAAGCCAAAAACCGATCAATGGGTTTATTCGAGCCCGATCTCATGAAAGTTCGTATCTATAGCACGAATGTCATTTCTCGTGCCATTTATACGCCAAAAACTGTTTTTGCGTGTATATGGTACGCGCTTTTCACGTGCATATGATACGCACTTTTTGGCGTATAATACCCACGAACTCCCCACCCCCTCCCCCCTAAACCTACCCCAGGGTTTTTTAGTGCGTAGCATATGCACGAAAAAAACATGTTTGGCGTATAAATGCCACGAGAAATGACATTTGTGGTATTGATACGCATTTTCATGAGACTGTGTTGGTTTATCGGTCAAACCGATATATCCGGCCTACCTCTAGTTCACTGAGGGAAAAAACTATTTCAAAACAATTTTCACTCAGAAATTGTTAATAAATTTAACAAGTAATTATTGAGCATACTGAATTCAATCTGAAACATATTCCAATAATCTTTTATTTACTGCCTCGATTTTTTTCCCCATATCTATTGTTGTTGATGTCAAGGTTGCGCATCCAATCAAACTTTGTGGCATTTTGGTGCAACCAGTCGTTCAAAGGACAGAGGAGAGCGTGGTTTACAATAAAGGTGAAATTTATAAAAAATCAGACTTTTTAAAAAGAAAAACCACGAATGCATGTTATATTGCACCCCATAAACACAATCATACATAGAAAAAAAGCAGTAAACCCCCCCTTTAAGCAAAAGCTAGCATGGACAGGTGTGCGACATGTCTTGAAAACCATGACTAAAGCTTTGCAAAGTAGGAGAAAATAAACCCTAAACTACATTAAACACGGTTTCCCTTTTGTTTTGTTGGTCCCAAACCAAAGCCACCAACCAATAGTGTAGCAATGACAGAAATTACCTTAAACAGGCGTAGGATGTTGGCCACCATGATGGAGACAGAACTAGCCGCCGCACCGATCACACCGATGATCTTGTCCGGCTTGGCGAAGATCGGCTGCTCGCCACTCAGCGCATCGCACGTCGGTAGAATCTCGCTCGATGAGCGCCTGCACGAAGGTAAGCGACTGTTCCAGGGCGTAGGTGTCGCGCGAGCAGGTGTCCAATATGCGCGCCCCCAGGGTCACGTTGGGCAGCAGGTCGGGGTCTTTGTTGATGAGGTCGATGGCGAAAAGCATGGCCTCTAACCGATGAATACCCTTCTCTTTCTTCAATTCCCCACAAGGGGCGCCACGTTCACCCCGAGCGTGCACCGGGAAGAGACCCCCCAGGATGATGTCACCATCCAGTCGGATAGAGTGGGCATATTCGGGGGCAGGGGCGTCAGTGGATCCGTACGCTGGCCGACGGATCTTGTCATCCCCGTCAGAAGAAGAAGACAGCCATACCATTCAAAGGCACTCAACATGGCGACATAAAGTGGGTCCAGATGCACAAGCAGCAGTGGGAATGCAGTTACAAAGGTGGGAAGCCAGCAGGGACGGAGCGCAATAACCAAAAGGGGTCATCAGTGCCCCTCACCGGAGCAACTGCGTACCGGATAATGAAATCCGACGACAAGGAGACCATTGGAATCGCCTGGAGGTTTTTTGGGGAAAACGAAGAAGGGCGATGATGGAATATGAGGCAATCACATAGTTGCAAGCTCCTCAATTACAGAGGTCACAGACCATTAGAACCCTGTGTAAGAGGGAACAGCAGAGGAATATGCCTTCATCAGCAAAGATTAGGTACATTTTTTCAGAACATACATATGCACTGCACAGCAAGGAGCCTCTAAGTGTGAAAAATGGAGACCAATCAGGGAATTTGTGCATTTGCTAAACACATCTGATCTTGACAATTGACTTCTAAAGCATGCATAAATAATGTGCAAACATAATTTACCTGTAATTTACAGAATATCTTTATACAAGTGAGCCAATGTGCTCAACAAATGCTGCCGGAAATCAATCCCAATAAAGAGCAGTGGAAGACATATGGCAAAACCATAATCGCAGAATAAGTTTGATTCCTTCAGTCAAATAAAACTCTAAAAGGGACAGTTAGCCAACAAAGCATCATGTCATTACAAACCAATTGATTTCTTCTATAAATCACAAATGGAGATGGCTGGAGACTGACAGTCTCACTCAGCTGTCGCTTTCAATGCATCTTTTTTTCCATTTCATGAATATGAATGCGACTCTTTTTGTGCTCCACAGCAGAAGAAAAAGTCACACAGGTTTGAAATAACATGAGGGTGAGTGTGAGATTGTCCATTTTTGTCTCAAGTTGACAAAATCTACTGTACAGTGTATGGTTAATACATTCAACCCTATCAAGTATCATTTTGATTATTATTATTATTAGCTAATAAATGTGAAGGAGTAGAGCACACGGTCAACAATGTTGCATTAGAACTCATTAAAAAGGCATGATGTCAGCCTCCCTCTTTAGGAATGATAAAACGCTTTGCGCATATTCTGCTGGTATAGGCTACTGCATGAAACTTTTAAACATTTTAACCATACTGTCAGTTTTTCTCATCTATATTAATTGTTATAGATTAAATGCAATCAGCATCACCACGAAACATTTCAGCACATCATAGTTGCACCAAATCAGCACTGCAACAATTAAACACTGGAAAATGCCATATTAGGCTACAGAACAGCACAACTCACTCTATTGCTTTGGCAGATTTAAAGAAATAACATTTTGAATCGATTCATACCTGCAGGTGCCCGAGCTGTGGTCGCGCGCTGATCGCTGCTGCTTTGATGCTGCTGGGAGGGACAGCGCGCGAGAGGCACACAGCGCACGAGCGCATCATTTCTCGCGCAAATACTCCCACTCCGTTATGATTGGTCTGACAATTTGGACGTTTTCTTCGCCCCGGGCCACATGGATGCAAACTGGACTCAATATTTTGCGGATGATGCATTAGAAGCTTAAGGAGAAAGAAAAAAAATTAGAAACTGCAAAACACTAGGACATTTAAGTAACGCGTATTTGCTATGCTTAAGGTGCGCGCGGTGCTAGCCTATATGATAAATATGTTTTGCTCTTCAGACTGATCAATGCAAAACTGTAGAAATATAATTTCAGTGTGGCTTGCCAGCTGGTTTGAAGAGATCAAGCTGTTCAGCAGTTACTGCTGTGAATGATCTTTTTGCTCCATCTAGTGTGAACACTGCGGACTTACACAGAGACTTCCTGTTATGCAGTAGGCTAGGCTTGTTGTTCAAATTAAAAGTAGACTATTAAAAAATGTTTTTGAAAATAAAGTTGAAATAAAATAAAAGTTGGCTATTGGATGAAAAATGTAAACTTCAAAAAAATGTTTTTAGAGATGTTACATTGGCAACTTACTGAAATAAATTAGGCTACTAAAATGAATAGAACTATAACTGAAATAAAAATAAATGAAATCTTTGGAAATAAAGCTTTGGCCAATAAAAAAAACTAATAAAAAACTAAAATTAAAGGCTTATTCACAATGTTAATTAATTAAATAATAAAATGTAGACAATACTGAAATAACACTGAACTTTTCAACTGACGTTATCTGACGTTCTTTAAATGAGTAATTCACTTTTTTTAAAACTGATAATTTACTCACCCCCATGTCATCCAAGATATCCATGTCTTTCTTTCTTCAGTCGAAAAGAAATTAAGTTTTTTTATGAAAACATTCCAGGATTTTTCTCCATATAATGGACTTCAAACGCGAACCAAACGGTGAAGAAACGGTTTCAGTGCAAACTGTTCAAAGGGCTTTAAACGATTCCAGACGATGAATAAGGGTCTTATCAAGTGAAACGATCGCTCATTTAAAAAAATAAATACATAAAGTTTAAGTTTTATAAGCTCAAATGTTCACCTTCCTATGTTCATGACTCTCCTGTTTGAGTCTTTATTTTCAGAGTCATTTGGTTCATTCAACCGAACGAAATGAACGAATTGACTCGAAAAAGATTCGTTCATTTTGATGAATGAGTTTGAACAGAAGAGTCATGAACGCGGATAACAGAACAGAGCAAGGCGAACATTTGAGCCTATAAAAAATCATAATAGGAATGAATCATATGTAAACAGAAAGTTGGTTTTGACAGCAATAAGGGTAATATTCCTCTCAAGTGGTGTAAACAGAGCCTAAACTGGCCTGTTCAAAGTTCAATTTGATCGATTTTCTGTTGTTTTTTAGGTCTCATGGGCCGTTTACACTTGACCATATTGTGTTTCGGCAAAAATAAAAAAACATAGGCCTAACTCACCTTTACAAGTTCGCTTCATAGTTCGCTTCCGTGAAAATCCTAATGTACTGTGCGTAGAAAGAGTGTTTGAGTTTCGCGCTCACTCGCGTGTGGACTGCTGAGCTCGCAAACATGCTGACGTAATTCCACTAGGAGGAGGAGTGACGTGTACGTACGTGGCCTGCGCGCTATTTATGCTTGGCAGGAGTCTCACACCACCTGAGGTCATTTCTCTTGTTTACTTAAAAGTATTTGAGCATAAGGTGACTAATTTGTAAGTACTTTATTCTGTTTTTTTTCTGATTAAGTAATAATGGCTGATACAATTTCAGTTTTGCACCACAGAAATAAATTATATTTTAAAGTATTAATCATTATGTTAAATTTCAAAATTCACACTACCGTTTTTTTCTGTATTTTCAAATGTAGGCTTGATGAGTATTAAAAAAACATTAAAAATAGTAACGTTTCTAAACTTTTGACCAGTACTGTATATAGTCTACTGAATATATTCATCTATCCTGATGGTCTTAAATACAACAATCAAAATGCTTTTTATTGGAAGGGTAGCATATTAAAAAATAAGTTGACAAAGAATGTGTTTATTATCTTTATTTGAACAAAAAATCCTACAGCAAGCAAGGGTATACCAGGATTTTGCAAATAAAAAGGAGTGTGCATCAGAATAAATCTGATAGCGTTTGGAAAAAGCTCCGTTATCACACAAAAACAAATGTTTTAAAGCATTCTGCATGCACCCCAACTAAAAGGAATTGTACTTGCCCAAAAGCTTCACTATACTTGAAAGCAATGATGAGAGCCATCTACAAAAACTGAAAATTAATTTCTCATTAGCTTTAGTTAACTCATTAGTAGGTTACCAAACTACTTAGTAGGCTACCAGTAGTATTCTATTTCATTTTAGTCACAGTAGCAACCTTTTGTTAAAGACAAAATAGTTTAAGCTTTTAAAAAAAATGTGGGCTCTCATTTAAGATGCATCCTGAGCAGCTTAATATATAGGCTTCGACTTTAAAGGGTAGAAGAAATATAAGTACATTTCTAACAAATTAGCAGCATTTCAATCTATAGTTGATTAAAGAGGTGAACACATGGCAGGGAAATATGAAGCAGAGTTACATGAACTTATCTACTTATGAATATTTAACATTAGTTAGACATGCTGTTCATATACAGATTACCTCCTATGTATTGTACACTCAGTTCATTGTCCGTTTATAAACATTCTTTGTGTATTTTTAAACTGTTGTTGAGAATGCAAAAAAAAAGTGGTATAATCCGTTAAATTAATCGAAATTCATTTTGAGAGTTGTTTACTTTAAACATATGTTAACGCTAATAAGTCAAAACTCATTCAAAATCAAATGAAGATTGGATACCATTTCTTTTACTACAGCGTCCTCTAGGGTAAAAATCAGGAACAACATTTTGGGCGCACTTCTTTCTTGACTTGTTCAATCCCATTATGCAAAGGTCATCCTTTGTTTTCTAACCATAAGTTTGTCCATATTCCTTCCTCTTCTTTCGCATGGAGATAAATCCATCCATGAAATCCAGTGCAAATGTGCTGCGTATACTGAAAAATAGTCTAAATGGACAAAAAAGAAAGGAAAAGTGAGAGAGAATCAAACATGACATTACTCATTGAATATATCACAACATAACTATCAAAAGTGAATTATAGGAAAGATTTAAAGGAGAAACGTGAGCGAAGATGTTAAAGGGATAGTTTGTGTAACAATGTCGTCCCTCGCCTGTACGACTTTCCCTTCCTTCTACGTTCTTATTTTAACAAATTATCAGTTTGGAACAACAAGACTTTGAGCAAATTATATTCATTTCCATTTGTAGGTGAACTATCACTTTAAGGGAACGGACATTTACAAAAACTTTGAGCATCACTATTCTTTCGGCAAAACCACCGGAGGCCCCCGGAAGTTTAAAAGGTCAGGTCAAAACGTGTAAAAGTTCAACACATCTACATATCTATTACAGAGAGCAGACAATGGGGAATCCCTCTCTGATACTGTCTGCAACCATGCATTCAAATTAGAGAGCAATTCCTATTACAGTGACCTTAGATTATTTGTCTGAGCATGTGATGAGGGAAAAATATGCACAGAGGCTTGGATAACACAATTAAACCAAATGTGCATAGACAGATTCATTCATAGACAGTCTAGGAAACTCTTTCATCTTGCTCAACAGTCTAAGATCACTATTTTTTTAACACTAAGTACTGCTTTCTTAAGAGTACCAAAGATGGCTGTATAATATTAGGTATAAGACAGTGTTATTTACATGCTATGGTGGTAACTCTGTAACTTGTTATCGACAGCATTTTGAACTACATTTTTGCCATCGATTGCACAAAGCCAGAGGTAATTTCTGCTCCTGTAGGGTCACTATCCTGCAGAGTTTAGCCCCAATCATAAATACACACCTGAACCAGCCAATCAAGAACTTCGGGAATTCTAGAAACTTTCAAGCAAGTGTTTTGGGGATGGCTGGAGCTAAATATTCAGCCATCCAGGAGGAGGATTGGACATCCCGTGCTAGGATGTTCTAGGTAATTACACAGTATTTGCTAGGTGGTAACTTGCTGGTCGAAGACAAAAAAATGTTGGCGTATGTTTTCAGTTGTTTTCAATGGGAGCGCCCATGGGCGTCAGTTTGGTTTGAAATGTGCTGGGGACAGAGACGTATTCAGAAGGGCATTTTCAAAAGTGCTGGGTACGATAGCAACATTCAAACTTTTTTTCTCTTTCAAGTAGGTTATGTTTTGAAAGACGATGTCCTGTAGCTTCCTGATGTACATAAATAAAAATGAGCACAATGTCCGAAGTATAGTGAGTATAGCAAGTATACATAAGCCCTTTATTGTAAATGTACAGTGGTGGTTGCCAGAGGTAGAATTTTCGCCTAGCATGCGACTGAAGGAGGTTGGAAGTTCTAATCCGCACTCGTATAGTTTTTTTTTTCCTCATCAAAACCAATAATGTTTATCAGTGGTTAAATTGATATTATGTTTATGCAGTGGTTGTGTATGTTTTATGAGGGAAAAAATATACTGAGAGCAGCAGTGAGACCCATGAGAAACAGGGAACACGTGTGTGCGCATTTTGATTTGTGATTTCACCAGAACGAATTCTCCGCAGCGAATTGACAGCGCGCTTTCCGAGAGAAAAAAAACACATTTCAGTGCTAGATCGCCTATTATTAACAAACAAATGAAACGGAATGCTGTTAACTGGAGATGTTTTATTTGTACTGGCACATCGTGTGCCACGAGATGTTTTGAAAGTGGTGGGGACAAAATAGACCCTGGCAAAAAGTGGTGGGGACATGTCCCAGCCACCCCAACCCCCCCCCGTAAATGACGCCTACTGTGAGCGCCGCGTTTTTGAGACGCCATGAGCGTGAACGAGGCGGCACTGAGCGTTTTCATTCACGCTGAAGTGCCGAGCGCTCGCCGCTTTATACTGTTCGCCGAGAGTTGAAAAATGTTCAACTTTGGATAAAACGTCAGCAGCTCAATCACTGTCACTTTTTACCCAGCCATCCAATCACAGTGGAGGAGGGGCGGGACTAATACCACACTGACCAACTGTCACAACATTCAAACTGTGCTGCGGATATTATGCATCATAGCAACGAAACGTCTCAATGGAAAAAACGCTGCACTGCTAAAACGCTCTTAAGCGCCCAAAGCACGGCGTCTTGGGCAGAACGTCTGAGCGTTTTCAGCTGGCTAAAAACGCTTTGGTGGACACATGGCCTTAGGGTTAGGGCTTTAGGCAAGCATCTTAATGTGCTTGTTGAATAAATGGCATAACAAAGAAGCAACCTACCAAATGAGGGCCTTTGATCGAGTGCTTCTTCCTTGTAATTTGTCCCCACTTTGCGATGGCAGTCCTGTGTCTTCGCCTATGAGTCTCAAGGTAGACCTTTTTGGCAAATGCCCGGCCACACATATCGCATGCGTGGAGGGAAAAGTTTTTTGTAACCCTAACCTCAGTGCAGGTCTCCTGGCTTCTGGTGATGGGCGCACCCTTGGTAACATTACTGACTGCGAGTGACATGCGGGTTCTTGGTAGCTTGAAGGTTCTTGTCTTGTCTCATTTGGTGTGAGCGGAGACTCGGGTTTGACTGTGTTAAGCGACGTGAGCGCAGAATGCTTTCGAGTGTTGGGGGATGTTTGGGATTCTTGTTTCTTTGTTTTGGGAGACATGAGAGGATCTTGTTGACGACTGTTAGGGGAAGCTGGTGGGTCTTGCGTTTTATGCTTCCCGTTACCCTCTTCTTTCGAATTTGGTTTCTTGTTTGAGTTGTTCAAGATCGCATCAGCTGGTTTCTTCACAGCCTGGTTCTCCAAGGCAGGCATAACCTTAGCCAGATATCGTGATGACTTCTTGTGAACCACTGTGATATGGCGGATGACATCAGCGCTTCCGGGCGTGACTTCGTATCTGCAGATGGGGCAGCGGTAGAACTTTATGTAGATGCTATCGTTTCCATTCGATGTGCAGCTCGGAAATATGCTTGCCCAGGTTCTGACTCAGTACTGAACTGACGTTTACACAACCAGCAGTAGATCCTCTTAAAGTCAAAACTCACACCGTGGTTTCCCTCTTCATCTGAAGCTTTTGAATGAGAAACTTTCTTTGCATAAACCTTATCTTTTCTCTTAGTGCTTCAATTTGGTCTTCTGAGAGCCGTTTTCTAGAATTGGTATCTTATGAACGATTCGCATGTGCCGCCTAAGCATTAGTTGGGAGCTGTACTTGCGTTTGCACAGCTTGCAGCGACAATTTGTCAGGTTGTACTGTGCCTTTTCTTGCTTGATTGGAGAGCTTGGAGCTTTCGCCGGAGAAGGAGATTCAGTCTGAGGTAAAAGAGGCTGGCCTGGTCTTGTGGCAATTTCCGGAGTGATCAAATCCCGCTTTAAGCCACGGTGGACCTCGTCGAAGTGGCGACGGACATTGGCCTTGGTGGCAAAGGACTTTTTGCACACTGGGCAGCTCTTCCCTGGAGAAGGTGGTGGTTCAGCAGGATGCTTGTCCTTCACCATAGACAGCAGGCTGGTGGGAACGGTGCGCGTCTCTGTAAATTTCCGCAACTCCTCCATCCTCTGCCAATGCATTTTTCGGCAGTGGCGTCGCACGCTGCGCCTGGAGCTGAAGTCTTTTCCACAGAGACAGCAAGAGATCCTCATCTCCTTTACCTCAGAGGCGGCGCTCTCCTCTTCCTCTTCCTCCCCTTCTACTGGCTCCATCTTTATTTGCTCTTCACAGCTCTGATCTTCTTTAGCAGGTGGTTCTTCAGGATCAGTTTCCATCTCATCCTCAAAATCTGACTGCTGTACCTTTTTGGGTGCCAAAATAGATTTGCGCGATTTTTCTTCTCAGGTATTGGGATCAAAGTCTCGGTGGTAAGGGCTGGGGTTTCTGGTGTGTCCTGAATTTCCACTACTTCCACGTGTTGAAACACTGCATTGGGGTTGGTCTCAATGGCTTCCAGCTCAATTACATGTTTTACTTGTTCTTTCTGTGGATAGATGGCTTGAAGAAGTTCTTTGATGGCTTGGCTCTGCCCACCTTGTGAAGGCTCTGCAAAAAGTAGAATATTAATCTAATTAATAAATACTATTATTATCATGGTCCCAATTGCAACAATTTGAAGTACATCAAGTAACTCAATCAGGCTATTGCCAACCGGTTACTAGGGCATTGCTTTGTAGTTGATTGAGTGTTTTCACATTTCTTCCTTTTGTGGAACACAAAAATAAGATATTTTGAAAACTGATGTTTTGTTCATACAAAGAAAGTCAATGGAGTGAAATGTGTTTGGACTCCAATTGACCCTTCGTTAAGCCATGCCTGAAAACCGCCACTGGCCAATTGTGTCTTAGCAACCGTAACTAGGCGCGGAGGTCTGGCAAACTTTCGAGCGAGGGTAACATGCCGAAGCATTGTGCGTATGGATCTTGCAAATCCATAAAGTTTGGACGGGAAGTGGATTTTTTTCCTTACCGAAAATCTAAAAGCCGAAGGGAGAAATGATGGGCGTGAATCAGGCAATGTGGAAGACCATTCACAACTAAATGTCGACAGGATTAACAAAAACACCTATTGCTTGTAAATATTGACGGTTCTTTGGTCATAATGCATTTTAACGTAAAATAAGACGATTAAAGGCAAGACGGCGGCTCACTGACATACTTTAAGATATATTTCAGCATTTTGTTAATCAACGGCCTACTACCCCTGACTAAGTAACTTTAACCAATCCGGTCAGCGGCTCTCCCGGATGGTGTTAGTGTTATTCCACAAGATTTTTGCATAAGCTGTTTGATTTATAATTATTAGGATTATTTTCACATTTCACTTAAACTGCTGTGCACGAACATAGCTGTTCCTCAATTTGTTTGTTTCCCATTTGAATGGTCAGCATATGAGGCGCTGCTGCTTACGTTAGGCTTTACCTTCAATTTTTAAGAAATTATTCTCTAATCGGTTGCATATTGTGTCATGGATATATCCCTCAAATGGAATACTGCAGTCCCCTTTTGTCTTGCTTTCTCAGATATTTCACGTTCACCAAAAATTACTAATTATCTCATTGGGAATGTCTGACACCAGTGCATACACACTGTAATAGGCGTAGTATAGGCTTGACATGCGTAGCAACAGTAACTAGGGAGAGGGCGAGAGCTTCACGAAGGGTCAATTGACTTCTGCAGAAAAAAAAAAATCATACAGGCTTTGAAACACTCAAAGGACTTAAATGGATGTACAAACCATCTGACTGGGGTTGTCAGAAGAGCAGTAGAGCTCCTTGTGAGTGACCAGATTCGGTAGATCACGGAACAGACTTCGACAGATTTTGCACTCAAATATGGTGTCAACCTCCTTCAACAGCATGTGTTTGAGCTGAGTTGTACCTGCAATAACAGCACATGTTAAAAGCAAGCAATTATCATTAGGCAATAAGGAAACGAGAATACATTAATGTAAGAAAACTATTCAGAGGGAAATCTCATTGTTCAATATCTCACTCAACATCATTGTATAGCAATTCACTTTCAGTAAGGACAGACAATGTCTTGGTGATGGCAAGATATGTCCTGTCTGGTGAATAAAAGAGGCCTTCATGACCTTTATGCGTTTACTGAATGATCAAAGTTCTGGGATTGAATTACCTAAGCGAAAACACTCAATGATTTGAAGAATTCCTGACTTGGATGTCTGGAGCTGCTTTTGAAGCAGGGGTGGGTCACCAGGCTCGAATCGAATGTACTAAAAAAGAAAACAGTGGAAGGAACATTTTAGATTACACTTAATATAAAACATATTTTCACAAAAAATCTTCATCATTCAGGTATGGGGACAGTAAATGGTTTAAATCTGTTGTCAGGGACTAAGGGGTAAGGGTGTGGCAAGACACCCAATGGTAGCTGGTTAAGTGCGCTACAGCTAATAACAAAAACGCAGTAACTGCCTGCTCAAATGTCTGTGAAACTACAGATGCTCCTGCACAGCCTGAACCGAACACCCTATGAACTTCATAATTCAAACCTGGATCCATTTCTGCCTTTCATTTGCATTTTAATTTGAATAAAAGCCGCATGTAATTCTAATCCCACATGTGTCTTTGCTCACTTTAGTGCATGACAGGAGGATGACATACAAACAGACCGTAATTAATAATTCCAGGAATGAACTCACTGCTTGTATAATTGTATTCTTATTATGATTAATGCAAATGTTCAAGAAAAGTAGAATTTTCATCAGAGCTTGACAACTTTCTGCTCACCAGCCACACGTGGCTAGTGGTTTTCCAAAGTTATCGAGCCACTAAGCATTTTCAATGGCCAAAATATTGACATTAATACCATGGAGAAAACTGTCCATAGATATTTTTAATATTTATCTTATAATTTGGCAGCATATAAGGCTGCTGTCACTTTAAGAAATGACGCACGGATCCAATGTATTGTTACACTTTCTCAACTGTTAATGTTCACTTAAAGCATAATTGACTGTGTTTACGAGAATACTAAGCGAATACACAACGTTGGACATTATTTTGTGTGTATTTAATTGTTTAAGCACAATAAGCAGCAAAAAAACAAAATTTAGTACTGATAGGTGGTTTTATGCTCGCACAGTTTGTGTGTGAGAACGAAAATCAGCGTGAACTAGTAGAAAGCTGGTATCGTGTATCTATTTTGCGGAAAATGAGTATTGGAAGCATTTAATACATTTTAGTAACAACATTTATCGAAAATGAATCGTTTATTTTTTCAGATGCCTTTTGAAATGACTACATTTGAAAAATAGATATATTATACATATAATTTGGAGGGTTGGCAGGGGTTAATGTCAAGCCTTGATTATTATGTAATCATGAGGAAATATTTTAAAGGAAACAAGCTTCCAAACCAAAAATCTTCTATTCTATTAGTTTCTATTTTTCAATACTACCTGTTTATAATTCCTAAATAAATAACATCAATGATTCTATGTATGGCATCTTTCCTTTAAGGCTTTCAAATAAACCAGCAGAGAAGTCTGTCTGACTCAGTGTTTAGTTATCAGAGACGAGTCCATCAAAGACTGGAGGAAGCGAGGCCATAGCCGAGGCCAGGACAGATAAAATAGTAGATCTATTTCCCCAGGGACATAAGCATCTTTTGGTTTGCAACACTCTCATCATTCTTTTGTACACCTGGCTGCAAGACTCTATCATTGTACCTCAAGGCAACTATTTATTGTTCATAGTGATTTCAACTTTCTGCTATTTTCTTCCTATGGACGTCTACCAACTGAGAGTCACCTGGTAAAATACTCGCAGGGACTTTTGAAGGGGATCTCATCTGATACCAGGTGTCTTGAAAGTTATGGCACACATTACATTAACTACAAGAATGCAAGAGAATCTACATTACTTGGACTAATTAAAACCATCTGGCCACAGTTTGCTAAGTTAACATACTTTTTTCCTTTAAATGTATGAAAATACGCTGCAAATTTCAAAGTTCATTAGCAGGGTAATTGAACTATAATATAGTTTTGTCAAAGTGAAAATTTAAAAAGTTAATAAATGCAGGTTTACATTTTTTGTTCAAAATTAGCTAAATTTAAATAGTCAATTATCAATCCTTCTACCAAAAGGTGATTTGTCCTACCCTAATTCACTATTGTAAGCCTATTATAAAAGTTTATTTTTTAGAACAAAATTGCGTACATGCGCTCACTCGCCCATGCATGTCTCCTCATATGAAATGAACGTGACAGAGCTTGCAATAAAACCAGAATCAACATTGGCTTGTCTTCCTGAGAATGGCAAGAACTGAGGGATTTGAACTGTTGTAAAAGCAGAAATGGCGCTTTCAGAACTCAACAGGTCAGAGTAAGGTATTTTATTGAAAAGATAAATAGCCATCTGTGGCCCTCTAACAGAGTTTATTTTAAATCATTATCTATTGTGAAGGGTCACTTCATTATGGTTGTTGTTGTGTTGGAATTTATTTTATGGAAGTACCGTGTCTATTGATGAATATAGCGAAGTAACGCTTTTAGCTTGTTAGCTTGAGATCATTTTACATCTGAACTGGTTATATCTCTTAAAGGGATTTTTTCTTCATATTAAACTGTTACTATTCTTTTAACTGAGACGAGTTGATTCATATCTCTGTCGTCCAGTGCATGTGCACCTGAATCGGCTCGGACAGACACTTTGATAGCATTTAGCTAGCTCAGTTCATTCAATATGGGCAAAGCACTGAGACGAGCGAGATATGTCTAACTCGTCTTAGTTAAGGGAATAACATAGTCTAATGAAAAAACTGTGGAGTATCCCTTTAAGTCTCTTAAAACAAGTTGTGAATATTTTATGAGCCGTAGGACAACCATATTCATCCGTGTAGTCACGCAGAGCCAAAGCACAACCAAAACAATCTAGTTCTTTTAACCGCTGAAAAGGGCCAAAAGTCAGTTAGCGTACCTGTAAATAAAAGAAAATGTTTAACGTATTGACAACATTTGCTTCGGAAATATTTAACTTTTTTTTCAACATAGAAAAAAGCCGTTTATTCATAACTTCTGTCTCATAAACATCAGGGCAACATCTCTATTCAGAATGAATATTATAGAGAGGCTTTATCAGATAGAGACGTTTATCTATGTATCATCTTTTTACTACATTTCACAACTTTAATTCGTATCTCTTTTAATCCCTTTTATAATTGTGCTTTTATTTTGTGATTATTTTAATTCCTTTCTGTGTAAAGCACTTTGAATTGCCATATTGTATGTAATGTGCTAAACATTTAAATATTATGTATTAAATATTTAAATAAGCTGCTTGCTAAAACTATTATTTTTGCATTAAAAGGCCATCCTGATTCTTTCCAAAAGATCTCACTTTCAGCCAGTATTACGTGACTCTATCTATGTCTTTATTTATGGTCATAAATTACTTTTAAAGACAACAACTCCAGGTCACTTAAATTAACACCACTGTAAAACACACATACAACCCGCAGAGTTAGTAAATCGAATTCCAGCATTGAATTATGGAAATATGTGAGAAACACATTGGAATGTGATTGTTCTACATTAAATCGAACTACATTGATAGATTTTTGCAATTAATGCATAGAGAAGGCATAAATCTTGACTTCACAATGCATGTGAGTCCAACAAAACTAACTTTGGTTATGCACAGATATCACCATGAAAGAATAACACAACCTTGAATTATCAATAAAATTAATGTAAAATACATGAAACCAGACTTCTCAGCTAATTTTACTCCTGTAATATGATGCATTTCTGACTGCAACAGGATTCAACAATAAAAAAATGTAGGCGGTAGTTGATTTGAACCATTTGGGATTGATTGGATATTTGGAAAAGTGGGCGTAGCATACCAAAATGCCATAAATAAGAGCATTTTTAACCTCAGCCAAAATCGAACTTTTTTTCCACTTTTGGATTAACTTGCACTCAACAATGAGGGCAGGAATGTGTATTTAAAAAGGAAACAGGGTCAGTTTTGATTTCATGTTGACGTTAAGGTGCTGAGTGAGTTCCTACCTGGATTTTTGCCACAAGGCTCTTGAGGGGTTTCTGTTGTTTGGCAACTGCAGTCCTGAAGTGTCTCAGTCTGGCAGCATTTGTCACTCGTCAGGCTTCCCTGATCTTCGCTGTTAGTAGCCTCCATCCTTTATGAACTTAAAAGACAAATCAAAAAGTTAATCAAAGAAGCTATTTCTTTTGAATGCTTTTGATGGAGAAATACTTTATTCCCACATGTCTCTCAAAATGGCAGTTCTCCAGCAGTAGCATATAGTAGCACAAGTTAAAATTCAAACATCAGATATAAATTATAAAGGTAATTACAAGGACAAACAGACATTACTGTCGCTGTGACGATGATCGCGTGGTTATTTACCGAGGAAATAAATGTCAATATGAGGCATAACGGTCATGTGCTAAAAATGACAAAACAATATGAATTATGTAAATGCCTGCCGTGCATCAAACAAAACAAACATCATGATAGCCCAGATGTAATGGAAAGAATAATGTGAGACAACAGGACAAACTAAAATGAGATTTCATTCTTTATCACAAAGCTTTTAAATATCAATATATTACCGTAACAAAACCATATCCACATGAACTTGTGCATTTTAGTCAAATGAATCTCAAATTTGAACTCATATATGAAATGTAGATTACTGAAACTTTTACAAAACATACATTTTTAGATTCCTAAAAGTAGAAACGACAACTATACAGGGTGGAAATAACCCAAATAGTCTAAATTTTAGCATCCGCTGCACTCACACAAATGTGTAATGTTCAATATTTGTGCCAAAATACAAAATAGTAACTTACTACAGTAAAACTGATTAAAAAGGTCATAAAAGGAGCCATGGAGAAACCCATAGCTAATGATTTTAGGCAATGATAAACAACATTAACAGATTTTAGCTTAACATATGTAGGCTATACATTTCACATGTATATATGCTTTTAAAAGTTCTTCATTGCAGTTCACTAAAATTGTCTTGTGGTATGATAAGTGCTTGACTTTTCATGTAAACTCTCTCTTCATAGGCAACTCCAAGTAGCAGCTGTAACTGTGGTATTTGGGCGCTAACTATGGTAAACTATGGTACTACGGTAAATGTTTATTGATGTGCTTCGGTATGTCCCGTTGTTTTATGTAACTCGTTAAAAAGTGCTCTTCTGGCACAAAATTAAAATCTTAAGTCATGTTGTGATTGTGAAGGACATACACCTGACCCAAACATTCGCGAGGCAGGAAGTCGTGAACGCTGCACGAGAGAACACGTGTCCATGGCCAACTGCACAAACGAACATGATAATGCTTCATAATAAAACACAGCATGCTTTAATATAGCGCAATTCGGCTGATGGAAGGCACACGTGTTCGGTACTGACTCGTGTTTGTGGTCGCAAATCAATAAGACGCGAGCACATCTTAGTATCAATGTGTGCTCGTGTCTGAGTAACTTAAGTACTTTGCAAACTTCATAACAATGGAACTTGTACGAATTACCAATAAAAACTAAACATTAATATCCGCGTGCGAGTGCAAGCATAACAACCGAGAACGTGTTGAAATGACCATCACCACCCAAAAGCATCAGAGACATTTGGCCACGTGACCGGAAAAAAAATAATAATTTAAAATAATAGATAGGCTACACTTTCTTTGCCCGTCCACCCCGAATCATTGAGATTACACACACCCTAGTCATTAGGCCACTATCAAATTATGCTTTAAATAAACTCTAAAAATCAAAACATCTTTTGCTAGTTTAACCACTGGGTTATATGCTCGCGAGCAGACAAAAACATATCACGATTTACACACTTGCATCAAAACATAGAGTTAAACATGTAGTTAAAAATCGATGTCATCAAAACAGAGTTAAATAATGAATCCACACTTTTATAGACATAAAATGCACATACCATCTTTAGAAACACTCACATTCAGCATTAGCAGCATCAAACACTGGGGCCACAAGGGGCCAAATGTGAACAACGTAAAAGTTGATTCCCATATTTAGCAGTGACACTCTCCAAATCTCGGCAAACAATATCCCACAGGAACGTCTGGATGACGAGGAGAGGCATATTAGCATCATTCCAAACGTTTGGCTGACTTACGATGGGAGATTTTGGATGCATGTGTGCGGAAACGCGCGTAAGCCATTGGCTGTACGAGCATCACCAATCACAGTGGCTAAAAAGAGGCATCTGACCAGCTGAAAAGATGTATCCGAGACTATCCCTCACAGAACATCGGAAACCGTGTTTGCGATTCGCGCCTGTTCGCGTGCTTCAAAAACCTGTTGGAATAGCCTGGGTTTGCGTTCCCCTCTATGTCGCAATTTAGACACGTCGTGGCGCATTCACACTTCGTTTAGCCAAACTGTTTAAAAATGTGAGCGCAGGTTATATCGCCGTGTTTTCTCAGTATATTCAGGCTATTTAGCGTTTTCGTGAGGCAATTTGCACCGCTCCCATTATTCTGTAAATCTCCTTTACACGGTTACATTGTCAGGCCAAATCTCCTCTATTGCGGACCACAATGGGCCAGATTAACTTGATGGAGAAGGAGAGCCCATGTGCAGAATGGAGCTTTAAAGAAGGATTGATGCTTACCAGGGAGCGAGTGCGGCGTAAAGGCGGGCTGACGCGAGAGGCTGATACAAAAGACGACGTTTCCACGAACTTGCTGTGCTTTCCGAGCACCAAACCAACCACAATATACAATCGCGTCCTCAAACAGTGACAAACTGAGCACATTCGAGCGGATCTTACACGATTACGAGGCACGTCCGAACGATGAAAGTGCTGCGCTTTGCGGCGCTGTGCCATCTTCCCGAAGCCGCTGCTTCGGCGCACAGGTCTGGTGACCCTTCCGCCTTTGCGCGTCCTCTCCTCCGGTGTTTTGTTATGAAGTGCCGTATTCACTCCCCGAAGTAGGCCCGTGACTTGCTCTATCTCTGCGGGCAGTCGTGGCGAGTCCGAATCAACTCTCGCTCTAATTTAAGCGCCCCGAACAAGTGCGTTTTCCCCGGTCGCACAGCCAGCACGAACGGTGACGCCATTTTCTGTTGAGAACAACCACGCTCGCGCAGGATAGGAAACGACACTGGTCCGCTGTACGATTCCGGGCCCGAGTGGGCAACTCCCGCGGTTGAAATCAACCGAGATGTGTTCGCAGAGTTCTTACCTTTTGGAAAAACGACGCTGGATTTCGAGATTGGGATGGTCGGAACGCGGTCAGGAGGTGGTTTCTCTCGCCTCTCGCGCTGACGCTGCCCTCTGGAAGCTGCCTTTGTGCACGCGAGGACCTCTCGGCGGAGAAGCGGCTGTTGCGCAAAGGTGCAATGGATGTTCGAGACCACCAAAATGCGGCACCCGATGTTGTCGCCGGGTTGGTGGTTTGCATATGACCCCCCACAACCCGTGCCACTAACTGAAGAAATTAACGAGCCGTTTTTAATTTCACACACCCACATAAAAGCGTTGCAAATGCAGCGATTCCAAACGAGTGCGAGTCTCGTATTTCGCGATTAAGACTGCGAATTTATGGAGAATTTTTAAAAAAGTTTTAATTCAAATACCCTTCCTGAATGCATATTTGAATGATTTTTAATCTATATTTGAATTTATTTATGAGTGATTCTACAATTAGGGAAACTTTTAACTACTTTAAATCTGGACAAAAAAAACTTCTTTAAAGTTTATTTGTTAAACACGTATTTGTCCTGGAAATAAAAACGGGCCTTGCTCTTCTTAAGTAGCTCTGTTATGGGTTTTTGATATTGTTGTGTTATGGTAATGACGTGAAGGGGATGATGGAATTGCTAACACAACAAGTGCCTTAGCAGCTAATTATTTGATTTTTGACAAACAAATGAACACATAAATACATTTCTGAATACAATTTTCTAAAATACGTAAATAATAAGTAGATTTGTTGATGACAAACATAGCCTACTTGGATCTTAAAAAAATCAATGAGATTCTGTTCTTTGAACTCTTAAGAGATGTAATTTCCTGTCAGTTATTATTTACATCATAACCCAATTAAATTATTGTTTGTTTATTTTTAAAAAGTAACCTGGTTGCCTTATTAAGTTCATTAAAAATAGTTAATACAATGAAGGGGATTGGTTTAATTCACAGAAACTCAAAATATTACGTTATATGAACCACATGAGTTATTTAAGTTGATTTGACTATCGAAAAAATGTTGTGATAACAAATCATAAAAATCTTTTTTACAGTGTAATGACAAAAGTTATGTGGACAGTATTTATTTGCTGTGGTATTAGTTAATTGTACATATAATTATTAAAATAGCTTTTAAAAAATGTTAAGGGAAAAGTATATACATTTTAAAACTGAGCGAAACAAGGAAATCTGGGAATGAGACATGCCCAAAATATAGAGGAACTGTGGCAGATTCAATCAACACTTTTAAACTGTTATTAGAGGCACAATAGAGTACTTTTACATTACAGTCGGTATAAAATCAATTCTTTATTATCATCCAGGGGACAGAATATTTCTTCTATTCGGATAATCGACTTTAGTTTTTATTATTATTTAAATTAGGCCATGTGATTTTAGTGTCTGTTTTAAGTCTGTTTAAACACAAAAGTCATAGCTTACACTCAGTGTAACAGGTATCACTGAAAGGACATCGTAACACAGCAAACACCTCGCATGCATTCACAACTCTGAACCGTTGCCACCATAATTAGCATAACATTGTTCTTCCCATTGAACTGGTAACGCAAGCAGTTCTCGGTCACTCGCTCCACAGGGCTTTTGTATTTTGTCGGTTTAATTACTAACAGTTTTGATTCAGTTTACTCAAAAGGTAAACTGGTGTCCAATGATAAATGTGCTATTGGTGTGATATTTTTCACATCAACATGACTTTCTCATTGTTGATTTGCATTAATACTGAATATCAACCAAGTGGTATCTGCAAATAAATGCTGCTAAAACCAGCTTCACTTGTATAGTCATTTTGCAATTGAACTGGTGTTTGTTTGGTGATTTTTAATGAGTGTATGAAGTCAGTTTCCCCTCAAATCCACAGGTGTCCTTAAGAGTGACCACACGGGTAGAGAATCACATGAACTATCAACATGATCCACTGATGTCTGGCAACCACAAAGTGTCACAATATACTTTTTATCTTTACTTAGCACAGTATATTTATTAATTTATCATTTTAAAGCTACATTTTTTGTGATATTCTTATGATTTAAAAAATACTTTAAGAAATAAAACAACCATAATAAATATTAAATAAAAGGAATACTTAAAAAACTAAATAAGAATAATACGTAGGAATGTAATTATTTGACATGCACACATTTATCGATTTTCTATAGACACAAAGTGCAAAAAAGTATTTTCTTCAGGCTTTTTTTTCTGTGTCTGACACAACTATAGTGATCATTTCACTATGTTTCTGTATTAAAAGTAGGGTTGTCAAACCAATAATCACGATTAATCGCATCCAAATAAAAGTTTGTGTTTACATAATGTGTGTACTGTGTATAATTATTTTTATATATATATAAATACACACACATGCATGTATATTTAAGAAAAAATATTAATTACTGTATATATCAAATATTTATATATAATATAAATGATATATAAATATATATACAGTAGCCTATATAAATGAAAATATTTCTTAAATATATACAATGAGCACTGTGTGTATTTATATATATAAAATAATTATACAAAGTGCACCCACATATATTATGTAAACACAAACTTTTATTTTGGATGCGATTAATCGTAATGATTCGGTTGACAGCCCTAATTAAAAGGATAGTTAACTAATAAAAATAAAACTGCTGTCACCATTCACTTTCTATGGAACACAAAAGAAAATATTTAGAAAAACGTCTCAGTCAATATAAAAAGTGATCAGATGAACCCAATAGTTGTGGGTTACAATATACTTTAAAGCATCTTTTATGGCATTGACAAAAATGACATGTCAAGATTGTGTATAATAAAAGTTTAAATAAAAAAGCAATAAAAGGTAAATGACATTTGTAGAACATTACGGTACGTTACTGAAAAAGCCAATGGGATCCGAAGCAATACTGGACCCCATTGTCTGCCATTGGGTGTGCGTCAATCAGCTCAGTCAGGGCACTGATCAGGGAGTCGGCCATTTTAAGGCCGGAAAATCTGACCGTCCGCTCCCTGAAAAAGTCCCACAATGCACCATGAAAACCAGGGCGCATCAATGCACATGTTCCCTTAAACGCAAGTTCTGAAGTCACATGAGCAAACTCCTGCACCCTAACCCTAACCTAACCCTAACTGCACATAACATGTGACATGCGAAGGCATCTGCCTCTGCATTTAACCCATCCAAGTTGGTGAACACACATTAGGAGTAGTGAACACACACACTGCAAACCGTAAACACAAATACACCCAGAGCAGTGGTTGGCCTTGCTCAAGGGAATCTCAGTCATGTCCTGCCGGTATCAAACCCGCAACCTTTGTGTCACCATCCCGACTCTCTAACCATTAGGCCAAGACTGACGCTTACGGACACACAGATAGATGTTTAAAAAAAAAACAAAACCATTACTTAATCATATTTCAGACATAAACATACATCGCTAGAGTTAATGAACATAATCTAGCTAACATTTATAATTTTTTAGAGCTGAAACGTTGCACGTATATATGTAACACTTTAAATAACATTAAAACATGTCAGAAAGAGGTCATTGCTGCTGTTGTTCATACCAGTAGTGATTCTGTACAATGAGGACATTGTCGTGTCGCCGGAAACAGAGTCATCAGTGTCCTAATGTGTAGTGCTTAGTCCTTACAGTGCCTAAATTCATGTATAATATTGATCCACGGCCTTGGAAGCTGGGGAGCTGATTGAGACACACCCATAGTATGAACAAAAACAGTTGATGGTGACTTGTACATGTGTTTACAAAACTTTACTTGTCAATCCAGATATAGTTAAACTATACCCTTAGAAAACCTGGAGTCAAAAACATTTGCTTAGGAATCATTAGTAATCAACTATTGCATTAATATACTTTAGTTATTGTATATATATATATATATATATATATATATACACACACACACACACAAATATATATTTACAAAATTTGTTAGATGTGACTAATCGATTTGAAAGCACTAATCTGTAGAAAGTTAAAAACACTTGCATAATAGCTCATGTAAAAACCACATTTTCAAAATGTATGAATTAGTGCAAAAGGTCAGTAAGTTGGCAAAATGTATTTTTGCATGAGCTTTAGCTAAATAAAAAAAATAAAAAGCATGTTATGTTTACAACTCACTCAAACTGTAATATTGAGGTTGCCATAAATTATTCAGTTTCACTGAATAAATATGGAGAGACAAAGTTTAATTCTGTTCTGTTGTATATTTGTTCACATTTGAATTTGTTTTGATATTGTAAGACAAATTTCACTCGGTAAAATAATTAAAAAAGAATTAATCAAAATACATACAAAAAATAAATCTAATAAATATAAAATAATTACAATATACAATTATAATATTTTAAATACATTATACTGTACTTATTTAATATTTTATAAATAATATAATAAATATAAAATATTGTTATATTTTATAAAATACATTATATTGTACTTATTTAATATTTTATAATATTTAATTAATGTTTTACCATTCTTTTGGCCAGCAAAGTTTGACAAAGTTTTATGGTTTGCAATTGGTACGTTTTATTTGATATTTATCTATACATGCATACATACTGTATTCTATATAAATCATTACAAAAGCTATTTTACATATACGTATTTTAAGGACTTCTTGAGGTCACCTATAGCTGGAATGTTGCTGAACTTCTGACAAGCCCATCTGTCCTAAACAGACAAACAGAGAAATATGGATAAACTATTAGCAAAATAGATTCAGAGGTATACTGTACCAAACTGCTAATTTAATCAAATATCTACAATAAAGCATGGGCATAAAGTGTTTGCATTAGGTTATATGCAAATATTCAAACGATCCCACATTACTTTTTTAAGCAGTAGTTATACTTACGCCTCTCTTATGAACGTCTCTTGTGATATCCTGTCATCACTGGCTCCGTCTGGGAACTCATTGAAATTCTTGATGCCAAGTGTCTTCAGTGCTGCGGGGAAGCAATGTTGTGCGTAAAATACTGAGTCAGACCACAAGAGTAATTCTTATACTCATGAATTATAAACAAAACTACAAATGGAACGGAAGTATTCAAGAGAAATCATCTCTTTAAGTCGCAATACATTAGGGTAATACTTCGGTCAGTGTTTCTCCATGACTTACTACTTATTATTACACGGCTCTGTGGAATACTTGATTCTGATTGGTTAATCGCACCATCCAGTGGTATGTCATTCCCAGATAACAACCGCTCAAAGCAGATAACGCAGGCTCATCCAGGTTACTGAAGTCAGCAGGACTATCCATTGCTAAGAAAGGGTTTTCTTCGTGGAAGTTTTGCATTTGGTGAGGTAATAATGATTAAAACTCAAGTCAAATCAATATTTTGTGTAGAGTTATTTAATTATGAGTTATTTTTGACTATTGTTTTGTACATTGTTGGATTATAAGATACAAACAAGTAAAATTTTAAAACCGTTTAATCTGAAATCAATATCTCTTATCTCCGAATACGTTTATTTTCACGCAGCCGCCATTTTGAAAATGGCTCCGGTGGCAAGAAAACCAGAAGTGCTGCCTTTAATCATAGGAGAGTCACGAATGTGATGGCGTATTGTTAAATTCATTTATGAATATTTATATAATTCAGAACGTAAAAAAGAAGCAAGAATGAACAATATACTGTACATTTCCTGATATTTCTATATTAACATCCAAATTCCGTTTTAACATTAAAGAGAGAACAGTTTCTGTCATTTTACGGTGTCTGCATCGCAGCTGCTAACACACTCGAGCTCTTGAAACCCCGCCTCTCCAGCAGCTCATTTGCATTTAAAGGGCCAGGCACAAAACGGTGGGTTTCTGCAAACCCTCAAAAAGTGACAACTTTAACATGCTATATAAAATATCTGTGGGGTATTTTGTGCTTAAAACTTTACACATGCACTCTGGGGACATCAGAAATTTATTTTACATCTTGTGAAAATGGCATTTTACCACCCCTTTAAAGTAATAAGTAATAAACACAAGCTTGTTAGATTTGATTAATCGTTATTTGATTTGATAGCACTAAATATAATAGAATATAAAACAATCTAATATTAATGCTCCATTCAGAAACATATCTGTAGGTACATTTTACATTAACATGCATTATTTGACAGACACTTTTATCCAAAGTTAACGTTCACTTATACGCACAACCGGCGCTGCGTCATAGAATGTCTCTGAATAGGTTCACGCCCATTTTTGGGGGAAACAAACTAGACTCCCATAGACTTCAATACAAAATAATGGCAAAAAACAACGTCCATACACAGCCGACAGGCGTAAATAACTTAAGAAATCACTTATATACACCATGTCAAGTAATTATATGTCCACCCTGCCTGCCATAGCGCGTGAAAGATACATGTTTTTATGCCTGTTATCAACTAGCCCAGGCTACCTGCCATCATCATCATAAATTCATAAGATATACATTAAGGTTTTTTACTTTAAATAACGAAATAAAATCATTCACTGGCTTACCTGGTGACTCGAGGAGGTACAAATAAATGTCCGGGTAAGACACCTTTGGCCACTGGGTGGGGTTGTTACCCCAATTTGACGCTGGGAGAATGAAGGGATATGTTTTTAAATTGGCCAAATTAAGTTTGTGTATGTATCTTTCACGCTCTATGGCAGGCAGGGTGGACATATAATTACTTGACATGTTTTATATAAGTGATTTCTTAAGTTATTTACGCCTGTCGGCTGTGTACGGACGTTGGTTTTTGCCGTTATTTTGTATTGAAGTCTATGGGGAGTCTAGTTTGTTTCCCCCAAAAGGGGGCGGGGACAAAATTGACAGTTAAGTTCCCGGATGTGCCGGTTGTGCGTATAGTGCATTCACATTTTACTATTCTTGTCTTATTTTGTAGTTACAGCACATGTTTTCCCAAAAGGACAAAGGCTTTCACAACCTCTGCAACAATCTGAGAGATTTACCTTCTTTATATTGACCGTGAGTAATAAAGCCTTGAGCGGAAGGATCCAGGACTCCAAACAGAGCATCTAAATTGGATTCGTTGAAGAGGCACGGAGTGTTTCCCTCACGAGCTTTGGAAAGGCTGAGCTTTTCTAGTTGGTCGATCAGAAATTCCCTTGGACGATCTGTAATGGCAGGATTCATTAGAGATTGGCCATTACGTTTGTCTTTCTTTTACTTTTAACAGTAAGAAAGCAATTGGTTACTACTCTAAAATTAGATTTTTAAGCACTACAAAAGACTATGACGATGATTGTAACAAATCTACTATGAGACGCGTTACAAAGTCTCACCTGGTCTGTAGAAGAAAAGCATACTGGTTAAATTATCCATCAACTCAATAATTTTGTGTTTCTCGAGGTATTCTGCCGTCTCGTGCTCCCGTGGCGATGACATCTTGGCCGCTGTCCGTCTGTTTATCACTGTTGCTACTGATACCGCACATGCGCAGCGGGGTGGCGTTGTAAGTTAAGTGAAATCGCAGTGAAACGTTATTATTGCATTTCACCCCAGTTTGTGATGAAAACGTATTAAGTCCCTAACCTGTATGGGTTTCTTTCTTTTGTGGAGTTAAATGAGCTTCATTCAGCCACCATTCACTCTCGTATAAAAAAGGCTCTAAATCCACCACATTCTCCCTTTTTGCTTAATTTGAGTGAACCATTAACCCTACTTTCGGTGTAATCCTCTTCACTCTCATTTACCACTCGAAACTGAGGGAAAATAAAGTCGACCTGTTTTTAGATTGTGTGACTACCCTGTATTTCTCTACATTTAGGGAAATATAGGGTTACGTTTAACTTTACATTTGTGTGTAATATTTTGTATTACTTCATTGTTTGTAAATGTATTTAATTTAGTAAGATAATACATTTAACTTAATTCTACAATTCGATAGCCTACTAAATCCAGCAAAACTGAAATATGACATAGGCTATCTAACATATTATTGAATGTATGTTTGAGAGAGATCTAGGATGTCAGTAGAGACAATTAACACGTCATAATGTCCTTTTTATTTTTGTATGGTTTGTGACTGTTACTTTACTCTCACGAAAATTAGCATACGTAGTTGCAAAATCCTCTTCATTAGCATTTCTTGTAAAAAAAAGTTTGTGAGTATCAGTTGCCTTTTCTAACCACTGAGAGGGAACTGTTTCTTCCGTACTATAGTGTGAATGCACTTTATTTGAAAGGTTTGAATATTCAGCAATTCCATTATTATTATAATTATATTACAATATTTGCTGGTGCGTTCATATTCAGAGAGAATGTATATTAATGAATATTAAATATTATGAATTTCATGTAATCAGTTGCATACAAAGCTGTGTATAAACTTAGAAACAAACTATAACTAAATATATTCCTATTTGAGTCTGTGTCAGTTGACAACGATTGAAGTTTCTCCATTTTATGTTGCTATCACACAGACACACACACACACACACACACACACACACACACACACACACACACACACACACACACACACACACACACACACACACACACACACACACACACACACACACACACACACACACACACACACACAATTAAGAATAAATGCATATATACAGATCTAACTTTGTATATATACATACATATATAGGATACACTTATTTACAGGCCTACATCTGAAAATACACAGTAGACTCTCTTTTATTATTATTATTAATTGAGGCGGAACAGGTTTTACAATCTTAAGAATGTTAGAGTTCTTTGAAGATTAAGAAAAAATCGGCAATAATAATTTCTTGAGACAATGAAAATGAGTTTATACAATGAATGTGAGATTTATGAGTTTCTTTCAGGGACATATTGAGAAACGAACTGGTTGAGCTGACATCATCAAGCAGCGACTCTCACCGCTTTCCGTTCTGCGCATGCGTAAATTGACGAGTCCTTGGACACACCGATCGCTGTAGGTGAAGCGGTCTGGAAGGGACGTACTGTCAAAATGCAGACCTGGAACCATCGATACCGCACACTCGCGACGGTAAAGGCTCTCTGATGTGCTCAGTAACACTGTACTTTAAATATCTTTCAATAGGCCATAACAATTAAAAGAAAGCGTTTAGACAGAAATGCAATGTTATTACTCGTGTAGGCCCGACATACTAACGTTAGCTTGTCAGCGTGCACAGTTGTCAGCCCGATAAACAAGCGAAATAGAATGAGTTTGTGTATTTAGCTGCTTGAATTTACGTGCATCTATATCTCATTTATCGAAAGTGCTACTAATGTTTACACAACTGAAGAATGAGTTGTGTAATCTGTCATCATTGGTTGAACTTGCAGGGGCGTGTATTTTCATGGTCATTCGATATGTAACGTTAGGTCACATCATTTTTACTACCACCTTTTTACCGTCACAGGCGAGTTTAAATACAACATTATTTAGCTGCCAATCTAGAATGTGCCTGTGATGCCTGAAACTGCTGTCTGGGTAGACTGAAAACTAGGTTGAGACCGCTATATTAATTATGTTTATTTTGTGGTTCTCATCAGTACTAGACAGTGCAAAGTCTGCGAACATAATTAACCACAAACTAAAGAAAAAAATCCCTGTGCTTTAATACTGACTAGATGCTCATTGGCAGTGATCTAGTCTGAAGAAATAAAACTAAAGAAAAAATGTCATTTTTATATTAATATTTAACTTTTATTAATTTTGTAATGTGCTTTTGTCCTTTTATTAGTTTATATTTAGCGAAAAAATATTTATTATTATATATATTTTATATTTACATTATATATATATATATATATATATATTCACACTGTATATTATTTATTTTTTACTATTTTACTAATTTAACTATTTAGTATATTTTTATTTCCGTTCCAAAAAAAAAACAGGCAACAATTCGAAGCTTTTTATTAAAGTTTTAAAAAAAAAAATTTATTTAAGTTTAAATTGTTCATTTTTCATCTAATACTTGTAAGGAGACTTTTGAATCCTGGTACAGAATTTTGGAGTTCTTTTGAGTTTGTTGCTTTAAAACCAATGTTTATTTTCTTCCTGTGAATTGTTTATTTTAAAATATATTCTGATATTTTCTTTGCCATTTGTAAGCATCAAAAATAGTATACGGAGAAGATATACCATATCTGTATCATAAAATAACATTATGAAGTTTCCATTTCTGTTGCCCACTCCAGCGAGGTCAGCACCTTCCCTGCAAGCTGCACGGAGCCACAGTCCTGTCTGTCGAGACATATGCTGACAAAGCAGCAAGTAAGATGACTTAATCACATTTGAATGTAGTAATAGATTTTATCACAAGTTCCATCCATGGCCTATTTTAAGTAATGATGTGAAATGCTTAATATGTAATGATATTAAAAAAAAATCATTTGTTCTGTCAAAGTTGATGCTGATGTCACAGTTGTGGGCTCTGGGCCTGGAGGATACTGTCGCCGCCATCAAAGCAGCTCAGCTTGGTTTCAAGGTATCGGTTTGACACCTGGTTCACGAATGCCAGCGGCTATTGCTTTGACTGCACTGGTAACATCACTTTCTTTCACAGACAGTATGTGTGGAAAGAATCGTGACCCTCGGAGGGACGTGCTTGAACGTGGGCTGCATTCCTTCAAAGGTTTGTGCTTTAAAAAATTCTGTCTTTTCCAAAATGCTTTTAGCAATGGTTAAATTGATTATTTTTGTCTGTTTAAGGCTCTGCTGAATAACTCATACCTGTATCACTTGGCACATGGGAAAGATTTCGAAAGCAGAGGCATTGAAAGTAAGTTCAAGTGTAAACATGTGATATGGGTTCACATAAACATCTTTTAGTGTGACTTTTACGTCAAAGACCTGCAGAAGCAAAACAGATTTGAATGTTTTCCTTCTGTCTGAGGCCATTTGACCTGTAATAAATTATAGAGGATTGCAGGTATTTCAAAACTTATTTTGAAGTTTTCCCTCCTTTCTGAGAACTGACTGGCTCAGTCTGTTGTGATCGATCTACTCTGCTCTGATTGGTCAGATGGCCCAGTCTGTTGTGATTGGTCTACTTTGCTTTGGTCAGATGGCCTAGTCTGTTGTGATTGGCCTACTCTGCTCTGATTGGTCATATTTATTCTTCATTAGTTCAGGGGATCTCATTGAACCTGGAGAAGATGATGGCGCAGAAAGAGCGGGGCCGTCAAAAGCTCTAACAGGAGGAATCGCACACTTATTCAAACAAAACAAAGTGAGATTTTTCATTTGTTGTAGCAGAAAAGCAATAACCTTCTGAAGCCATCTAGAATGATTGTTTTTGATCCATAGGTAACTCATGTCAATGGTTTTGGAATGATAACTGGTAAGAATCAAGTGACCGCAAAGACTGCTGACGGAGAACAAGTCATTAACTCCAAGAACATCCTCATCGCTACGGGATCAGAGGTCACCCCATTCCCAGGCATTCAGGGTGACGATCACCGATAGACAAGAAGACTTCCTAAACCTAAGCCTCGCTGTCTATAGATAGATAGCTGCCTTCTAAGTGAGCATCCTAACTGATATAGACCCTCATAAGTGAGCGAGTCTGGAACATTCTATGTAGGCAGTATCGTACAACGTGCAACACTGATTTCAGAGGAGTTTGTTGTTAGCATATAGCTAAGATAACTTCTCAAAAACTAATGCGCACTAAAAATATGTAGCAATATTGGGTAAAATGATTAAAATATTGATTTTAGTGATTTTTATTATTTTTATTACTACTAAAATTATTAAACAAAATAAGAAATTACAATTGTTGTATTTTACTGTAAATAAAAAAACATTAATTATAATTATTTTATTAAACAGTACAGCTGTAAAATGACAAGACTAATATGAATAACTCTTAATTAATTTTCAAACATTAAACTGTCAAGTTTTATTTAGTTGGAAACCACAGGGAGCTTCTCTTTTGTTGACAACAGCCATTTTTTCTCATTACAGTCATATCACGATTTCGGTTTTTATTTTGAATGCGTGTTAAATCATGTAAAATCTTGCTTTGTACGCCATCTTGTATAATCATGCTTCGTTGTATGCATGTTTCGTTCAGATCGCTGAATTTTAAATCTGAAATATTTTCCCCTTTTGACAGATTGATGAAGAAACTATAGTCTCGTCTACCGGCGCTTTGTCCCTCAAGAAAGTGCCCGAGGAGCTCATTGTGATCGGAGCAGGAGTCATTGGCGTGGAGTTGGTGAGTAGACGCCTGGAAGAGAATTTTACAGATTTTAATCCCTTGTTCGTCATAAGACTGATCTAAATTGTTCGTTTGTGTTATGAAAGTGCATGTTTGTAACATGTGAAGAGGTTTGATTATTGAGATCCATTTTGTTTGTTCCCAGGGGTCCGTTTGGCAGAGGCTTGGTTCCAAAGTGACAGCAGTGGAGTTCCTCGGCCACGTCGGCGGAATGGGCATCGACATGGAGATCTCCAAGAACTTCCAGAGAATCCTCCAGAAGCAGGGGCTGAAGTTCAAACTGGGCACCAAGGTCATGGGCGCCACCAAGAGACCCGACGGCAAGATCGAATGTGGCGTGAGTGCGGCGTATGATGTTTATGATTGGCTTCTTCTAGTGCTGTTGCCCATATGTCATTTCCGTTGGATAGTGTGGAAGCTGCAGCTGGTGGCAAGAACGAGACGCTCACTTGTGACGTCCTGCTGGTGTGCATTGGTCGCCGTCCATTCACCGGAAGCCTCGGTCTCGAGATCTGTCGGAATCGAACTGGAGATAACCGCGGAGAATCCCTGTCAACGGCCGTTTCCAGACTAAAGTGCCCAGGTATGGAGACTTCAAATGAGTTGTCTTGCATTTGTTGCGACAAACAAGTCCAAATGTGTTTCTAATCTCTTTTTAGTATCTTTGCCATTGGAGATGTCGTAGCCGGACCCATGTTGGCCCATAAAGCCGAGGATGAGGGTATAATTTGCGTTGAGGGAATGGCAGGAGGAGCTGTCCATATTGACTACAACTGTGTGCCCTCTGTTATATACACACACCCTGAGGTCGCTTGGGTCGGCAAGACTGAGGAACAACTCAAAGAGGATGTGAGTGGACTTGTTGTTATTTTAGCACTCCTCTCCATTTTGGATCTAACATTTATCTCTAAATTGTTTTATCTTCTAGGCTGTGCCATATAAAGTGGGCAAATTCCCATTCGCGGCTAACAGCCGAGCCAAGACGAATGCCGACACAGATGGACTGGTAAAGATCCTCAGCCACAAGGACACAGACAGGATGCTGGGAGCACACATTGTGGGAACGGTAATGATATTTCTGCTTTTGCTTTTCCTGTGTAGGATGTGTAGTGAAATTATAATTCATATATGTAATTCTTTATTTGTACAGGGGGCAGGCGAGATGATTAACGAGGCTGCGTAGCTATGGAGTATGGAGCGTCATGTGAGGATATTGCGAGAGTGTGTCACGCCCACCCTGTAAGTGTCTCTGAATATGGTCCACTGGTTATTTATTTTCTCTATTCTTAAGTTTTGGTTATTAAAGTGTGCGAGAAAAAAACCTGAAGGTCAATCTGAGGAGTCGAGCACTCTAATCTTAGACATTTTTTAATATTATTTTAAATTCAGTTGTAAAATAATGAATAAAAAGATTTTAAAGTAAAATATTAATAATAGTAAATAGGGATGTATCATATATTGCGATATCGGTATCTGCCAATATGTTAATTTTTAATGTTATCATAATTGGCCTAATACAAAAAAATGCCTGATATATTAAAGCCAGTAAATGATGGATTATTTGATGGCTTGTGAATTGTTTGGAATATGATTAGAATCAATTCAAAAAGGTCAAATTCAATACAAGTGCAACTTGTCATATCGGCTACATAAAATATTAATGAGAACATTATAATTGTGTGCTTGGGACATGGCTTTTAATGGTGATAATCTCTTATAATCAGGCTCTCAAAAATATCATAACTTTTTGAAAAGATTGTATTGGCCAATATATCGGTTATTCGACTTTCAAATATAAAGAATTATTAGTTATGGTATCGGACAAAATTCAGATCCCTGATAGTAAATTGCAACATTGTTTATATTTTTTAAAATATGAATAGAGTCTACTGATTTTTTCTTCTCTATTAAGTTACAGTCAGTTATCCACACTAATCTTGGCAATTTTTAACCTCCCCCCCCCCCTTGATTTAAAAGAATAAAATAATAATAATAAATTGCAGCATTGTGATTTTTAAAACTATATTTTTCCTTTTTGTAAAACAACTCACTCATGATAAAAATGTAATTTAAAAAAAATCATTATTACTGTTATTAATAATTATTATTTAAAAATCTGTTTTGCAACTTTTTTTTCTCTTTTACCCACAAATGTCTCTGACTATAGTGTTTTTCTCTACTTCTCTTTCTCTTCTATTCTATTAAGTTACTATTATTAGTCGTTCTGAAGAATGATCACACTAATCTTGGCTATTGTTTTTTTGTCTTTTTTGTTGTAAAATAATACTATAATTACTTTTAAAAATGTTACTAGTAATGATATATTTAAAAAACAATAATATATATATATATATTAATAATTGTAACATTTGTTTTATTAAAATGTGTTAACGAACTGTCTTCCTTTTCTCCCAGACTGTATCAGAGGCCTTTAGAGAAGCCAACCTTGCTGCTTCGTTTGGAAAAGCCATCAACTTCTAGATTTTCTTCTCATACACTTGTATATAAATACACTATCTGCTGCATTTTTTTTTTTCCACAAAAAAAATAAAATAACACAATTTATAGTTCTTCAACCTCTGGGCCTACAGATGTACCCTTCATGCAAACATTCAGAATAATCCTGTAAAACATATTGTCTGTTATTTAAATGTCCTAATAAAGGAGTTTGGACCTTCGCCTGGCCCAGAAAAATATTGTTTGGATTTTATAAATCAGTGTTGTTCAAGTTTCATGCATAGTCTCATGAACACCAAAGCAATTTTTTTGACGGTTGAAAAAATTGACTTGGGCTGTATTGATACACGTGGGAGATGAATAAAAGAAACATCATTATGCATTTTTAAGGGAGACGGGCTGAAAATCGCAGTTCGGGAGTTAAGAGGTTTTAAAAAGATTATTTAATGCGGTTCGTGGGAAGAATTTGAAGGTTATACATGTTCTGGGTTTTATAGAAAGAATTAATTTGTTGCTGTTACTACAGAAAATGAGTCATCGATCAACTTTAATGTGTCTGGATCACTAAGTCACTTCTTTTTGGATAGGGAAGTAAACATCCATTAACTTGATCATTATGGTGACGCATGAATTCATGAGTTTACCTGCAGTTCCTCATCAGACCATCAGAGGTCATTATTGTCCCTTACAGCACAGTTACCACAGTTGGTTTATAGGGTGACCATATTTTGATTACCAAAAACCAGGACACTCGGCCAGCAAACAGATACTCAAGTGATTTACTCAAAGATATGCCTCCTCTATATGGATAGAAAATGATTATATTGCAAGACACAAATTCAGATAGGCTTCTCAGGGGTTACTAAAAAAGGTTTCTAAAATAATGATATCAATAATGTCTCTTCTATATTAGAAAAATAAATATATAAATAATAAATAGGCTAACTAAAACAAATACCTCCAAATTGAACAAAAATAGCTCTCACAAACGCACAAAACCGAACTCACAAAATATATGGTCACAGCTTTAAGATTACAGCCCGGAAAATATTGTGTAATTAAAGCAATTTTACAGCTTTAACCATCGTAGGCTACCTATAACATACAAAATAAGTATAAGGGAACAATATTTTAAGTTTGGGGAATAAAAGGGTAACAACCAGGAGAATTAAAAAATGATTTATACTGTAAGTATTATATAACTAAGGGGCTTTTATTCTACTATTATGATACAACGATCTTACATGTGGGAGCAATTTAGCAAGAAAATACACTGTGTACCTTTTTGAAATAATGGTGAACCAGCACATACTGTAGGCTTTTAAAAATTACAGGGTGCTTATCTATGCATTTATAAAGTATTTTTTTAACAAAAGTGCACTGAAAATGAAACCTATAGCAACTTTAGCTTAAATATTTGGGAAAAGTTCATGTAATGATGCTTGTTACTCTCTTGTTCCATGATGTTACAGGATAAGTACAATAAAAATGCATACACACAATCTAATATCACTGATTTGGAAACCTGTATTTATTATACAAGCACCACTTACCCTGTAACCACAAGAACAGATATATTTCCCAGTATATGTAAAATTGCAATAGCTTTTCTTGCCTTGAAACATGTAAGCCCAAACTTAAACATCTGCACTTTTGCTATCAAAAAAAGTATAAATCCATAGATATGTGCCTTGTGATTTTAAAAAAGCCTATGGTACACAATTATTACAAAAAGGTATGCAGTGTGTTCTCACTAAATTGCTCCCAAATCTAAGATTGTTGTATCATAATAGTATAAGTTCCCCTTAGTATAATACTTAGAATATAAATATTTTTTTAATATCCCAGTTACTCCTTTATTCCCCAAACTTTACATATTGTTCCCTTATACTTACATACAGTACACTATAATTACAGAAAGTTACTCTGTAAATTCCTCTTAATTAGCAGTACTTTCTGGGCTGTAATCTAAAGCGTTGTGAAATATATTTATATCTTTAGTTGTCTTCCTCTTTATCCTGTTTTTATCATTTTCATCACTTTATAAAAAACAGCCAGGACCGGACATGAAAACTCAACATGTCCTGGGTGGGCAGGACTATTGGTCAACCTAAGTTGTTATCACATGTTCCTCTCAGAAACAGCCCGATAGATTTTTTTCTTAATTTAAATAGTTCATTCCTGTAAACCTAACTTCTGTTTCTGAGATGTTTTGCTTAAATTGTGCTTATGCAATAATTCCTAAAAATAAATGCTTATTGGTTTGAAATTTAATGCAAATTTAAATGTTCAAATATATTCTGGAACTAAAGTGCATGTGCCTACTTCAGTTTCCTCATAATAAATTGATGAAGAAAGGCCCTAAAGAGTGATCACTAATGTATTCGCTCAGTTTGGATGAACTTCCTGAATTGATGCCAGCTGAGACCTTCGTCTAACACAGCGGGAGCGGCCGTGACCAAAATCAGGAAGGATGGGAGGCTTTCGGATGTAGCTTTATCCTACCTGAATGACAGTCTCTTCCTTTGTGGTCTACAACATGAGCAATATATGGTAGAGCTGCAGTTATGCTTAATATTAGTACAGGAGTTGAAAAAAACAACAACCTGAAAGTCACCATGAAATCACGACTACCCTTATAGGTAACACTTTATTTTACGGTGTCCGTGATACAGAGTAATTACTTAATTAATTACTTAGTAGTAAACATTGTAATAGCATGTAACAAAATGTAATTAACATGTAACTAAGTTATGGAACAGCCTGTACTTACAGATTGTAATTACACACATGTAATAGGCAGCTACTGTCAGTTACAGTCAGTTACATACGTGTTACAGACTTGGTAAAATGTAACAAGTACTTAATATGTTACTAAGGTAAAAAGCCTGCAGTTACACATGGTCATTTTGTACCTTCTAAAATAGTGTATCAAGTACTTAAGTGCACTTCATGAGTATCTACATACCTTATCCATCTGAATTAACCCACTAGTTCACAGCTTAAATACATGCAGTAGCTTCTTAATTACATTCAATTTACATAATATTACACAGGTATAAGCTACGTAAAATAAAGTGTATCAAGATTGTACTTAAAGGATTAGTTCACTTTTGAAAAACTTTACTCACCCCCATGTCATCCAAGATGTCCATGTCTTTCTCTTCCTCAGTCGAAAAGAAATTAAGGTTTTTGATGAAAACATTCCAGGATTTTTCTCCATATAATGGACTTCAGTGGGAACCAGACGGTCCAAGCTCCAAAAGATCGTTAATAACAGTTTCAGATGCAGCTTCAAATGTCTTTAAACGACACCAGACGATGAATAAGGGTTTTATCATGCGAAACGATGGGTTATTTCAAAACTTATTCCAAAAATGTAACTTTTCTAAGGACAAATGGTAGCCTAGCTCTATTCTGGAGGCGCCGTTTGTAACGTCACGTAATACGTAATTACGTTCAAAAGGTCACGGGTGACGCAGCAGAATCAAAAATCATCCGACATCGTTATTTTACCTTTTAATTCCTTTTTTTTTGTAAACGGCGTTTGAGTTAGTTTGCACGTTCAACCTATGCGTACAACTTACTGACTCTGTACTTCCAGCTACGTCGCCCGTGACCTTTTGAACGTAATTACGTATTACGTGACGTTACAAACGCGCCTCCAGAATAGAGCTAGGCTACCATTTGTCCTTAGAAAAGTTACATTTTTGGAATAAGTTTTGAAATAACCCATCGTTTCGCATGATAAAACCCTTATTCATCGTCTGGTGTCGTTTAAAGACATTTGAAGCTGCATCTGAAACTGTTATTAACGATCTTTTGGAGCTTGGACCGTCTGGTTCCCATGGAAGTCCATTATATGGAGAAAAATCCTGGAATGTTTTCATCAAAAACCTTAATTTCTTTTCGACTGAGGAAAGAAAGACATGGATATCTTGGATGACATGGGGCTGAGTAAATTATCAGCAAAAGTTTTTCAAAAGTGAACTACTCCTTTAAGTGTACTTAATGTGTATCTACAAACCTTATCCATATGTAGTTTAGTTTGAATTAGGCCTAACTCCCTCGTTCACAGCATAAATGCATGCGGTAGCTTCCTAATTACGTTGCAATTACATAATATTACACAGGGATAAGCTACATAAAATAAAGTGCATCAAGATTGTACTTAAGTGTACTTCATGTGTATCTACATACCTTATACACATGAAATACACTTAAGTACAATCTTGATACACTATTTTATAAGGTACAAAATGACCATGTGGAACTACAGGCTTTTTCACACCTTAGTAACATATTTAAATAGTTGTTGTTACATTGAGTAAAATAACATACTTTTTTTATATAATTACATTGTACCAAGTCGGTAACACATATGTAACCGACTCGGCCTGTTACACATGTGTAACAGTAGCTGCCTATTACATGAGTGTAGTTACAATCTGTAAGTACAGGCTGTTCTATAACTTCATTACATGTTAATTACATTTTGTTACATGTTATTACAATGTTTACTACTAAGTAATTGATTAAGCAATTACTCTGTATCACGGACACCATAAAATAAAGTGATACCGGCAAGGTTCACATTTTATAAACCACTCAGCCTGCCTTCTTTCCTCACTCTTAACCCTCCTATTCTCACTCTTACCACTAGGTCTAGACTCTCACTCGACCATTCAATTAAGGGGCTCCAGATCTAAGTTCACTGTCATGTGGCGTCCTTTCATAAATTATCTTCAAAACTATATTAATTGTACTATGTAATCATAAATGTAATTTCCACCACATGCTGAGACTGTGGTTGAAATGACTGTGGTGGAAAGGACATTTCTGTATTTTTTTTTTTTTGTGTGAAAAAATTGAAGATCTTCCTTCCCTGTTTAGCTTTGCATTAAAACTTAGCATTTCATGCATGCAAAATACTCTTATTTAAAGGAACACAACACCGTTTTTTTTAATAGGGGTTATCCAACGTCTCCCCTACATTTAAGACAGGTGGGCAAAGGCATTTTACATTACATTAGACTGCATGGTTCAGATGTGAAGCATCTGTCATGAACAATGATTTTCCAGTCACACAAAACGGCTTAATCTTAAAGTTTTCCACAAGACCATTTATAACTGCCTGTCTCTCTATAAATATCTAATATGTCCATGGTTTGAATATAACTGCTAAATGTGTAGATATGAAATCCTAAAGTCAGGATGTAATACCAAAAAACACTGTGGCAATCCAAAACAAAATCATTATAGGCTATTATAATTACACAATAGAGACACCCCCAAAAAACTATTTATTGAAACCACTGTCTAGACATAGCCTAAGTAAAAATGTCATTTTGTCATTTTCCGGTCACATGAAATGAATCACGGCCACAAAAAAACTGATTTTTAAACTGTATTTTCATTGTTGAAGTTAAAACGTCTAGTTGTGCGATAGGGTGAAAACAATGATTTTGACATATAAGGAGATTGAAAAGTATTAAAAAAGTATTAAAAGGTAGTAAAAAGGTTTTAAGGTGGATTTATTGTTCAGTTTGGCAAAGAAAAGGAATTTGTCCAAAATTATATGTATTTTAAAGTGCCAATCTAAGAATCACCCACATACCCACATGCCACCTTCATGAGCAAAACCGATATGCCAAACATATTGAAATGCACACCCATGATAATGCATCTGTATCAGTTTCCGTTCCACTAATGTAACATAATGATAATATTAAGCTTCCTTTAATGCATCTAAATATAAAAAGCTTTCAGGAAGTTATACTCCTAATGATCGATCGTATGCTTCTCTGTGATTTGATTTCTTACATGACAAACCACCAATGTCTAAAAGTTCACATCTAAATTATGGTTATGATCAGATCAGAGTGCTATAAGGTCACACACAGCGCTTGACGTGGATGTTTTAATGCCTATAGAGACACACTGCTCTAAAGAACAACAACAACTTGAGCCGATTAGCTAATTGCAAAGTGGATTGATGGTAAACGTAGAGTTAAGAGAAATGTGTCGCCTCCGGTTTAAGGATAAAGTTAGTGTTAATAGTTAGTAGGATGTAATGCCAAAACACTGTGCCAATGAATAAAACAGTCCAAAGCAAAATCCTAATAAGCTATTATAACTACACAATAGAGAGGGCCCCAAAAAACTATATCGTGAAACCACTGTCTAGACATACTACTAACTAAAAATGTCATTTTGCAAGGGCGAGAACACATCTGCAGAGTCTGTCTGCAATTTGGTTACATCATCGAGCTCACGTCAAGTGTTAGCGTGAGGTGATCTCCCCCCGGGACCAGAGCAAGCGGATTGACTGGAACAGCATTCCACTCCGAGAAATATCCTCTACCAAAACCACAGACGCTGAGCCAGTGTTGGGCAAGTTACTTTTAAAAAGTAATAACTTACAGTTACTAGTTACTTCTTCCAAAAAGTAACTAAATTAGTTACTCAGTTACCAATTTTAAAAGTAACTAGTTACTTAGGAAAGTAACTATTGCGTTACTTTCAAGTAAAATTTTAAATGCTCAAATGTGCTACTCCTATTTAACGGAACTTAAAACACATGTGCATGTTCAATTATTTATGATAAATCTGAATATTATAATGAAATGGACACTTAATACAATACATTATTAACAGAAACATGAACCATTGTACACATATCTAAAAAATATGTTGCTGTGGGACAAAGTGAGACTAGCCTCCAATCAAATGCCATGTACGTAGATATAACGTTTATATAGTGGTTAAATGCAAATAACACAATAGATGTTTTGGAACTTTTGATATTTATTGCCCCTCAACAGGCCACAACTGATCAAAATTAAATTAAGCTTGTTAAGCTGTTGAGTTATATGTTCTCATAAACTATATTATTTTATGTTTCTTACGGTTATTTTGTTTTTACTTGTGCAAGAGTTCATTGTGCGGTGTGTGAATAAATGGGGACTTTTATTTTGACTCAACTTGTGTTCCTTCCGCTGCTCCCTCGTGCATTGAGATACAAACTAACAAATAAATAACACTGAGAAATTGTATCTGGATTGTTCTTTAGTGGATGGATGATCGCAACATATTGTGCATGGACATGACGGACGGAAACAAAAACTTAACATAAGCAATATACAATTTAGAGAAGGCTACTTTTGGATTATGTGGTCTCGTCGGCATACCTGTCTCTCGTTGACTGACTGGCTTGTGTTGTTCCTCCTCGTGTGTCCTGTCCGAATATGCGTTATGATGGGTCGTTCGCAATTCATGAGCGTTAGCTGTTATTACTGACGATGGGTCGTTCGCGAATGAGCGTGATGATGGACGGCCGACTCGTTCGACGTTCACATGAAAGAGTCGTCGACTCATTCGCGAAATCACGAACGACTCATCAGAAGCTCATTAGCGATTCGCGAATGAGTTGACAACTCTTTTATGTGAACGTCGGAGCTGGCTGGGATATCTGAAAATTATCTCTATTTTTACAAATTTAGCCAATAGAAATTAAATAATTATTTAATAAAAATTGAAATATTATAGGCAGTCATTAATTGAGCCGTTTGTGAGCCAAAAGAGCCGTCTCTTTTCAGTGAGCTGAGTCAAAAGAGCCGAATGCCCATCACTACTATGCGTGCTTTCGAACACCCGCCCAACTCAACCTCTGATTGGCTTACAATGACATTTTCTCTCTTTGCATGAACATCTCTTCTGTTCTCTGATGACATGTGAGCGGAATCAACCTCACTCACATGAGATCGACGAATATTAAACCACAACCACTGTCTATGACCACAACCAGCCAATCAATTCCTAATGGACAAAACCAAGCCCCGCCCTACATTTTTCTTTTTTCGAGAGGCCATTTCGATTAGATATCCATTACGATAGTAAAGAAAAGACTATCGCAACTAGGTTCAATATAAAAGCTGCATTATTTATGGCTTTTTTTTCTCAAAGATATGATTTACTGATTCATGTTATCATCTGGACCAACTGGCGAGAACTGAGTAAACCTGGAAAAATTTAATCAGCCTGAGATTATGAAAATACCCCCTTCCTGGAATTTGTTTTTATTTTAGAACATTTCTGCTCCTATACTATTTCAAAACATTGACTGAGTATGGAATTATTGGTCAAAAGTTTTTTTTTTTTTTCATCTATCACTGTTTGTGTTGCTACCACCAGTGTTCATTGAAAGCATGTGCGATATCCTAATTGAACCATGATGAATGTTAGATGTCCTCCAAATGTGCTTGTGTTCGCTTGTGCATATGGACCATATGATTTCAAATGCTAAAAAAATATATAATTATACATATTTAAAGGATGGAAGATATTTAGGTGGGCAAGTTTCAGTGCAATAATACAAATATAAGTCATAAAATAATACTTACAATGTGCAGCAAATTGTAAGATTGATCTCCAATAAATAATATAATAATAATTATATTATAATAAAGAATAAATAAAGTAGGGCTGTGAAACGATTAATCGCATTCAAAATAAAAGTTTGTGTTTACATAATAAATGTGTGTGTAGTGTGTATAATTATTTTGTATATATATAAATACACACACATGCATGTATATATTTAAGAGAAATGTGTTCTCAATATATCAAATATTTATATTTATATATAATATTAATAATGTATAAATATAAATAAAGTATATACATGCAAATATTTCTTAAATATATACATGCATGTGTGTGTATTTATATATTCAAAATAATTATACACACTACACACATATATTACATAAACACAAACTTGTATTTTGGATGCAATTAATCGTTTCACAGCCCTAAAAGAAAGAAATAATAAAGAAACACAATGTCCCTTGTATAATACAATAAATTGTAATTTGCTTGAATATTGACACAAAATACATTAGAAGCCAGTTCACATCTGTGACTTTTGTCATGTTGTCATGCCCCTTTCAATATTTAATGCATTTGCCATTACAAATGTAAGAGAACACTGTGTGTGGAAATCTTTGCATGCAAGCAATACCTCCATGCTGTTAATGGCATGGAAAACAAGCCAATCATTAAATGTCTGCAAGACAAATGAAACTTGAATTTCTATGCGGAAACACATGTTAAAACAGAAAAAGTTCAAGAATATACATTACATTTCCTTCATTTTCATAACATTCACAGTTCTACATTCACAAATCTTTTTATCCACAGAATAATGGGCTCCTTTTATCATTCCGTACATAAAATCTCCCAAATTTACTTTATTACTTAATTTACAGTAGTCCAAATAATGAGTTAAAAATATAAGGTGAATAATCTTGTTCCCATATTTGCAGCATATTTCAGGACTGTATATGGTCCATATTTATTTTGCAGTCCCACATCTAAAAAACAACTCTTTAATCTTTGTTTATAAAGAAAGCACGACATGTTTTCATTGACCCGTAACTAAACAGTTAAAGTCCAGACACTGTGGTTGCTCGCAGTCGCCACACCCAGAATTCTTCACGCCCTATTATTCCAGATACTTTCAGGTGACTCCAAACAACTCTGAATACAATAACACCCCAAAATTCCTGTTTCCCTTTATAAAAGCAAACCACAGACCACTTGGTCAACGCATTTTGAGAAACAACTGCTTGAAAAAATACAAATGACAAAGAAGCATGCATAGTTATGAAAGTGAGCCAGTGCAAACACAACAGCAGGACATACTAGATAAAAGAAAGCACAATCTCACAAGTTAATCATCCCTAATGACAGGAAGTTGTAGTTTCTCAGTAAACACACCCTAACCAGGAAATTTCTGTCAAATCACCCTATTGCTTTACAGTGAAAACAGGAAAATAATCCAACAAATCGTGTTTCAGCTGTACAGCAGAGAAGAAAATGGCATCATAGCTTAAGTAAAATTCAGTGATGGTTAATTTCGGTTGTAAAAATAGTTATTAATTTAGTTCATTTATCTATACAGCTAATATGGAATGTCATTGTCAAGCTCAGTTCAGTTGCAGTTCATACAATGGTGTCAAATGCAGGCAGATCAATAATATTGTTGAATATTAAGTGTTCCCAACAGTGAACAATATGACATTTCTCAAATGTTACATCTAGAAAAGTATTTCTGGTGTGGCTCTTCATAACATACTTTAAGTAAGACACTCTACATTTCTTGAAAGAAGTGTTGAACCAGTTACATTTACATTAAGGCATTTAGTGCTTTTGTTTCATACAGTGGGATCCAAAAGTGAGCAAGAGTGCTGTAGTTTAATCGCAGCTCTGCTGATTTTTTTGAAAAAATAAATAAATAAAAATAATAAATAAATTTCAATTGAAAAAGTGAAATTACTTTTGATAGAAATAGTTCCACATTAAATCCCAGCACGTCTCAAAGCAACACACAGCTGTTTCATTCCTGAATGTATCAGTGTTTTTGAATAATCAATTGAGTGAATAATTCAATGACTCACTCACAAAGACAGCCAGTGTGTCAAATTACATACTGAATAGGCACTATACATTTGAATTTGCTTTGTGACCATTAAAAGTATGTTGTATAGTATGAATATGTTCAGAATTAATGAAATTAATTAATTTAATGAAATTTAGACTGTTGTAAATGTCACATTTGCAATGACAGCTAGCCCATGCATTTGTAAGCTAGTTTCTAATTGTGAAAAACCTTAAGTCCCTTTCAATTTAAAGGTCTGCTCCTGACTCACTGGTAAAGGCAGTCTTTGCTGCAATCTAATAGCTAAATTTCGATGAAGTCGAAACCACAATAGCCCATTTCTCACATACCAAATACTGCATGTTTTTTTACATAAAATAGTATTTATTTGAAAAATAATATTTAAATAAACAATATCAGCAATGATAAAAATATAAAGAGTTTGTATGATAGGAAATAAACAAACAAACAGTTCAGTCAAAAGTACAAAAGCAGCACTACAGAATTTCAGTTAAATATTGGAAAGTTACGAAACTAAACTTTGAAAATGTTACAAGCGGAGTGATTCGAACGGTGAAAGCGGTTCCAGTGCTGAAATTGTGGGAATGTTGCATGGCTGGGAGCTCTCAGCCAATCAAATTCACTTACAGTTTAATAATAATATTAATCAAATGTAATCAGCAATCCAAACGGGTAGTAAAATACACATCACAAATGTAAACGTACACTACCATACACGAACATCAACCGACAACTAGAAGACTGAAAACTGAGGAACTAAATACACAGATAAACTAAATAATGGTGCTGTGTTGTAGGATTTGTGTCCAACGGAAAGTTCCATAGACATATACACGGGAAAGTTCGGCCTGTTTCGAAGGACTCGTCAGATGATTTCTTCGCGGCCTTAAATCCCCCACAATCCTTTACACACATTCCACACATTCCTACCTATTATTATTTGATGTTAACTAACTAATCAACGAAAGTATTTTGTAGTGATGAACAACACCATTGCCAATACAAAAATATGAACGTTTAAAACATATACATACTACTCAGAAACAGAAAGTAGCCAAGCACAGAATGCTTTGTTTACGAGGTTACCGGGGTAACAGCTAGATTTCTACTGCTCCATCAGCGCCATCTCCTGTCCAAGGGGGTAATCCATCAGCCGGAAGTTGAAGCTGTACTACAACTACAGCGTACTATCACCAGAGCCCGTCTAACGGAGAGCCTTGGCACTTCCTATTAGCCCCATTGTGTATCATCTTGGTTGCAGTTCCATTAGAATTCCACTGGAGGTGATCGCGGGCGAGAGCAGAATGAATGGGAGTCTATGGGGCTAAACGGCTAAATGTGTCTCTTTCACCTGCTTGTCGTTAAATTAACATAGATTTTATTGTTGATTCCGCAAGTTCAATATAGATTATAGGCCAAAAGTCGAATGAACGAGTACTTATGTACTTTTGATTTCTTACAGGTTAGGCCGTTGTTGGCCGGAACACACTAGCATTCTGCTATTGTGTGACGTCATCACATTTTTGAACGGATTTTTAGAATAGATAAATGAACTTAAAATTTTAATTTTCAGCTGATTGTATTACCTTAGCTCTCCCTTTTAAATGCAACTTTCAAATTACTTGAGAAAAAATTACAACCTGAGAAAAGTGGATTTCTGGGGGTGAAACCCCATTGACTCCCATTCATTCTGCACTCGACCACGAGCGCCCCGCATGGACAGAGACGTGTTACTGCAGCCAGTCCAGAACCCGGAAGTAACCAGCCAGTGCCAGTTCTCTTCAAATATCTGGTACTATCACCTGCTGTTAGCATCCCATTGACGCCCATTCATTTTGGCGTCACTTTGACAGCGAATAACTTTACATCTCGTCCAAAGACTCAATTTATCCATTATTTATTTCTAAAGAAACACGACAATGTATAAAAGGCTCCATTACTTTGCTCAATTTATCCATTATTTATTTCTAAAGAAACACGACAATGTATAAAAGGCTCCATTACTTTGTATGTTATGGCCGTAGAAGCCATTCTTGTAAAAAAATAGGCTAAAAATTGCGTCATAACCACTCGACTGTCCGTCGCACAGTAGACATTACCGTAAAGACAGGAGGAGAAGCTCGCACAGCCTCACAGGCAATATTTTACTGTCTAAAGTCAGCCCATGGCATAAATAGAAGCAAAATGACAAAATAACTAATCAGAATACTTACAAAAAGTAGCTCCAGGTCGCGCTTCGCTGTCTCTGTGCACGATTAAAATTTCTCTTGGCAGTTTGCTCACGTGACATCTACGTCGTCAAGCTCAGTTTGAGCCTGCGCAGAACGCCTGGCTATGAGGAAGTGAGTGCCCATGTTGAGCTTCGCTTCAACTCTCTCCGTTGAAACATGAAATCAACGGGGTCGCTGTGTCCATTTCTTTTACTATGCTGCTGTCTGAGAGGGAACGTGCATTTTCATTCAGTGCGTCTCCTTCACTTGTTCTGCTATGCGGTTCTCATGCGCTCTTGTACACACACGCCTCTTTAAACGCAGCATACAGCGGTGTTTTGCACTTTGATGGTTGATAAAGCATTTTTAAATTATTCTACAAATCGGAATAATTCGGAATGATAAATTATTCACGGAATTTTGAAGTGCCCACGCCACGATACCGTGCCGATACCGGATACCGTGCATGTTCATTATCGTGATACATCGTAGGCTATTAACGTATATTTGCATGTCTAATTCAAATTATTTTATATTATAGGCCTACCACTAAATTGGTGAATGTTTTAAAAAGTGACTTGTGATCTAGGATTAGGATCTGAAAAATCCCTACATTTTACATTTTCCAGAAAAATTCGGAGCATTTTCAAGTTCCAAAGACAAAAGCCCAAATTTACACAGCAGTCTCAGACTTTGGACCCCACCGTAAACACTCAACAGATGGCAAACGTGTAATCTAAGATGAACACTTTCTTACTTCAGTGTTTACTTCCCTATAAACCTCGCTTGATAAGGCCATAGTCTACACCAGGCAACCACTGACACCTCGCAATGTGATAGTGATGGTTTAAATCAGCTTACAGGTCAGAAAGGCTGGAAGACAGAAGCACTGACATTTATAGAACTACTTTGACCTTAAAGTGAGCACAGATTGAAGGCACTAGTGATCAACGCAGCCATAAACCAGTCCTGGGCTCTCAGCTTGAAAGCATCATTAAAAGCAGGCTTAGGAAAAAGGTCATATTCATTCACAGTTTTAGTGTAATCACGTTCATGGGAAATACATTTGTAATTTCCATACATGTCAGCATTCATGGATGGGATGAGGAGGAGGCATTCTGATTGAGTCTGCTGGCATGGACTTCTCTTGTGTCCGTGTTCCCATATATAAGTGGCATGATTGGAATCAACAGGACAAGAGAGATAAAACGGGACATCAGTGGGCACAAAGTGTCGGATTGGAGCCGTTGATGATTTTTGCACATCACGTTTGAATCTTCTCTCTTAAAAAAAAAAAAAAAGTTAAAAATACATGAGTTGGTAAGATGTCATAAATATTTATTTATGCAAAAGAATTACGAGATTATTCTTATAGCATACCTGTATTTTGATGACATACGTTAGTCAGTCCATCAGCAATGTTTTGTATTCCTCCTCTGAAACAAAACAGAAAATTATTTAAAACCGTTAGTGTGTTGTAGTAGGTTGCCAGGGTGTTGCTATGGAGTTTCTAACCCAGCAAACAGAAAACATTCTCACAACTTTGGCTAATTTTGTGGCAAGGTTCTCTCAAAGTTATGAACAAACGTTGTTCCAGTGATGTTAATAGAACGTATGTTTAGAGTTATCTGGACCCGTTGCACCAGCTGGACCTAAAAACGTTGGACAATATGCGCCCACACAGTTCTACCCATAGACTGTAAAAAAGATGGATGACGCCCCTTCGCTCTTTTCCATCGGAGAGAACTGAAGCCGCCAATGTCCTTATATGGCGCTGACATCTTGGGACTCAAGTCTGCGCACTTGCGTTTTTCAGGACCAGTCATGCGCAGTCGTGAACAGGAAGTAAAGCCGCAAAATCTGGCTTCCAGAAATGAAATAGGGATTTGTTTTGTGTTTGAGAAAGGTCTTCAAAGTGTTAAAACACATAGGGGTCATTGAAGCCAAGCGTTTAAGGGACAATTTCTTTGTTAAAGCCTTACTTTCCAGTTAGACTAAACCAAAGTCCAGCTATCCTTGAGAGAAAGAACGCATTATCCTGTTTATAGTTAGAGCCTGGCCAAATCCAACCTTGGAAAAGCTGTGTGTCGGTGTGTGTGTTAGTCTTCTTGATTGCAGGTTAAGGAACCCCAGGCATTATGGGAGATTGACTGACTGACGCCCAGCAACCTAAATCTAAATCTGCGACCTGGAAGGTCATGACGTGCCTAAACGAGTGTCGGCTGCATAATCTATAGAGATATGGCTCAGTTTATCTGTATATATGAGGAAAATTGCTTAGACTATGTGTTCTTAGCCAATCAGAAACTGCAACCTGAAGCAAGGACATAGCTTAGACCTTGACTTTCTCAAGCTACGTAAAACCTAAACGCCAGATGTTGTTATAGAAAACAAGGTTGTGTTGTTGCAAAGTGCCGGGCGAGCAGAAAATGACAATATAACGGGGAAATAATATGAAACCGGCAGAGACAACAGCACAGAAAAAAACAACGCAAACCAACCTCCTATGTTTCTGCCGTTGCCTCAAAAGACACAGTAGTCCAGCGTGGCCGATACACATTGTCATGTTGTAAATAAGACAACATCTCTATTTCAAACCTCTCTGTGTGGCTGTTGTTGCTTTTGGCGCATGTCTATATAAACGCAACGTCATTACCATAGAAACCAATGCAGATATTTCGGGAAACAAAAGGGTGGAATGGGACACAGCAAATCGGGTCTAAACAGTTCAATAATTCAGGTCATATTTCAATTGGATACACAAATAATCGGATTTGAACTGACACAGCAGTTTAAGACTGTAAAATATTTTTTTCCAAGCATTTATGCTGTCCTTCCGAGCAAGATGGTGCACAGTTTCTGTTTAATCCCAAATATGTTCATACTTATTATTTCCTACATAATTACATTACAGACATTTTGTGTTATGTTGGAAATGTGCAGTTGACACACCCTTTACATCTTAATGTTATATAGCTTATCCTGCGTAAATGAACCCATCGACATACAGTTCATGTCTGCAGAAACAATTAACTCACAATTAATTAACAGACATGTAACTAACCTTTTCCATAAGTCATGACTTCTCACTTTACAGCTAACTTTGACTAGGGATAAGATTTGGAATAATCAGTTGGGTGAATAATTCAATGACTCACTCAAAGACAGTGTGTCCAAAATCACATATAGAGTAGGCACTACATTTGTATTTACTTTAGTGACTGTTATAAAGTGTTACATATAGTAGGAATCAGTTTAATAAACTTAAGACTAAAACTATTGGTCAAAATAAACAAAAGAATAATTAGCAACAATAAACAATCACTTTTGTAATTAATAAGCTCTCATCCTTTAGCGGAAAATCACTTTTTTCCATTCCACTGCTGCTTTATTCAATATATGACTGTTGCACTTTAACGCCTTTGCAGCATCGTGTGCATGACACATCGTTGTAAAAACTTATAAGTTCAATTTTTAAAAAACGCGTATCGAGACCTTGCGAACTTTCTTTGAACTTTCTATTCATCAAAGAATCCTGAAATAAAAATGTAAAAAACTGTTTTCAACATGGATAATAATCATACATGTTTTTGGAGCATAAAATCATCATATTAGAGTGATTTGTGAAGGATCATGTGACACTGAAGACTGGAGTAATGATGCTGAAAATTCAGCTTTTTTTCAGAGGAATAAATTACATTTTAATATATATTAACATAAAAAAGTCATTTTAAATTGTCATAATATTTCACAATATTACTGTGTTTTTGTGTATTTTTTATCAAAAAATTGCAGCCTTGGTGAGCAGAAGAGACTTCTTTTAAAAACATAAAAAATCTTACCGATCTTAAACTTTTGACCGGTAGTGTATATAACTGCAGTAATTCATTCAAAATTAATTCACAGACATGAATAAATGAATAAAACATTTATAAAAGAATAAAGCATACTTAGTTTGTGACGTGCAGCCTTGTTTAGTCCAAGCGCAGTATGGATTCGCGGGCAAGAACACATTCCTCACAGGAAGCATTGTAGTCTTGACATCTTTGCAGGTCTAACACAGACAACTGACCAGGATATCCTACGAACAGCTTCTTCTGCAGATACAACACAACAGCAGTGAAGACAACACACATTCAGAAGAGTCAAAATGGATGTTATTTTTGTTTACAAAGTGTTCAGTGATTCACAAGGCTGCTTGATTACAACACCTTCTTGCAAAGCGTGCATAGTTCGACGAAACACAACTGTGTGTTATTTTTCTCATTGCAGAATTTTCCCATTGTCCGTAGGCGTTCCTTGAAATGTCGGAGGAATTTAATGAGGCCATTTACCTGTGATGTTCTTATTTGCAGCAACGAGGAGTATTCGTAGGAGGTACATTCTCTTCTTCTCTTTTTATTAAATCTGCTTTTACTCCCAGAAAAGCTATTAAAGCGCCTCTGGACAAACTAACCTGAACAGAGTCAAGCTTCATTGATTGTATGCGTGCTGAGCCCTTGCACAGATGCGTTTCGGAGATGATAAAAGCTTCTGAGCCGTCCTCCAGGATCTTAAGGATTTCACCATTGTCTAAGAAGAGCAAAGACAATGAAATGGGAGTCAGGCAGTCTGTGGTCTGAAAGAACTAGTGATTATTGTAAGCAGGTTCAATAGTACTTTAAAATTGACAGTACAAATAATGGAAAACTTCAGGATGGAATGCACTGCATGACCTTTGCACTGATTATTTCCCTGGTTTGCGGTCTAGAGGAAGTCACATGTTGTCAGTCTGTAGGTTTTGGGCAGTCTGAGTTGACAGATTTAGCATGTATGATGGGCACATACAATGATTTTAAGCCAGACACTAAATGTACAACATTTTACATCTGCTCTAAACTGAACCCTTCCAAGCTCTGAAATGTAACAAAATATATTTTATTTTGTTATTCTGTAATAATTGTTACTCTTAATACTAGTAGAGTCGCGACAGGTAGAGATCGATCCATGTTAGATGTTAGATATAGATCCGGGTCGCAAAAGACCTGAAAATGTAATATTGACTGGTGAAACATGCATTTAAGGGTTAATAATACAAAAATCGCATTCTAAAGTGAAACATGTGACGAGAAAACAATTTACCCCATCCATGACATGTACCTGTTGCAAGCAGAAGCACATTGTGCATGTTCTCATCTGAAGCTTGGACTCGGTCAACGGCTATCTTGGTAAAGTTCTTATTGCTCGTAAAGGAGGGTGTGTCTTGTTGAATGGGATGAATCCAGTCCTTCATCTCTGGGTAGTCTTTAATGATTTGGAGGGTGGTATGTGGAATGGAATTGCTGTTTTCCACACACTGGAAGAGATGGAGTTAAAATAGTTATAATGTCATTTCAGTTAGCATTGTTTGAGGTCTGAGGTTATAACCATCTCATTGTTACTAAGACAAAGGCCAAGGCAAAAATGACTGCATGTTTCCTCATGTATAATAGGAGATTTAAAATAACTATTGTGAAAAAATAATAGCCTTGGGTCACCAACAATGACCATAGAAAAAAAAAAAAAAAAAAAAAAAACAATGATTCACCTTTGGGTCAAGGGTAAAATGATTGAGGAAGTTGTTGGAAATAAACAGGTACATAAAAATAAAACTTAGGAAAATACTTAAAAAACAAAACAAAAAAAACAGGAAGATCCCATTGTGATGGAACACGCACAATATTACAAAAATGTTTGGTAAATGCTAATATATTTACACATTTATTCATTAAAATGGTTATCTGTTCATTTTTTATTTGAATGATTTTTTTCCACAATTAAGTTTTTCTCCACAGAGCCACCTGGGAGTCTCCGGGCGCCAGTTTTACTTCGTCATCTTAGAAATAATACCACAATACAGTTGAGCCATTCATCACTAGCAAATGCGAAAAATCTGGAAACAATATGTGGAATATTGTTAACATGCTCATAAAAAGGGTCTTGTTTGTTAATACTTAGGAAACTGAAAATAAAAACTTCCCCACATATTATTTGACCACAGTGGTTAACTGTAACCAAAAGAGGGCATACAAACAGGACATTGAGTTTTTTCTGTCCAAACAAACGATAAGATTATTCTGGAAGGGAATGTTGTTGCTCACCGTTCCTGGTCTTGGGCTGGGAATGGACTCAGTATAACCTTTGAAGGAAGATTTCTCAAAAACATAGTCAAGATCCTTCAAGTGGTATATGCAGACAGCAGTGGAGTTCCTATGCAAATGTTAAAAGAACAGATTGTTAACGGTAAGTTCACTTTTAAAAAACTTTTGCTGATAATTTACTCACCCCCATGTCATCCAAGATGTCCATGTCTTTCTTCTTCAGTCGAAAAGAAATTAAGGTTTTTGAAGAAAACATTACAGGATTTTTCTCCATATAATGGACTTCAATGGGAACCAAACGGTTCAAGGTCCAAAAGACAGTTTCAGTGCAAACTTCAAACTGTTCAAAGGGCTTTAAACGATTACAGATGATGAATCTTATCAAGCGGAAACAATCGCTTATTTAATAAATTAATAACAAAGTTGAAGTTTAATAAACTCTGTTCTGTGATGCGCGTTTGTGACTCTCCTGTTCATCAAAATGAAACTTTATTCAGGAGTCAATTCATTCATATGAACCAAATGACTCATTCGAACAGGAATCATTTAAAGCCATTTGAACAGTTTGCACTGAAACTGTCTTTTGGACCTTGAACCGTTTGGTTCCCATTGAAGTCCATTATATGGATAAAAATCCTGGAATGTTTTCATCTAAAACCTTAATTTAATTTCGACTGAAGACAGAAAGACGTGGACATCTTGGATGACATGGGTGAGTAAATCAGCAAAAGTTCTTTTTAAAAGTGAACAAGTCCTTTAACACACACACATATATATATATATATTATGCTTGTTTCCAAAGACAAACATTCTTAACAAGAGGTAACACAGAGTAAATCCTATTTAAATATCAGAAAATAATGCAGTGTTTACCAGCTGCTGGAGAAGAGCGCATACACTCGTGACTTCCTTCCAGTCCTCAGCATGCTGGACAAAAACGTTCCTGTGCAGGCGGTTGAAGTTACAATGACTGCTAGGAATCCCGCAAACGAGTCGTGCCTTCAGGAAGGAGGTCCAGATGTTCTGGAGGAAAAGCTTGGGACCGCCCTCATCAACCTATGAGAGATATTCATAGAACCTATGAATATTCAGCTGATTTCCAACCCCAGGTAAAAAAAAAACTTATAATACTAGATGGTTTATGAAAATAATGTTTTAATAACATAACGGAAATGTTAGCAAACTGTTCCTAGAGCCTATTTTTTTTGTTGGCAGGGCAACTTCTGCGGCTCATGCTTGTCTCTTGATATCTATCTGTCCAACAGTCATCACTCTTCTTTCAGTGTCCTAGCTATCAGCAAAGTGGATTGTAAACATCAGCCAAAACAAAATGCGCTGAAAGAAAGCGATGACTGCATTGCCTAGTTGAGACGCCAGGAAGGTTTGCAGTGCAGGAATCAAATTTCAGTCTCCATCACAGCTTTTGTCTTTGAAAGACTTCTCTTTACCACCGCCGCAAGTAATCATGGTATCCAATCTCTGACAAGCAAATGCCTTTTAAGTAAAGGTAGGATGATAAACTGTTTTTGAAGGTCACTTTTTCCATATTTTTTTTATAGGAAGCCTCACAAAAAACCGACACATCTTTCATATCCAAGTGAGAAACATACCTTACAAACTCTGGCAACTCTAGATATCCAAGGATCAGCTTCTGGGCTCGTGTCCAGAGTTTTTTCACGAAATAAGACGTATATCTTCTCGTTCAAGGAGTCATTTTTCCGCTCAGCCAGAAAACTGGAGATAAAAGTGGGTTCTGTGTGAGAATTACATACAAGTCATATATTTTTAATTATTCATTTCACATTTTTACTCATTTCAATGAAACTCAACTTTAGCTTTAAGTGAGAAAAAGTGACTAGGGTGTGAAATTGAGATGCTTGAGAGTGGAAAAATGCAGACATGAGGTCAGCAACTCTTAAGCTCAGCCAACTCTGCCAGCAAAACTAAAGTGGATTCTCTATATAACATTAGAGGACATATACCAATTAGGCAGAGTAAGATCTACGAGTTCAGATTAGACTAATCGATCCTGAGTTCATTAAATCTTAGAGGAAATTTGCCAAAAAATTGCCACATTCAAATTGCCGAATCTCCTGCGGAAATTCACCAGTACCACTGGAGTTAAAGGGGGGGTTGACTGCGATTTCACTTTTATGATTTTAAATAGTGTGTAATGTTGCTGTTGGTGCATGAACAGTATCTGCAAAGTTGCAGCGCTGAAAGTTCAGTGTAAGCAGAGATATCGTCTTTTAAAAATCAGAAAGTATAATTGCCTACAAAAACGACTCGATTGGGACTACAGCTGGGTTATGGTACGTCACTAACCCACACATTTGCATCAACCCCTCCCTTCGGAATATGCAGGAAAGGGCATGGCCATATTTCTGCGGCACGTCGAGTGTGTTGTGTTCACCAGCTGTCAGGTCTTCTGTGTTTGGGCTTCCCACGGACGCTGATACTTCGTCAACAATGGATACAATTTATGTGTGATAATGTTCCTGAAAGTGACGATGGTAATCTAGCTCTCTGTGCTGCGCATTTACGGAAGACAGCTTCCAGAATCTCCACGAGTTCAACACCGGATTCAACAAGAAACTGTTACTAAAACACGAAGCAGTTCCAACTTTAAAACCAGAGGCAGCAGTTGTTGGGCCACAATCTGTAAGTAGGCTAAGACTTCATAATTTTAAATGTATTTGCATGTATAATTCCAGACGTAGCCTTGTGTTTTATTTTTTTCATATGCCAGCGCTGGCTTTATAACTAGTTATGCTATTGTGTCTACGGCAAAAGCGTACAAACATTATGGACCTGAATTTTGTATAAGTACTAATGTTGTAAATGTATTTTTCATCTACTGTATATATGCTTTATGACTTTATTTTCGATTTGATCAAGAACGTAAACTTGCCAACGCTGTTTGTGTTTAACATTAGTAGCCAGTCAGTTGCTATCGTTGCCAGTCAGATGCTATTGTGTAAAACAAACGAGTTATATGGTTAAAAAAATGTAGCAAATTATCATTCAAAAACGTTTATTAAGAGCCGTGTGTGGTGACGTTCTGTTTCACTCTCTTCATCACGGCTTTCTTGGTCTGATACTGCAGTCTCGACATCATTATTTACGTGTATTCACCGTCTGGTATCCACCTTTGGCATGCCCGTTTCACCCAGAAAAGGTAATGGGCGTTAACCTTCCGGACAACGTGAGCGACAGTTTAGCCAATCACAACACACCGGGCCAAATGAACCAATCTGAGCCCACTGCGTGTTTCTGAAGGAGTGTTTTCATAGAATCAGGAAGTGAACCGCTCGTTCAGGGGACAGAGGAGAGTGCGGCTGACAATAAAGGTGAAGTTTATGAAAAATAAGACTTTTTTAAAAAGAAAAAACACTAATACATGTTATATTGCACCCCATAAACACAATAATGCAAAGAAAAAAACGCTTTGAATTGACCGCTTTGAAACCGCTTACCGCTTTGAATTGAGCTACGGCAAGCATAGAGTATAACACTGGCTGGTTATGTATTTTAGATCATTTTTAACTCCAAAAAAGTTATGGACTGTAGCTTTAATATACTGTGTAGCCATACATGGTCAATACATATATTGCAGTATATTGAAAAATATAAGCCCAAGTTTCCCAAATATAATGTAATATATAATAAAACGCATCATCAGTTTATTCCCATATATTTTTGTTCCGTATAGGGCACCAACCTGAGACCCACTGGTCATGCATCCATACGCTGATTCGATTTCCAGCTTTTCTTCGAAACTGCAGCAGGGTCCCATCACTGTAAAGAGGAGCTGCTGCATAGAGGTCTCCATCTGAACATTTAAAATGGCAACATTCATTACAAAAGAGCTGAATCACCTTCTCGGATCTGCTTAATGAAAGCCTATTTTAAATAAGCACGTACAATCCTCCAGCTCACTCACAAAGCCTACGCAGATCAAAATATTAAGCGGCTTGTGCTCCGCACTCACCTGCCATCAGAGACAGCGAGTTCTGTGTACTTGTGTGAGGTGAGATCCCTGTGCCGTCTTCCTCACTGGAATGATTGCTTTCTGTGGGAAACTTTGAAAAGAGACAGTCATTTAAGAAAGCAGTGATTTAAACATTTCTTCATTTGAATGAAATGAATGAAAGAGATCTACAATTAAAAATACAATCACAAATTAAAGCTGAGATGTCAAGAATTTCTGCAAGTGCTTACATCATTTTTTTTTATATTAGGAATTCACATTTTTGCAATAACTGATTTTGACGAGTAAAAAGGATTATCTTGATATCAGGAACTAGTGATATCAAACTTTTTTTTTTCTGGGAATTATTAAAAGTCAAATTGGCATTTCAACTAGTAAGACATTGGTTCTCAATCACATATTTGAGTGTTAGAATGTAAAAGTCACACAGAAATGACTTCATATTAATACGTTTTCACTAAAGTTTATTTGTGGTAAAATTTACGACAAGCTGAGACTAGACATGCACAGCCAGTAAAGCTGACACAAAATTGCAGAGTCCAATCTTTTATAAAAAGAGTTTAATTTGTTCAGTTTAATTAGTTTTGAGAATTTGGCCGAAGAGTTGCAACGAATGCTCTCCGAGGAGAACGTTTCGTGCAAGAGAGCAAGCGAGCAGGAGAGAGATATCTTTTTATTCAAATTACTAGCTGCAGTCTATGCTCCCTAAAATTAAAAATGCACTCTACGAAGAGTACACAAAAATACAGGGTAAAAAAGATGCTGTCTTAAGTACAATCATTTTGGATGTCTAAGTCATTTCAACTTGAATTACATTAAACTGACTTTTAAAAAAATGATCACTTCATAACTTACACACACATGCGCAGACGTGTTTAATCCACAGTTTTTTTTACTAATAAATCATTTTTTTATTCTAAAGTTAATATTTTTATTAATTTGTATTATTGAAATAAATAATTGCAATTGCAATCAAGTCTTTTCTTTTAGTGGCAACTTATGTGGCATTATCGCAAATTTATTTGGCATTCAAAAAACGACAAAAATCGAAACTTTGACAAAAACACTGATTTAATATAATTTAAAATGTTAAAATATTAATTCATAACAAAAGCTGTTATAAGAGCAAATAGTCGCATCCAGAAAAATGAAAGTAGCGTTTGCTGGAAGTATATGGTAATTATACGTTATGGCTGAAATTATTTCATCCAAAAACAAAAAAACAACAACCTTCTAACCAGCAGATGGCATAATGCATCTATCCAGAAACAAGTCATATTTAATTTTGATCATTAATAATGTGTTTTTTTTTTCTTAAAAATGTTGGTCCCACTTTATATTAAGTGGCGTTAAGTACTATGTACTTACATTGAAATTAATAAATGGACTTTTTGTGTACATACATGTTTTTACATTGTACTTATATTTTAAAATACCAGCATGTAATTACAAATGTAATTAATTTATGTAATTACATTTGTAATTACACAGTTGACCCTTCCCTCACACCTTAACCTACCCATACCACCACACCTGTCCCTAACCCTACCCACATCATACCTCAATAGCAGCAAAAGTCTTTTACAATACAACAGGACCACAATAATAAATTGTACTTATTTTTCAATGTAAGTACATAGTACTTAAAGACACCTAATATAAAGTGGGACCAAAATGTTATATTTCATATGCATGCTAATGGTGTAGCTGATACATTTTGCTGTAAATATGTACAAAAGTACTTCAAATCCCCCAAAATTCATAGAGTAATGCTGGGGGTCACCCCAAAGACAAAGAATGTAAACAGGTGACGAGGAGCTTATGGGGATTAAACATTCAAGTTGATTGTACTTAAAAAAATTCTTTTACAGTGGAAATTTTACATACACAAATAGAGTTGAGAAACTTTTGACAGAAACTGTGCAGTTCTAAAGATGTCACACAGAGACATTAACAAAAATCTTGTTCTCTACATTACCAGTCTCCAACACTTTGGCTCTCCTCCATTCGTCCCACATACAAATGTGCAGTTTTGAAATCTCTCAATTACAGTGACTACATTTTCACAAGAGCTCTGTATAGATGGAGGAATATTAGAAAGACTGTTATAAACCACAACACTCCATTTGTTCTTTTTTTCTCGCTTCTTCAAAAGTATATATAAAAAAACCTCACCTCGCCACATCTTGGTAAGTTTGGATTCAGAGTGAAGTTCTACAAATAAAATAAAACATCATCTCCATAAATTGTATAGTTTACATCTTAATAAACAGTGTTATATTTTATTATCTCAGTCACAAACTCTTCTGAATGCTTATCAAAAATGTATGTTTTTGTTTTGTTTTTAGTACAATGACTGCACCATTATTTGACAAATCATATACAAAGCAACCAATCACATGAATCAATCATTCATCTATTTAAATAATTGATTGTAACCATAGCAACAGATTGACATGTTGATGGAAATAAATCTTTCATGAACACCTGATATTCTGCCTTTGTTTGGTTAATGAAGAAAACTGCACTGACAGATCTGTTTGTTGGTTTTGACCCATGCGTCATCTGATTATCTATTCACAATATATAATTTAGGCTCAACTTCCTACTGCCAAAAGTTTCAGTTAACTTCAGATTTTCATTATGCTACTATTCTTTACATCCCAAATCTGAAATTACTATAAATAGAATAATAAAAATAGAAAATGGAAAAATTACATTTGCATTGAGATTCATATCACATATCATTGATTTACATATTAATGACCAATTACCTCCAAAACCTGACCAGTGTCTACGTCAAAGTGTAGAACATTATTCAATCCTCCCAGCCAGAGACTCTTTGATCCTTCTTGATGAAATAAGACTGTATGACTATAATTCGTGTTGTATAACAGTAGAGAATCATCTGAGGAAAAAATACAAATAAAACTTGGCTAAAATGACGTCGTAGTAAGACATAATATGCCACATCTCTCACAAACACAATTTCATTATTGTATGTATGCGTCATACACTAGACTAGTCTGACTAACGTTACAGGGTAAATTTGTATCTTCACTTACCTCGTTTTAGCGTTAATCTCGGATCACAAGAGCAAAACACGCACTGAAAGCACGCTCCATAAATAAACCAAGGACACGCCAAAATACCTTTGATGTCGACAGAGAAAAAACGATTTAGGTTCATATTCCTGCAAAGTAGCCTATATTCGCTCAGAACAACTCGAGCACATTCACCTGCGCGTAGACTCAAAAAAAAAACCGATCGTATGGCGCGCGCGCGAGAGAGCGAGAGAGAGAGAGAGAGAGAGAGAGAGAGAGAGAGAGAGAGAGAGAGAGAGAGAGAGAGAGAGGGCGGCTGCAGTGAGAGGATGAGTGGAAAAAAAGATGAGTTTTTTTTACAAATAAAAAAGCTATTAAAACCATGTATTTATTGAATACTTTTCAGATGTTGTTAAATGTCAAAGCCTTTTATTGTTTGTTTGGTCCATTTAGTTTTGTTTTCATTTAATTTTTGTATTGTGTATTTGTGTATCTTTAACCCTGGCATTTTTATTTATGTACTTTTTTGTATTTTTTATTTATTTATGTTTTGTTTATGTTCTTTAATTATTGTTCTTGCAATTAAAAATACATAATTTCTAACGCTCTCCGGTGATTGGTTCTGCGCAAAATCTGCGCAGAACCAATCTCAAACAAGCCTATTAGCATGTTGTAAATATTTTCTACACATATTCACCGTTAAAAAAATGCATAGGACGTTTGCAGTTTAATCTTTCGATTTCAGTCGAAAACATAGGTCGGAACTCGGAATAAAACAGTAATTTGTCTTATTAAAAATGTCACTTTAGTCAGTGTGACTTAAAATAAGGGCCCGATTTAATCAAATATTGTATCACGAACAACTTAACTTTATAAGAAACTACTGATAGAATATCAATAAAATCTCAGGTGCGTTCCATTCGACAGGGTCCCTACGCAGTGTTCACTGCTCCCTACTCCCTGAACACGGTATATCAGTTGAAGTGGAATTCACTGACTTCCTGTGAAGTGATGTATCGATGTTCCCTTATTCCATATGCCGTTTGCAGTGCCCTTCGAACTGAACATGCTCGTTCCCTTCGAATTGGAATCTCACTTAAGATGGCGAAATACCCCGTGAAGTCCACTTCGCAGTCCACTTACGGTCGAATGGAACGCACCTGTTTTTAACCAAGTTGACTAGTCCTCCAGTCCAGTAGGTGGCGTGCCAACCATCCACCGTGACATAAAAGAAGAAGAAGCAGAAGAACAGCAGCTGACTGACTGTCATAATGGTGTATATCTTATTTCTTATTTTGCTTTCACGTCTGAAACCTCTAAAGTTATAGTATGTGACCACTTGTTTTGTTGATAGTTCATTTATTTTCATTTTGTGGATAGCGCGCGCTGATCGTAGTGCATTACGGCTGAGCACTGAGCAACAGAAGTAAACATTCTTCACTCATTTTGCTCTTTCATTTCAGAGGTTCCGATTTTGTGGAGATCTGGACTGCCCTGACTGGGTCCTTGCAGAAATAAGCACCTTAGCTAGAATAGTAAGTGCGCGTTGTCTAAATTGAATGGGTGTTTTGATGTCCCCTTTGTCTATAATTAACTTCATTGCTGTTCTTCACAGTCGAGCGTCAAGATGAAACTTCTGTGTGTGCAAGTCATGAAAGATCTGCTGGATGAAGGCATTGATGTAAGAGAGCACTGGCCACAGAAGACTGCTATACTGTAACTGGAAAATAAATGAATATTCCTCCAGCTAGTAACTGTATATAATTATCTGATTTCAGTATGACAAAGTTTCAAAGCTGACCACTGATGCAAAATTTGGTGAGTAAAACCTAGTTTTTGTGTCATGTATTCTCATAGTGATGTGTCGAATAAAATTATTATTATCAAATGTTTCAATAATAATAAGCTGATGATTATTTTCATGTTATGTAATATTCAATTAAAACTAAAATTTGGAATAAAAGCAAAACAGCATTATAATATAATGTACAGTGTGAACCAAAAACTGGATATGGATATTGATTTTGAGATAAAGATAACATTTAACATTGTTATTAAACTACTAGTGCTTTTAAAGATCAATTGAGTGTTAGATGACGGCAAAAGTGCAATTGCAAAAAAGTAAAATAAGAATATGAGCAACAATTAAAAATCTATTATTTACCTCTCAAAAAGTTCTTTATACATAAAATGAATGATTAATTGACCAATGATTATTAAAAAAATCATTCATATGCTGATAACTGTTGTTACCAATATGTACACGTCTCTACATAAATGTATTTTCTGTTGTCTGTGTGTATTTTATGCCATATCTCTCTTGCTAATTTAGAAATTGGAGACATTAAAGCCAGTGTAGCTGTGCTCGAGTTTCATTCTGTCCAGTGCTGCTAAACATGATGTAGACAGTGAATCTCTCTCCAGTGAACTACAGCAGCTCGGCCTGCCTAAAGGTAAGGATATGCACGTTATCATTTGACTTTACACTAAAGTTGTGATTAAAATGTTATGATTGGTCTACTCTGCTCTGATTGGTCAGATGGCCCAAGTAAGGCTGGAATTACTGGCGACTTGTTTCAGGCAGTTCAGAATCGGTTCTTTCTTTTGGGAGACAAACACTCCATTTACAGTGCACTTTACAGACCATGTACAGTCACAAACAGCTGTATTACTCGCTGCATGAAAGATAATATCTGAAAACAGCGTAATGCTTTAATCGTGTATTTGTTTGTTTTTAGAGCACGCCACAGGACTGTGTAAATCATATGAAGATAAACACAGTGCTCTACAGGAAAAGCTGAGGGAGAGCAGCCTGCGATGTGAGTATTACCAATAAAAAAGAAAGAAAGTAAATGCACACCAGATTATTCATTAACATAATATCCTGATCTATGTCATGTGTCAGTGGGTCGTCTGGAAGCGGTGAACTGGCGTGTGGATTACACCCTGAGCTCCAGTGAAATAAAGCAAGTGAATGAACCCACAGTCCAGCTCAGACTTTCAGGCTCAGGACCCCGAGACCGACTCCACAGAGACCACCGTTGTCTCCATCACTGCTGACAAGTTCAGAGTCCTGCTAACAGGTGGCCGAGTCATTTCCCCTATGGGATCAGTAATTGTACATTGTATTATGCATATTGTAAATTTCCTTCTTTTTGTTTTCCAGAACTCAAACAAGCACAGACTATGATGAATGCACTACAGTGAACCAGAAATCTGTCCGTGTGCATGAAATGTGATTCTCAGAAAGAAAGAAACATTTACGTTTTTTGTTGAGGTGGCCAAATGTGGTTGCTCAAATTGAGCATTGACTTTATAAAAGCACATCAGATTTATAATTTTTATTCATTCCTATTTAGAGCAGATGTCACTAGAAACTTAATTTTGTCGTGGTGTTGAATGACATCCAGAGAACAGAAAGCTTAGTGATTCATCTCACCTCATGTATTTGTCTTAATATCATATGCATTTTCTTAAAAATAAAAAAAATGTAATAACAATAGTTCAGTTTCTATATTTCCTTAACGTTACTTACAATTTCATTTGGTCAATTTTTGTTGTTGGTTGTTTTGTTACAAATGTATTTAACAGTTTGTGGTTATAGGGGAATGGCATATCCTTAAAATGCAAATACGATTTAGTTTATTCAGATATTTGATTTATTTCCCCTGGCATTGAAAAAATCTATTCAGACCAGTTGGAAATCTTCAAAAGTAGTTAAAGTAATTTTGTATATAGAAAAAAAGGTAAACAAAACAATAAAATGTATACGTTGTCGAAAGACTCTCACAGGAGGGGGACTGGAAATAAACTACAACTCCCATGATGCTCCCGCACCCGTTTCGTAAACATTAGCACACACCGCGCGACTCGCGAGTTTCCATTATTATATAACACACATCAAGAGCAAAGGTGAGTTGTTGCACGATTCATTGAATTTAACCAGCGATTTACTTACTATGATCTTGCTGACTATTCGGAAGCACACGTTGCAAAGCGACAATTCGTGAACTTTGCATGTAGCATCAAAACATAGTTGCTTAGCGCTTAAGGCAGACTTTCATAACAGCATCGTTCGCGTTCAACATCAGGGAAGAATTGTAAACTAGCACAGCACAACTATCAGACGCTCTCCATTAGAGTAAAATCTAGCAGTCCATTTGAACTATTATGTATTATTGTCCACTTTGCTGTCCATTGTTTTTTTAAGCATTATAGGCAAAAAAAAAAACGTTACTATATTATTTCTCCACCGTTTATCAAAAACATTGTAGCGGTAACTGAATGTGAAAAAATTAATAAAATTATATATATTCATTAATTTATCGGAAATGTTTTATTAAAATGTGTCAGTACGTACATGCTTTATTTAGGCTAATTTAAACCTTCCACTCCATTACCCATATTTTCTGGTTTTTGGCTGTAAAAAGAAAGCGAAAAGAAAAAAACAACTAAGAAATAAAGCAAATTAGTTTGACTGAAAACAATTTGACTTCCTTACTTTTTAAAAAAAAATCTGATTCTTCGTTTTCTGAAGTAACCGACTTTCACTGATCATTTGTTGAGAAAAAATACAAAAATAAGCCTAAATTGTTAAAAATAAGCCTAAAAGTCAGCATGAAGCGGAAACAGCTCCTCGAACAAGAAATATATAGGGCGGACTTGATCGGATGGCTGTGGTTTTCTATTGGTCGACCTCATGTGATTGACAGGTTGTCCCGCCCTCATACCGGTAAACACGTCACCAGAGAGGAGAAGACGCTGCAAGAGGGAGTTATTGGCACATGAATAAAAAAATAATGATATGCGAAGATAAATCATTGTATAACTACTGTAATATTCCATTAAAAAAAAAAAAGAATTGCCGATGATTTCATTGTGACGACTAAGAGTTTTAGGTCTTATTTTGAACCTGATTGTGGAAAGTCTCTAGTGTAACATTAACAACAACATCTGAACCCCATCTGAACCCCTTATTTTTAAAGGTTTCCTTTCATGGTCGAGAATGCCGGAGGGTCCTGAGCTTCATTTGGCTAGCCTGTATGTCAACAGGATGTGTGCAGGGCTTGTGTTTACCGGAGCCGTAGAGAAATCTGAAGTGAATAAAAATCCTGAGGTCCCATTCTGCTGCGATGCCTACACCATCAGAGCCCAGTCCAGAGGAAAAGAGGTTTTACTCACACTAACACCCTTTAAAAATGATGGTGACAGCAAACGCAAGGTCGGTAAACATCAGTCTCAGCAGCCCATGGATGTGGTTTTCCGATTTGGGATGTCAGGGTTTTTCCGCTTCACTTCAAAAGCCGATCTTCCAAAACATGCCCACCTGCGGTTCTACACTAATGAGAGCCCATGCAGGGTCCTGAGTTTCGAGGACACACGCAGATTCGGCAGCTGGCAAGCAAATGGGACCTGGCAAAAAGACAGAGGGCCTTGTGTCATGTTTGAGTACGAGAAGTTCAGGTGAGGGTTTCACTGAACACTAATAATCATATTGTGTACACATTAAACATATGACAGAAATTATTAGTATAAAATATTTAGCTGGGTTTCTAGTATGATAGCAGGAAGTGTACACAGGCTACCCATACGGGAAAAAATCCTGGCCAAAATATATTTTAAATAAACTATTGTAAAAATATGTTGTAAACCGTGAGGTTCGGTTAAATATATTTTTGAAAGTTAATTTATTTCATTTATTTTGTTAACTTTCATAGACCAAAATGTATTTCAAAAGCAAGAAAATACATTTCCAATTGTACAGTAGCCTATGTTTAGACAAAATACAAAAGTGGATGGAACAGTAGCGATCAAAAACGAAACTATATTTTTTATTCATCATTTAAAATCATGTTATGAATTTTAAACCTTTACAGGAAAAAACACATTAATTTCCACATTCTGGCCACTTTTGTTCAAATTTCTTCCCAAAAAAAATACAGTGATTGAACTCGGCAGGCAGAAGATTTTTTTCCCCTTTTTATGTGATAACAGCCTTATTAGAATAACCCGCACTAATGTTATTTTTTTATTTTTTATAATTGAATACAGGTGTAATATAACCATTATAGTGTTATATATATATATATATATATATATATATATATATATATATATATATATATGAATAAATTTAATATAAATGTTTGACGTACAACAACAGAAGCTTACGTTTTTAGCATATTATTTTAGTTAAAACTCATAAATAACTACAAATAACTAATGTTAGGAAAATCTGTTAATGTTTTGCTTAATGTTTTCTAGGGAAAAAAATTAAATAAAATAAATATATCGCCCGATATATGGATATGGATTTTAAAACCCAAAAATATTTCTATCGAGTATCAAGCCTTCAAAATCCTTCAGGCTGTAATTGTCACTTTATATGTATAGTGTGTTGTATTTTTAACGTTTTGCAAGTTTATTTCAAATCATAGTATTTCAGTATCAATCGATACGGCATGATTAGACACGATTCAAAATTGAGAAATTTTATTTTCAACCCAGCCCTAGACATATTTTATGCCAAGCATATTTCATGATGCGTCTTCGAAATTATGGTGTACAACTCAATCTCTGTTGCATGTAAATTGGCAGGGTTACACACAGGCACAAGCACAACTTGACAACTTGACACTGGTTTAGTAGTTTGATGTCGATGGAAATGCGACTAATATGAAAGCCAGTTTACAATGCAATGGGTTGATAACTTAGTATGTGTTTATTTCAGGGAGAATGTTCTTCAGAATATGTCCGACAAGGCATTTGACAAACCCATCTGTGAGGCGCTCTTAAATCAGAAGTATTTCAACGGGATCGGGAACCATCTTCGAGCAGAGATTTTGTTCAGGTAACTCACTTTCCAATGTTTTCCATCTCCGAAATAAACGGCGTATCTCAACTTTGAGAATAATAAAACCACGTTGTCTATTTGAAAAATCCCCCCCTTTTTTTTACTTATACAATAAACCATTGAAATATTCCTCTCTTTGATGGCCTACTATCATGCCAATAGTCTAAATCTGATTACGAGAAAAAAGGAACTGATTGTTTTCCCCTCACATCATTTTCAGATTACAAATCCCCCCATTTGTGAAGGCACGGACAGTTCTAGAGGGAATTGAGCTGAAAAATGAGGATAAAAAGGAGATCAAAAAGGTTATTACAGTTTTAGAGGTGACGAATCTTAACCCTATAGTCAGTGTATTACTAGGCACTTTGTTTGGCATTAATCATGGCTCTGTTGGGATTCACTCAGACTACAGATACTGCCGGAAAGAAGGGGGTGAAGGCTGAGATCCCAGACCTCCTTACTTTGTGCCATACTGTTCCCTTGGAGGTGGTGAAATTGGGTTGGTTTACACTGCATTTAATTGTGATACGTTCATTTATCAATTGCTATATTGCACAACTGAGCCGTGTATGACGGTACATGCATACCCATCACATTCTTAAAGGGATACTCTACTTTTTTTGGAAATAGGCTCATTTTACAACTCCCCCAGAGTTAAACAGTCGAGTTTTAACCATTTTCAAATGTATTCAGCCGATTTTCTGATATTTAGAAGAATATCAGTAATCAGACAGTTTCTGGTCTCATTGACTTCCTTAGTATATTTTTTTCCTACTATGGAAGTCAATGAGACCAGAAACTGTCTGGTTAATATTCTTCTAAATATTAGAAAATCGGCTGAATGGATTTAGATAACGGTAAAACTCAACTGTTTAACTCGTGGGAGTAAAATGAGCCTATTTCCAAAAAAGTGGAGTATCCCTTTAATAACATGGAGTCGTAGTGTCAGTGTAATTGCCTTTTTAGCTTCAGATCTGTATTCGTGAACTGATTTTTTAACTCAATTTTATATAATAAGGTGAAAATGGCTATAAACCAGCAAAGGCTGAATATTCTGTGCTACAAGCCTGGATGCAGTGTTACTCTGTGGATGGAATGAACTCATTAAGTGACCACAATGGACGGACAATTTGGTTCAAAGTATGTAAAGCTTTGTCGAATTTAATTTCTAAACCTGAAAACCATTAGGTAACATTTTATTTTAATGCTTTGTTTCAGGGGGATCCTGGTCCTATGGTGCCCAAAGGTAAAACAACTTAGCAATTTAAACAGATGATTTACTGTCTGACTGAAAATTATTTTCCATTAGGTGCCAAATCTCGCAAAAATAAGTGGAAAATACAGAAAGATCACGATTATACTGATTCAAAGGTGAAAGCAGTTACCTTCTTTTTTTGTATTACTTTGGTTCATGTACAGATACAAGAACATTAAACGTCTGCTTCACTCTAGAAAGCCAAAAAGACTCACACCGAGAGCACTGCAATAGAAAAGCCTGCCAAGAAAAAGGACAACATAAGGGTAAAGAAAGAAAGTGCAACCTCTAAAGCACAAAGTGGATCAAAAAGACAGAAAAAAGACACAAAGAGTGTCAGTACAGAACCTGCTGATGAGAACACAAAGTTGGAAAAACAAGGGAAGAGAAGCTCAAAAGGTAACAATCTTACATTCTCCATTTGTATTTTTACTTTCAGTATTATACAGTGATTTCACTGCTATATTGTCCTTTTTAAGTTCCTCCAAGGACTGGAGCTAACAAAAACAAAGGCCAACATGTGGAGGAACTGATTAAAACTAAAAGGAATTCCGTCACCTGCAGGGAGACTGTAACAGAAGGTATGAATTCAGTCGTGGCCTTTAATACAGAAGCTGACTGTGCTCGGTGAGTTGTGGTTTCTTGGGTGGCTGATTCAGTTTTTCTCTGTATTCTTTTATAGCAAAGCCACAGAGGAGAAGTAGTGGCGCATCGATCGAGGCCGTTCAAGATGATGACTTAAACCTGTTTAAGGGATGAAACTACTGTAATGGACCACTCAGACCTTTTATATTCAGAAAAGACTTCATAATCTATTTTTAACATAAAATATGTATACAAAAAATACACTTCTTTAAATTCTACTGTTCTACTATCTTGCCTATTTTCTTCTAAAATAACTCTTAAAGGAGTTGTTCACTTTAAAAAAAACTTTTGCTGATAATTTACTCACCCCCATGTCATCCAAGATGCCCATGTCATTATTTCTTCAGTCAAAAAGAAAGGTTTTTGAAAACATTCCAGGGTTTTTCTCCATATAATGGACTTCAATGGGAACCAAACGGTTTAAGGTCCAAAAGACAGTTTCAGTGCAAACTACAAACTGTTCAAAGGGCTTTAAACAATTTCAGATGATGAATAAGGGTTTTATCAAGCGAAATGATCGCTCATTAAAAAAATAACAAAGTTTAAGTTTTATTGGCACAAATGCTCGCCTTGCTCTGTCCTGTGATGCGCATTCGTCGACTTTCCTGTTCGAACTCGTTTATCAAAATTAACAAATCTTTTCCCGAGTCAATTTGTTAATTTTGTTCGTTGAATGAACCAAATGACACGAAATAAAGATTAATCTTGTTGAACAAGTTCGAACATGAGAGTCACGAACGTGCATCACAGAGCAAGGTGACCATTTGAGCTTATAAAACTTTTTTATTTATTTTTTTTAAATGAGTGATCGTTTCGCTTGATAAGACCCTTATTCATCGTCTGGAACCGTTTAAAGCTCTTTGAACAGTTTTTCACGGAAACTGTCTTTTGGACCTTGAACCGTTTAGTTCCCATTAAAGTGCATTATATGGAGAAAATCCTGTAATGTTTTCATCAAAAACCTTAATTTCTTTTCCACTGAAGAAAGAATGACATGGACATCTTGGATGACATGGGGGTGAGTAAATTATCAGCAAAAGGTTTTTTTAAAAGTGAACTACTCCTTTAAGAATCTATTTTAACATAAAATATGTATACAAAAAAACAACCTAAAATACATAATAAAAAAATATATTTCCTTAAATTCTACTAGCCTTTTTTATTCTAAAATAACACTTAAAAGGAAGGAGAGTTCAGAGGAAATAATAACAGGAACAATACATTGTAAATCAAACATTGAAATTTATTTATTTATTTTTTAAACTGGGGAAAATGTGTGTGTGCGCAACCGCAAATGTTCCAAAAGTGATGGCAGCTATTTAGGGACTTATAAGTGATTTAGGTACCTGCGTCATAATAACTGATACGGATTTAAATGGTTCACTGTATAATTAAGAGGAGAGATCTGATCTGAAAGGGTTTGAACGTTAAGGATATTCCAGAGGTGGTTTTTGACACAGGAATGCTGGGATCAGGATGCTCCAGGAGATCACAACTATAAAAACAGTAAGTTATTTGTTAGTGTTCCTGACAATACAACAACAGAAGGTTAATATTCATTGTGAACTCACTGCCAGGCTTCTTTCACTGGAAGGGAAGTTGACAAAGTCACAGTCACACTGCTTCCGTGAGACTCATAGAGGCGAATAAGAAGGGCATTCTCTCTCTTTCCGCCTGTGAGAAAAAAGGAAACTGAGTTTGTGCTGACGCAGTGGGCAAAATCTGTTCGGAAAGGTTATCGTCTGGTCATTTCATGAATGGGCACCTGTTTTATGGTCTCCAGGATGACAGCTGGCGAATTTACAGAGAACGCACTCGAGGGTTCAGAAATGGCACCATGATAGACACGGAGCGGGAAGTTCAGGTTGTAGGCATACTGGATAACTGAAGCTTCCTGGAAGGGGCCTTTCAGACAATTATTATATTAATTGTTGTCTGGAAATTACTTCTAATAGGTTAGTAATCTGGTAGGTAGGTACTAAACTAATAGTGGGTAATTTGAGATGTACCAACCTGTATGTGGCATCAATGCGTAGGTAAAATTATGACAGCCCATATCTGCATTGGCATCTGGTGCTTTTGGAGCCCGCAGTCTATGGGAAAAAACAGTGGTGTTAGCAACATCTTAATGGCCTGTCTATACTTGTGTGAGAAAAATACTTACAGGGACAAGGTCATGATGTTTTCATGGACCGAGTAGCCGTATTTGGATTCATTAAGAAGAGCCACGCCAAAGCCATGCTCAGACAGATCAGCCCATTTGTGCCCCCACACCTATTAAATAAATCATACAAATAACATAATCTCCAAGAGAACATTAAACCACAGATATTATAAAGAGGAGAGATGGCAGCTGCTGAGAAACCCATGGGAGACAATGCAGAATTCAATATGGGGTTTGTAGGAAGCAAAGTCCTATCTTCAAATTAAAAGAACCAGTCATCCCATTGGTTAAGATATGGTCCTTTTGGTTTTGAACATGCAAGTGCTTTCATTAGACCATTACTGAATTGAACTGTATTGTACTATTGTGAGATTAGTGAAATGTACACTTGGAAAATAGAGTCCCAAAAGAAAGTCCTTAACATGAACTTGGGCATCTCGTAGCCTATTCCCACACAAGGCCAACAAGACTGCAAGGAAATGTATAATTACATATTAGCCACAGTGCTCCCTCATTGTGCCCTTTTCCAAGCCCGCAAGTAAGGACTTCACGGCAGACTACTACTTGACTATCTACTACTGCAATGTGACCAGAATGTGCACTCTTGAGGAAGACTGCAAGGATTGAATTTAACATTTAGAATAGGACCAGTTTTGGGCCATTCAGAAAGATAGGGGCTGTACCTCTATGCAGCGTTGTAGTCGAGTCACCAACTGTCGAGTCTCGAGTCCCAGTGTTCGAGTCCGAGTCACCAAAGAAGAGTCGGAGCTCGAGTCCAAGTCAAGTCACCATTACCTGAGAGTCCGAGTCGAGTCTCAAGTCCCGTGTTCGAGTCCTAGTTCGAGTCTCGAGCCCCCAGTGCCTACATGTCTCCACTCTGGCACCTATAAAGAGCTGATAAAATTTATAAAAGAGGTTCTAAATTGAACAAAAATGACACCACTGTCACGATTGCAAAGAGTTTATTTACTGATTTGATAAACTTTTAGTTTTATAAATGGGGGTAATCTTTGAAGGATGAACAAACAATGTTTTGGTCATCACATTAAAAATGTCTTTTTAAATATAATACTATTTGAGTTTTGAAGTGCTGGAAAAAAGATGTGTGATGTAGGCAACTTTTTTTGGCAAACTTCCATGGTTACAAGTTAGGCTCGCGCTGCACTGTTGTTGATGGTCCAAACTGATCATAGACATATACACTTGACCATGCTTAGAACTAGGGGTTCTAAGCATGCGTCAAAACCGCCGCATCTTGGAACAGGGGTCTTGTCATAGGAAGTAGCAAGGTAACGCTGCTATCTCTGCCTTTACTTCAAATTCATTGATGGTGGCGGACTTTTGTGCAGCGTATGATGTTCATGGATGAAATCTGATCTAGGAAGAACGTTTAAAAAAAAAAGAAAATATTTCTTTCTGGAATCAATGATAAATACATGTCTGACTGTTGGAACAAAGCAAAAAAACGAGAAAAATCGCATTCATGATGATTTATGGTGATTTTATTTCCGTTAGACCTGCGTCTACTACATTGATGCTGATGCAATAAAGTGGAGGGGCTCCCCTGTTTCAAGATGGCGGCTCTATTGACGCATTCATTCCAATGAACTGCCGTAGCCAAGGTGAGGTCTAGTGTATATGTCTATGCAAACTGATAAAGGTCCGTGAAGCACAAAATGAGTTTCGTTCCGCTTTCATTACGTTTGCCATTTGATGTTGCACAACGTTAGGTGGTCGTGCCAGTGCAGATTTTGGTCGGCAGGAAAAATGGTCCAACTGTAATGGTTCGGTTTGTAATGCGAGTCCTAGTCCAAGTACGACTCATCAGTCCACAAGTCCAAGTCGAGTCACGAGTCCAGAGAACGGAGTCTGGAGTCGGACTCAAATACTCCATCACTGCTTCTATGACTAGAAAATAAACCAAGTTTGCAGTACCTCAAAGCGAGCCCAGTCCCAGGAGGTATTTCTATGAGTGGGCCTCTGCAAGTGTCCGAATTGGATCTCGTAGGTAGCGTTTGGGCTGCGCACCTGCACGGGGAACTCCACCTTCAGAAACTTATGTGCCTCTTCCCAGTCCACCTGGAAGCAAGACATCCATTACACTTTAGAGTTTCCTGAACAGCTGAGTGAATAAATAATGCATAAGACGACAAACTTATGTAATTCATCCTTCCTCACCTGCGTATTGAATTTAATATAGGGGCAGCAAGCATCCAGAATAATCTCCTGTCTTATAGTGCTGTTTCCGCTGATTCTTCAGCGAAAGGAGACAGCTGCCCTGAAGCCCCCAGATCTCACTACCTTAGCCGGCTCGACAAGCTCAATTACAGGCTTCCTGGGAAAGTAGATTTATTGCCATCAAGGTTTTGACATTTAAAGGGTTAGTTCACCCAAAAATGAAAATTAAGTCATTAATTACTCACCCCCATGCTGTACCAACCCCATAAGACCTTCGTTCATCTTCGGAACACAAATGAAGATATTTTTGATTTAATCTGAGAGGTGGATCACTCCTCCATAGACTGCCTAAGGGACTGGCACTTGACGGCCAATAAAGTCATTAAAGAAAATGTTTAAATATTCCATGTGCCTACAGTGGCTCAATTATAAGTTTATCAGAGCGACGATACTACTTTTTGTGCGAAAAAAACATAACGACTTTATTCGACTATTCCATTACTTCCTTATGGGCGCATGCGCGAGAACTGAGACGAGGACGTTCTCATTCGACTACTTCTTGTTACCGGCTGCTCACCGCTTCAGGAGTATTACCGCCACCTACCGTATAAGATGATGATCCATATACATAAGGCGCTCCGGATTACAAAGCACACTGTTGTTTTTTGAGAAGATTAAAGGCTTTTAAGTGCACCGTAAAGTGCGGAAAATACGCTAATTGAAAAGCGTATGTACAGCGCGCATCTTCCTCTGCTTGTAAACATAAAGTTTTGCGCTTCCAGCTATATCAGCCATAGACTGTAAAGATATCAACATGTCATCTTATACGGTAGGGGCAGTAATACTCCTAAGCGGTGAGCAGCCGGTAACAAGAAGCAGTCGAATGAGAACATCGTCATCGCAGTTCTCCGCATGCGCCCATAAGGAAGTAATGGAATAGTCGAATAAAGCCGTTATTTATGTTTTTTTCGCACAAAAAGTAGTCTCGTCGCTTGAATAAACTTATAATTGAGCCACTGTAGGCACGTGGAATATTTAAACATTTTCTTTAATGACTTTATGGACCGTCAAGAGCCAGTCCCTTAGGCAGTCTATGAAGGATTGATCCAGCTCTCAGATTTAATAAAAAATATCTTCATTTGTGTTCCGAAGATAAACGAAGGTCTTACGGGGTTGGTACAGCATGTGGGTGAGTAATTAATGACTTCATTTTCATTTTTGGGTGAACGAACCCTTTAACTTAGGTTCACACAGAGTTCAAAGCTGGGTTCATATGAACTGATGTGTCGATAAACATGCTCACCTTGTCTGAAGGTGGTAGTCCATCACATCCCAAGCATCCCAATACAGTGGCACATCATCGAACAAAGAAAACTGGTTTCCAAAGCCACCCTCAGAAATGGCTTCCCTGAAGTCATAACATAGTTGCTTGCAGTAAGTTGTAAACAACCCTGCAAGATTGAGCACTCTTCATAAAGGCTGTCTACATTATGACTCACCTGTTTGCTTGGACTAAATTCAGAGACATCAATTCGACCCGTTTGGTCAATTGTGGCCTTCAAAAGGCCATTGTCCATCATAATGGTCCCATCGACCTGTATCACAAAGAGCACCCAATGACTGAAGAAAATGTGTGGGATTTAAAAAAAAAGAGAAATGATGGAATTAAGTACCATCATTGTGACCGAGACTGTAGGCACTGTAGGCTCAGCCATCTCGGTGACTTGAGCTACGCCCACGCTAGGTACTTTCACCAAGGCTGTGGAAACAAGAGGCAACTATTGTACTTAAATCAAATCTCTTACCTTGTCATTAGATATAACTACAAGTTTACCCAAAAGAAGGTCATCTGAACAATGATATGTCTTGTTAGCGGGAAGTACCTAATCTCATTTCAGTGCCCTCCCCTGGAAGTGATATGATTTCAGTTCTCTCCCAGGGTAATGTATTCAGTACAGCTGTGTTTGATCCTACACCCTTGTCAGGAGAGGATCCCAGTGATTCACAAGCAGCAAGAAGTAGTCTCAGACCCTGCGGTGCGTATCTCTGAAATCAAAGTTCAGTGGTTTATGCTCATCATGATCTTCATCAAGATAACACTTACGTTAGCTTTGTCATACTTAAAAAACGATAACAGTTAATGGGTTGTACATATCAGCTTTTTGTCATAGTTTACTCATCTTCATTTCGTTCCAAATCTAACATAATCCGATGATGTGAGAGTTCTAGGAGGGAATAATAACTCATTTTGATGACAAGCTTTGGCTCAGGCATTTTTTAGGATGACTTAAGCAGCATTTGAGATGATGTGCAATGGGATTGGTCTGCTGGTGAATCTAGTTTTACATTCACACAATCTTTTGAGGCAAAGTCAATCTTTTTTTGTGCATTGAGGTTTTTTTTGGTAAATCATATCTATCAAATCTTGAAGTATTTAAATATGCCATGTGTGGACATGCATGTTTTGATGTCAGAGATGCCAAGTGGCACTAGTTCTTACAGGTCTTGTAAACCACACATGCTGCTTCACATTTGAACATGCAGAAGTGTGAATGAGATTTGAGAGCTATGCCAATTTCAGAAAATTACCTCAATTTCAACATTGAACACACAAAGCTATCATATAATTTTGGTACTTTTATGAGTTTTAAAAAAGCTAGACAGACAAGCCCAATTCACTTTAATTGCATGGAAAATAATTATTGTGTTCCACTGAAAAAAAGACAATAATAATGAATTGGAACAACATGAGGTTGAGTAAATGATGCCAGAATTATCTGATATATTGGATATATTTTAATAGTCTCACTATTAAAAGCCAAGTACCAAGCACGAAAATTATAATAATGTTCTACACAGGGCTGTCAAACGGTTAATCACAATTAATTGCATCCAAAATAAAAATATATCGGCATCCTAAATAAATACATACACATGCATGTATATTTAGGAAAAAAATATTTATACAAAATATTTATATTTAATATCAATTATATATAAATCTATATACATTATATACATGCAAATATTTCTTAAATATATACAAGCATGTGTGTATTTTTATATATATATATATATATATATATATATATATATATATATACAAAAATAAAAGTTTGTGTTTACATAATATATGTGGGTGCACTGTGTATAATTATCTTATATATATATATATATATATATATATATATATATATATATATATATATATATATAATAATTATACACAGTGCACCCACATATATTATGTAAACACAAACTTTTATTTTGGATGCGATTAATCGTGATTAATCGTTTGACAGCCCTATGTTCTCATTATAATTTCATGTAGCTTATATACCGGTACACTGGACTTGCACTGCACGTTGCATTAACTGTATCTTTCTTATCAAAGTGATTCCAATCATATTTAAAGCAATTCAAAGCAATCATGGCACACATAATGCACATCTGAAGTGTTTCAGTTGAAGTAAATAATCCATTATTTATCGGCTTTTTATATATATATATATATATATATATATATATATATATATATATATATATATATATATGTATATGTATAAGCAGATGGTTTACCGTCATAGTACTGTAAAGCATCCTCAACAACCATCTCAATACAGCTGCCAGGAATCACATCATGGAACTGATTGAGTAGAAGCAATCTAAAATAAAGACATGCAGAGATCCACTTGAGATTTCAGCAATGCTCTTATCATCAGAATATTTAAAGCTTGACTTGCCTCCATAGTTCTTGAAGTTTGCATGCTGGATATTTGAAGCTATCTCTTTTACACAAGGCCAGACAGCTAGCCACCTCAACGTCATGAAGCAGAACTTCACAATGGCGGTTTCCCAATTTTATCTACAGAGAGAGAGAGAGAGAAAAAAAGACAAATTAAAGGGGGCCTTCCCATTAAAATTAACTCAGAATATAAATAAAAACCAAGCTGGTCAATTAGAAACTGACCGTATTGATTTAGGAACAAGTATTCAGCAGACATCCCTTAATGAATAATGTTTTCAACTACGTCAGTAAGTGGAGGTTAGCCAATCATAACACAAGTCATTTAGACAAAGTCTTAAAGGTACAGTAACTAAAATCAGCCAGTTTTCCTCTTATGAGAGAGATGTTTTTAATGCAAAATCTGCAATATGCATCTTTATCAAATCAGTAATGAAAATTAATGCAGTTAGGAAGTGCACTATTTGGGGGATTGGAAGATAGACACACACCTTTGCTTGTGTGGTGTAAGTGCCATTATGTAGCTCAAGGAAGAGCTCGCCAACCCATGTGCACAGAAGCGATGAGTCCGATTCCAGTTGAGAGAACAGGACATCAGGACTTGACATCTGCACCCTGGATGACGTAATCATGTTCATTAAATCTCACATCCAGTTGAAAGACGAGTCATTCTGGTAAGTATTTTTGAATAACGTCATGAATGCATCAGAGGGTAAGTACATTATAATACGTAGTATTTATATAGTATGTATAACAGGAAATGGGTGTTTCAGTGTTACACCCTCAGACAAAAGGAAACAGACTTTGGCAGACAATCAGTGTCCCGAACACGCTGTAGACGGTCAAGCATTAGCTGTGTTGGGCCCCCGCCCCCATCGCCGAAACCAAAAAGGGCTGCGCTGTGATTGGCTCGTCCCTTGTCTTTGTTGTTCTTCACTGTGTTAATCAGCTGTGTTGAGTAAAGGAAGGAAAAATGAGCTGGCCCTTCATTAGAGGAAGCTCGCAAATGATACGTTACATGATGAAAAACATACATCTTCCACTTTACCCTTCATCTCATAGGAGTTACCCGGAGGAAAATGAGTGAGAACCTGTGTCCCATCTATACCTTCCCAGAAGAAGGTGTTATGCTGGTGGAAAGAGGAATCATGTGATTTTGAACGTCACAAACCACCATGATAAGGGTTTTCATATGTAGCCTACAGATGTGTTAGCCACCCACCGGAAATGTGTTAACAAGGTTCCAGCTCAACTTCTGAGTGAGGAAACGAGAGATCCCACTTCCTTTCATGATCTGAGGCAGCTGTGCTGAGTAGCCAAATGTGTCTGGCAGCCAGAACTGTGCGAGATTGAATTAATTACCCAGTGAGTTAGTACAGGAAGTGTTTATTTATAACAGTGACTAGCATACTGTATAAGATATACATCTGTAGTCATAATCAGACTAGACTACTTTTTACTGATTGCACGATTGCAGTAAAATATCATATAGTTTACTTAGGAAATACTTGTCTGGTACAACACTCGCGTCTGGTATGCACCCTTTTCCTAAATCCCAATTATTTGCACAAATTATGGGTGTAACTTCCGTTAAACTATACTTCCGTTCGCTCTATGAACACAATAAGCATTTTCACTGACGTCTGGTAATAGAATATGAAGGAAATTTTTTTCGAGCCCATTCAGTCAAACTGACGGATAAGGATTATTTGTAGCACAACCTAATGAGTTGAAATGATTTGTCTCCGTCTTTTTGAATGGAACTTCCTCAAAACGGAAGTGCCTTCCATAATCTAAAAACGCAGTAGGCTCATTAAGAAAAAGATGGATAGACGGGTATCAGCCGTTAAATGAGCGCAAGTAGCTTGTGGTGTGATGATGCAACTATTTGTCTATGTCTTGTTCTGGTGGGAGTCATATGTAAATGTCTTTGCCCATGTGAAAGACATTTTAAGCTATGACTTGCTGGATGTTTTAATGGTACAAAGTTTAAGGAAAATTTGATTTCCCATGACAGGACCACTTGTAGCCCTCAAACGTATTCACTTTATCACCCTTAATCCTGTAATTGTGGACAAATGTGGGCACAGAGGACTCAGGTGTGATCCTAATTTTTATTTATTATAAATGTTATATCACTGTCTTTGATAACGTTTTGTCTATCCATTTATGGTGGTTTTTTTATTTTGGGGTATTTTTGAATTTATTTACTTCAAAAAGTACCATATTTTCTATGTAAATTATGCTTATTTTATGTTTTATTTGTATTTTTTTTAACTTCATTCAAATATCATTCCAATAAGTTCTTAGAGCTAAAACCTAAAGATGAAGTGACTTTGTTGTCACCTGGTGTCTTATTTTGGCTTATTTTAGAATGTTCTAAATGACAGTTTTTCCCATTCATTTCTATGGGTGCCCATTTTTGACCCAAATACAAGATTAAGGAGCTGTTTTTCACCCACTTAACATTGTAGAATTGAGTCAAAAAAAAATTGTGTGTTCAGGAGGCAAACTTAGGAAAAGTAGCCAAGTCTTGTACCGCTCAGATCAAGGGAAGTATTTTTTAAAAATTAATCGAGACTATTTTGCCCACATTTGTCCAGAATATGGTTTTAGGGTTAAAAGGTTTGTGTAATGAAGATTTATTTCTTGTCGTTGAACACTGTTACTTTATCTCGTCTCAAGCTGGTGTCTGACAAATATACAGCCTCATGTGCCCTCCTTTCAGGTTCTCATGGCCTTCTCAGCCTTGGAGAGAAGATATGCACTGTTTTCTTTCTTAATCTGTTCTTCTTTCCCAGTAAATTTCAAAGATTTCAAGACATGGTTGACTGTGTGACCACGAGTTACTGCATCAAATTCAACACTGATGATGATGTAAAATAAAACCTAAATGTAAACTGTATTGTTATGGGACTGATTGCAAGTACCTCTTTACAGTAATGACCAAATTCATCCTTGAAGAAGTTCTGGCCGTGTAAAAAGTGTCTGACCATGGACTCTCCAGATGGCAGGTTTCCATCCTAATAAAAAGAAACAGACTAAATAAGCTTGTTAAAGGGTGAGTTCACCCCAAAATGAAAATTCTGTCTTTTAATTGAGTAGATTTTGCTGATAATTTACTCACCCCCATGTCATCCAAGATGTCCATGTCATTCTTTCCTTGAGTCAAAAAGAAATTAAGGTTTTTGATGAAAACATTCCAGGATTTTTCTCCATATAATGGACTTCAATGGGAACCAAACGGTTCAAGGTCCAAAAGACAGTTTCAGTGCAAACTGTTCAAAGGGCTTTAAATGATTCCAGATGATGAATAAGGGTCTTATCAAGCGAAACGATCACTCATTTAAAAAAAAAAAACAAGAAAAAACACTTTAAGTCTTAAGCACAAACGCTCGCCTAGCTCTGTTCCGTGATGCGTGTTCGTGACTCTTCTGTTCATTTGGTTCATTGAACGAAAAGATTTGTTCGTTTTGATTTACGAGTTCGAACAGGCGTGTCACAAACACTCATCACAGAACAGAGCAAGGCAAGCATTTGTGCCTATAAAACTTAAAGTTTGTTATTTATTTTTTAAATGAGCGATCGTTTAGCTTGATAAGACCCTTATTCATCGTCTGGAATCGTTTAAAGCCCTTTGAACAGTTTGCACTGAAACTGTCTTTTGGACCTTGAACCGTTTGGTTTCCAGTAAAGTCCATTATATGGAGAAAATCCTGGAATGTTTTCATCAAAAACCTCAATTTCTTTTCGACTGAAGAAAGAAAGACATGGACATCTTGGATGACATGGGGAGAGTAAATTATCAGCAAAAGATTTTTTAAAGTGAGCTACTCCTTTAAGGACTCGTTAGACCTTTGTTTATCTTAAATTACGATATTTTTGATGAATTCCGAGTGCTTTCTGACCCCCCAATAGACTGCAATGTTATTTCCATTTTCAAGGCCCAGAAAGGTAGTAAAGACATAGTTAAAAGACAGTAATAAAACTGACACGGAAGAGCTGAAATTGTTGAATTAAGTAGTTAATTTTGTGCACATAAGGTATTCTCAGTGCTTCATAACATTAAGGTTGAACCACTGGAGTCAAATGGACTATTTCAACAATGTCTTTACTCTGTTGTTGTCAATGAAGAGGACCGAAAGCTCTCGGATTTCATTAAAAATATCTTTAATTTGTGTTCAGAATATAAACGAAGGTCTTACAGGTTTGAAATGACATGAGGAATGAAATGAAATGAACAATTGGTGTCCTACCATCTCTACCCACGTGCCTCCGACTGGAATAAACTGGCCTTTCTGCACAAAGCGCTTGATCTCCGAGAACAGACCCGGATACCAGCTCTTCACCCACTGGAACTGTTGGGCCTGCACAAACACATCTGTGTTTTTTATCATTTAATTGACATCTATTGCTTTGCACTGAGCTAATTATATATTTTTTTATCCCTTAACCCTATAATTTTTTGTTGTTTTTGCATGCTTACATTTGAACTATCCCAACATTTAGTATGTTTATTAAGCATTTTCATTTGGCTGATGGCCAAATCAAGGCAATTCCTTCTCGTTGTGCCAAAAAGAAAGACAATCTGTAACAAAAACGTACTTGGGAGCATGTAAAGACAAAGTCTGGGTTCTTCTCCATCAGTCGGATCACAGTGACCCAGCTGCGAGCACACTTCCTGATGGTCTCTTCATACGGCCACAACCAAGCTGAGGATTGGGATGAACAGATTCAACAAGATTTAACATTTCCTCTGTACACTTCAATTCAAAAGTTTGGGGTCAAATACAAAAATATTTTGAAATATTATTACAATTTAACATGACTATCCTATTTTATCACAATTTGAAATTGTCATTTATTCCTGTGATGCAAAGATGATATTTCAGCATTGTTACTCCAGTTTTCAGTGTCACGTGATACTTCAGAAATAATTCTAATATGCTCATTTGGATAATTTCTTATCATTATCAATGTTAAAAACATTTGTGCTGCTTAATATTTTTGTGCATGCAAACTTTTTTCTGGATTCTTTGATGAATAGAAAAAACAGCAATTTATTTTAAAGCTACACTGTGTGATTTTAACCCCCATCTAGTGGTGAAAAGGTATATGACCATCCAGTGAATATTAGTTTCCGTTCCTCTCAATTCCGATTTCGTTTTAACTCCTACGGTGGCCAATGTAGTCCAAGATTAACATGGCTTCCAGTTCAACCTCGTCCATGAGTGTTAACTCAAACGTAAACGCGAAAGGCGAAGCTTGAATTAACGGGTATGTCCCTCTTTGGCTAATGTAATTTCAAGATGGAGGGGCAACATGGCGACCAACATTAGAACCCCTTACCCGTATGTATGTTCAATGGCATATTATACACTCACGAGAATACTTTATTACTCGAACGAAGTAAATATACATTAATGAGCACATATATTTTTGAAAGAACTAAGTGTTTTTAGCTAAGAATAAACTAAAAGAGTTACACAGTGTAGCTTTAACAATTAGATCTTTTTTTATTTTTAACAATGTCAGTCTATAATAAAGAGTTTTGATCAATGTAATGTGTACCTGTTGAATAAAGTAAAAAAAAAATTCAAAAATATAAAATATGACCCTTACTTTTAAACATTAGTGTGTATTTCTGCCTGCCAAAAGAGTCATAATGAAAATTACATAAATAACGAAGTGATTACGAAGAATAAATAATAATAACGAAGAATAAATAACATTTATTTAATATTACCCGAGTCAATATGGCAGTGGCCCATGGCATGAACCACATGTTGGCTTTCCCCATTTTTCTGGGCAAAAAACTTCTGAGCTAGACTTCGAGCAGCACCAAATGAACTAGGATTGGCTGGATCGCACAGATTCACCATCTCATTGGCTGTAAACAAGGCCTGGAATCCACGCTGCTCTCCATCTCCTAGTAACTGCAAACAGCAAAATAATTTGACTGGGAATGTTTACAATCTTTTTCTACTGTTCACTTTAAAAGCAGGGTAGACGATTTGTTCCAGAAACATTCTGATAGCATTCACTAAGTTAAGCGATCTAATGCTACGTTCACACCGGACGCGAATAGCGTGTCAAATTCGCGTCTAGTTTGACGCTGGACCACTTTGTGTTAATTTGCGTGTCAAGAGCGAAAACCGACGCGGGTAAAATAAAAAGTTTGAAGCGAAATTTACGCGCGTCTCACGCGTCAAAACCGAAACCCGTTGACGGCCATCTTTTTTTACATTGATCGAGCATTCGATAATTTATTGAAGCATCCAGACACTTCACCACGTGAGCAAGCAGCTAGGCTCCTGATTGGTTAACGCGGCGCGAATTGAGTTCGGATTTTTCAACTCGGCGGCAGACGCGAATTCGCGTCAAACGCGTGAAAATGCTCAAATGGCACTAACTAAATCATTCACGCGTAACGTGCCAGACGCTCAATTCGTGCAATACGCGCGAACGAGGCGTCTTTTACGCGCATAATGCGTCTTTGCATTGACTTAACATTGAAATCATTCGCGCCTGACGCGCAATTCGCGTCCGGTGTGAACGCACCATAAATGTATATGCCATCTAAGGAAAGCGTAGGACCATAAAATGTTTGACCATCGCTTCATGTGTTTTAACGAAGGCGTGGCTTTGAAGGGATTTCATGTTTTTAAAGCTAGCTCGCTATTGCAAGCCGCTCCAAAAATTGCCTACCCTACCTTTAACATCACAGTTCAATGTGAAAATACCTTGACAATATCCACAAGCATCTCAAAGTCGGTGAGAAGCTCCCTAACATCTCGATTGAAAACAACAAGCTCGGCCTTCTGGAGAGTGAACTTCCTCTTTGGGTCGGGGGCGGCAATCATGGAACCTTGTCCGGCTCCAAAAAGTCCATTACACGCAAGTTCCACGTATAGGGTGATGCTTAAATATGAGATTAAAACATTAAAATGGAAGCAAATGTATATGAGTTTAGAGTCAGACTTCAGATTTCCACTAACCCATGAGGTTCACTGTCCTTCAAGCACTCGGTCAGAATATAGCTGGTCTTCTCACCTTCTTTGGTCAAACCCTGAAAAATAATTCACAATGCGTGAACTCTTAAATGTTAAATGTCTTTCATGAGATCATGGTCTGGTCTTGGGTTTCCACACCTGAACTGGTTGGTGATCCCGCCACACCATCCCCTCTCCATCGCTCTCCCACCTCAAATGGACCTCTTTCTCTTTCCAGGCCTCAGGGATCTTCAAGACCACTTTAAACCAGCACGTCCACCATCTGCCAAACATGTTTAGTCAATAGTACTACACATATTGTTGAACTGTAAACATTTACACAACTTACGTGGGCCCGAATGCATCACCAACATTACAAGGCTGAAAGTTTTGCTGGATGGCCTCTGAATAAGGAATTCTCTTCTCAGACAGGAACACAGTGATGGACTCAAGTGGATGAGTGTCTCCAAACAGTCTGCAGTGAATGAGAGTGTTTACGTCACTGCTAATAACAAACTAATAAACAAAGTCAAAGGTCTTTCATTAACCTTCAACTTGTTTACAAGAAAGAAACACAAATATTCGTTATTTAAAGTCTTATTATGTACAAATAGTGGGTTTAACATTAAAACTGATACGTACATTTGCATAATAATTATATATCATCCATTTACAGAAGTGCACTGGCTTACCTTCCTCTAAGATTGCAGTCTGTGAAATATATATCGGAGATAAACTTCTCCGCTCGCTCCAGTAGAGTCCGTCTGTTTTTTAGTACGGGTTGGTGGTACATGATTAAAAACTAATGTAGTTATGAATGAACAGATCAGCTTCAGAGTCCAGACGCGTCTCTGTATTAGCACCCGGAAGTACTTTGATAATAACAATAATCTGTAAATGCCGTGATAAACACTAGAGGACGCCATTACACCATCCACGAGGACGCCTTTTCTTTCACTGTCTATGCCTTTTTTACAGTCTATGTATGTTTCCAAAAATATTGCATGACCGCTGTCAAGAGAAATCTTAATGATTATACTTGTACATACGAATGATATTGATTTAAAATATGCATAATCAATCAAATTGAACTTAATTGCTAGCACTTGATAAACTGTTACAATAATAATATAATAGTAAGCATATTAAGTTAATAATTTAACATTATTATACTTTTAATAGGATAACTGAAATATTTGGACATTTAACACTCAAATTAACACGTAATTAGGCTTACATTTAAAAAAAATATTGTGAATAAATAGGGTATGTACATGCATTTATGTTCCATCCACTATCTATTTATCTAGCTATGTATATCCATCTATGCTATGAGTATATCTATGAGTAGGCTACATCTATGTGTATCTATATATGAATATATTTAAAATTATATTCTTAAACATATAATAATATGAAATATTTATAACATAGGCTAATTAATAATAATTATTCTCTTCTGCAATTGGGGTTTATAGCAGGTTTTATAGCGATTAACCACAAATCTAAAAGAGAGGCGAAGAGTTGGACACTTGCTATAAACCAATAAAGTAGCCCATACTATTGTCTACAGTTTTTTGTTAATCTTTGATATATATATATATAACTGTGCCAGTTAATTGTCATTTAAAGCAGCAAAAAATGTTTCTTCTGCTAATTTAAATTTAACAAGATTTATTTTATTTTTTTGCTTTAAATGACAATAAAGTACTTAGATCACCAAATAAGCAGCTTGTGCGAACGTATTGTTCAAGAAGACTATAGATAAGTATTAAATTATTTAGGTTTTAGTGCTACAATCAGTCAATTTCTAACATAAGAGTAAGATCAAAATTAAGTATTTCATATAATAGTAGTAATAAACAATTAAAGTTCCACAAATGGCAATTTGCATAATACATATACTAAATAATTTTATATTATTAAAATAATTATTAAAATAATATAAATAATTCTAAAAATACTATATATTTTTTTTTTGCTTGAGTCAATTTATTAGCAGCAGAAAAAAAACATTTTAAGACACTTTTAAGACCAATGAGGAAAAATTCAATGAAAAGTATGGTAACACCTCAAAAATCACACTGTCCATTACAAATATGTACACACAACTAACCCACATACATTAAATCAAAATCACATTCTGTCGCCTTTTCACATTTTCCATCAGAGTACGATGGTTGTTAACTAGCAAAATCACCAGAACTTTAGACCTGTTAACCAGCTTAACCAGAAGAATCAGCCTAGAACAGCATTGGAACTGGTATAAGCAAATCCCACTGGATTATGGAAATATGGACTTTTTTGCTCAGTGTCATACAGAAATCACAGCTTCAAAAGATCTCCAAAGTCATATCATAATCAACATGATAATTCTAGAATAATCTATTATTTTGTCAGATTCAACTCAGATTTGTCAGATTCAGCTACATCTACATAATACCGGATACATTTGAAAATGCATCTTTTTCTCTATGGGGGCATCTACATATTAGGTTTTAACAAAAAAAATTAAACCTTTAAACGAGTTTCAAAGTGCAAGTTTTTGTAAAAATACCGTTATTTGTCTGTAAACAACAAAAACGGTGAACGTCATGCACATTTTGTCTTTACAATGTGAAATCTCCAAATACTGGTCTGGCATGAATAATACAGCGTTTTTAGTCGGTCTCAGCACCATGTGAACCGAGATCGTTTTGTCAACGTTTTCAACTTTTCAAAAACACAAAGAAAAAAATCGTTTCAGTTTTTTTGTTTCATCATTGTCGTGTAAACGCACCCTATGTTTTGGCCTTCCACCCATGTTGAGACAGTGCTTTTGTCCTGTGAAGTGGGTGTATTTTTAAACAGGTATTTGAAATCAATTATCTTTAGGCTTCATCTACATTAGTTCATACAGCGTTTTCATTTCAAAATGCTCTCTAGGGTTTTTAAAGCTACACTGTGTAACTCTTTTCAGTTTATTCGTAGCTAAAAACACTTAGTTTCTTTCAAAACTATATGTGCTCATTACTGTATATTTACTTCGTTCAAGTAATAAAGTATTCTCGTGAGTGTATAATATGCCATTGAAAATACATACGGGTAAGGGGTTCTAATGTCGGTCGCCATGTTGCCCCTCCATCTTGAAAGTGCATTAGCCAAAGAGGGACATACCCGTTAATTCAAGCTCTTTCGCATTTACGTTTGAGTTGAACACTCATGGACGAGGTCGAACTGGAAGCCATGTTAATCTTGGACTACATTGGCCACCGTAGGAGTTAAAACGAAATCGGAATTGAGAGGAACAGAAACTAATATTCACTGGATGGTCATATACCTTTTCACCACTAGATGGGGTAAAAATCACACAGTGTAGCTTTAAGCATTTTCCAAAAGTTTCTTGTCCACACTGAAACGTCGGAAGACGAGTGCATTTTCTGACACCTTTACAGGAATGTAATTAAAAGATTGTACAAAGTAACATTTAATAACAATTTAGCAAGTTATTTATTAATAACAATTTAGTAATATAGCAAGACTGTAAAGACTGGTATAAACATCATATATCGATAAAATATGCATCACACGACAAAATAGGGCTGTAGTCAAGACCACGTTTGTCGAGTCCAAGACAAGTCCAAGACCAGGACTAGTCGAGTCCAAGTCAAGACCGAGTCCAAAGAGGTTCGAGTCCGAGTCAAGACCGAGTCCAAAGAGGTTCGAGTCCGAGTCAAGACCGAGTCCAGGACAGGAAAAAAAAAAGTCTTCAGGGCCTGAATTTCATTTTTGCCAAACAAAATTTTTTAATTTATGTTGCTTAAATGTTTGTGCTCATTGCATTTTTTACAATGGGGTAATGTTGTTAAGAATTTAAACAACACAAGGCTTGATTTAAATAGTCAATTAAATTGAAAAAAGTTACACAAATAAATACAATAAAGATACAAATAAAGAGAAACGTTTTTGAATAGGCCTACACTAGTGTTCATAGACAGAAACTGAATAAAGTAATCAAATGGAAAATAACACTGGATAGTATTTTAGTCCTGAATAAATTAAACACATAGGCTAATCCTGATTCCTTTAACTTAAAGCTCTCTTGTTTTGACGACAAAATTAATGAACGACACATATGGTTGCTGTGACTTTAAGAGCTAAGAGCAGATTCTCTTTTCATACTGGCATGCGTTTTATGCTTATTAAAGACAAAACCGACTATGTTTAGACCATTATACTCACGAAGACCGAAATTGACATGATTTGAGTCTTAAAGCAATAAAGCTAATCCGTGAAAAAATAACTTTTGTTACTGGCCAGCTGTTCTTGAGGCGGATTTTCAATGAATGTGCGCATAGTCATCCCGGAGAGCGCGCAAGGACTGATAGTTTAAAATTACTTGAATGTTAAACTGGTAAGACTTAAAAAGACGTGCAAATGTTAAGCTTTATTTCACGATGCACTACTGGCTCGAATGCAAGTGAATATTCCGTCATGTCCTGACTCCTATAACACGAGTGTGTATTATTGCGGCAGCGCTTGATGCGCTTCCACAACACATGAGAGAAGAGAAGACGCGACAACGCTGAACACTCACGCGGTTTGTGAAATTGCATCTGGCAGATAGTTATTAAAAGAATGATTTGACTTGATATTACAAAACGTGTCACTGTTTTCAAAAACCTCAGTTTTCACATACAATCTGGATTTTTAAATTGATACACTTAGGCAAATGTCTTTAAAAAGCTTTTTTTTTAGTTAAAGGACGATGCTGTCTCATTGTGGACCGAAGGTCTAAAAAAAGAGGAAAAAAATAATTCACGCCATGTCACAATTATGTTACTTCTGTATGGCAACAGGTAACTGCAGGGCGGGGCCGAGAGCTGTGGGAACGGAGGGAGGCCAGTGGCGTGATTGCTAATGAGCCTCAAGTGTCTCACAGTGGAACTACGGATGGATAAAAAGAAGTATGAAAACAGTGAAGAAAAAGAGAGGACCAGGCCTGGACAATTTTACATTGTGTTTTGTTTATGTTTGTGCAGCAGTAGTCCATGAGGGGCTGCCGCTTTCTTTATTTTATTTCATTTTGTTAATTTAAAAATTTGAATGAATTCGCCGGTTCTGCCTAAAAATTTTAAAATGTTACTTGTACAATCTGCATTTTACATTCCTGCAAAGGTGACAGAAAATGTCCTGCGACATGAAATGGCGATTGAGTGTGAGACGCACCATTGAGTGGTGGGATATTTTGCTAATAAAGTGATTATACCAGAGGATTACTGTGAAAACAATTTCACGATGCATGATATATCAGCCACCATATCTGTATCGGTTGATATATGTTTTGTCTGGTTTATTATGTCTGATCTATCTCATCTCGGTGAGCTTTTATTAAATATTATTCATGCGCAGTGAGATGATTTTAGCGTTTTCAGGTGTTTCAGTGTGGACAAGTAAAACCATTTAGAAAGCACTTGAAAATGCTGAAAAACATTTTCAAATGTACTTTATCTGTAATAAATGTAAATGAAGCTTCAAATCAAGCCGCTAATCAAGATCGTCGTGTACTTAAATTACAAGAAGGTGAAGGTTCATGATGTAGCGTTCATCAAACTAATTACTCGAGCAGTATTTTCACAGTTACAAGTCTGAGCATTACAGTACTTTATATTTGTACGGGTTACTGGGTGTGCATGGGCGTTTAGTCTCATGATTGCTCAGGCAATGATAAGTCAAAGGTCAGCCTACACGCAAGCTGGGGAACAATAGGCCAGTTCTGTGGCAAGCTCAGTGGGAACCGAGAGCGTGGCTCTTCTCGTACCCTTTCATTACTCTAATCGGTCAAAACAGCACAATAGTAAATATAGGGTGGGGACATCATAACTATCCATCTCAGGCCACCACATATCCATTCTGTACCAGAATGTCCTCGTTGCCTCGGGCAGAAGCTGTGTTTTCCCACCACATCTGCCTGGCACTGCATGGAGAGATGTCACATGCCGCCGGACAGCAAAGGAAGGCCACCCTTGCAGAATAATGTATGATGGTTTCTGCTTCGCAAAGCACCAGGTTTGATGTTGACTGGTGGGTCACTTGCATGTGGTGAATTACATACTGTACGAAAATGACATATTTTTACTCTTCTCACATGTCATCTTAGGTTTTTCGGTTCCTGACGGATTAGAATGTGGTTGAAGAAGAACTCGAGTGTTCGTTCCTTGAACATTTTTGATCTAAATATTGCATGCAACTAGACGGTTCCTTAGCAACCAGGCCCATGAGCCAAGGAGACAAATGATGGAAAAACGGATGGAGTGCATGTGGATTTCAGAGCCTAATTTGCTCAGGTTTTCGTTAGATGTTGAGAGGTTATACTTTGGAGATGTTTTCTTCTTTCTCAGCCAGTTTGTACGCAGTGGTTTTGTCTTTCTGCTCTTCAGTGTTCAATACTAAGTTAAAAGAACAGGAGATGGGCAGTTAATTGTGGGAATATGTGGAACGATGAAACTGGTAAACTTGCATTAAGATGCAGTCACATCAGTGCGACAAATTCACATGACTAACTTAAACACAAGCTCAATTTGCGTAGGGAATTTTTCGCTCTTTTTTGAAACTCCTGACAAAACATATTCCTATAAAATGACTGGATTTTGCCCACACAACGTGCAGTTTTAAAGAGCAACGGTACATTTAATCTTATGAAAACTACTAATAAATGAATGTGACATTACATTATGTGCACATGTGCCGTCAGATCATTTCTGATTTCATGAAATGGTGTATGTATGACATGCCAATTCGTATTTCCATTTTTGGCGTACTATCAACACGCAATCGTTTTTCAGTGTGTTTATGAACGCCGTTGACTTTTCATTAACGTCAACTTTTCATTACAGTAACGTTACATTACTGTATATATAAATATATGACCTACCCAACCCCGTCTCTAAACCTACCCGTCACTGGGGTAAATAGCATTTATGATTCTTCTCCTAGCATCCTACACTGTAAAAAATAAACCGTAAATTTTACGTAAAAACGGCAGCTGTGGTTGCCAGAACTTTACCGTTAAAAATACGGTAGGAACGTTAATGGTTTTACAGACTTAACTTTTTAAATTTAATTTACAGTAATAAACCGTATTTTATTTTCTGATAAAACGTTGATTTTCCAACTTATTGACATATTGATATCTGTTTTAGACCATTGTAATACACTGACAAACAACAATCATCACAGCAGTGATGAGAGTTACATGAGCAATCACAGCTCATCACAAGTAAATACTTATATAAAGCAATACTTATTTAAAGAAGCTGCACAGTGTCATTCACACAAACATTAAGCACCATCATGGTAACACACATGAAATTTAAAAAATGCAATAAACATTCATTTAACAACATTAAATGTAACATAAAACCCTAATGTACATAACTGATTAGAAAAAAAACAATAAAACTATGAGGAACCATAGTTATTTCAACAGAAATACATAAAATGTGAAGTGTCACACAGGGAATTGTGGGAATGTCAATTTATGTTTTTTCACTGTAAATTATACAATGATTTGTTTTTCACTTTCAAAAACTGTAAATTTAATGGTATTTTACTGTAAAATTCTATCACAGTTATTTACCGTGTATAGTACGGAAACTTTCTGTTTACCAATTAACAGTTTTGCACTGTAGCATTTTTATAGTATTTTACCATTAAAATCACAGTTATTTTTTACAGTGTAGGAAAAAAAATAAATAAATAAAAAAAAAATAAAAAAAATAAAAATAAAAAATAAAAAAATCGCTCCCCAGATGTAGATCTACATTTTGCTTAATTTCGCTCGAACATTTAACAGCGTGTACATACACGCGGAATCACTCAGACATTTAACGCCGTAGACATGCACGCATACACGCGGGTAGCTCAAAATGCGTATAGATAACACGCCACTTGACTTAAAAGTGGCATGTTTGTTTATGCAAATGTCATGATGTCATGTTGAACAAACATTTGGATAAAAAACTGTTTGTGTCGTCTCCTTTTGTACAGTTGCCATAAATGCAGTGGAGGTAATCCTGTCAGATTGTCCATCCATTGGCTGCAATCTGGCTCCGTCGGTTAAAGTTAACTTTCCTAATAATAATAATCGCCGTTCCGGACAGTGAGTGACCTTACATATTCAGATAAAATTGGATTTTCTGCAGTCATTGTTAAAAAAACAAGCTAACAAAACTTGCTAGCATTAGTGAAGTGGCCAAGAGAATAATTCTGTGGGGAAATGTTTTGAATCGATTCCCAATCCTGTAGATTACTATTGAAATAACCACGATTTCGACTGAAAATTCACAGAGGTAAATGTGACTGCATCTTTATGTCATTTGTTTTCAAACACTCACCTTTTTCTCAAAAGACACCACACTAGTGAAATGATCAGTAGCAGTCCTAGCATGGAGGCCACTATTATTGTTGCTAGTATACCTGAAAGGAGAATTAACCTCATAATTAACAGTGTGTTTGATTACCCTCAATAGTTTGTTTAATGCAGCATGCCTTATTTTTGTACAACTTTGAATTATAAGTGTACAAAGTTTCCATTTTACATTTGATCATATTCTTATCAAAGAATATGATCATAACCTGTTTTAAAATTAGTTTTGTGCATGAAATGAAAGCCAGTGACAATAAAATCAACATGAAATGGCATTTGCAATCCATTTTATATTTATAAAATAATGGATTCCTGAGTGAAACAAGATATTAAACATCGATTTGATTGTGGAAAGTAAACGCTTTTGATCATTTTACTTAAGAATAATGTTCACTTTTGAATTGTCGATGTGAATTTGTGCGTATTAAGAACGTATAGGGTAAATTTTGATTTCACAGTTGACTTAATAAAATCAACTTACCTGCTTAACTCCTTAAATATACCCAGATTAGCTTATTGGTTAGCTGTTCTCAGTATGATTAGCTGTCATCACACAATAGTGTTACACAAGTGACACAATGCACAAAAATACACAAAAATGGATATGATTACACGTGTGGTGACAGAACCCAGTATCACTATCAGAAAAAAAGGTACAAAAGCGGTCACTGGGTCTGTATCTTTTCAAAAGGTACACTTTTGTACCCAAAGGCTGCATATTGGTACCTTAGTGGTATTAGCACCTAAAATGTATTATCACCTAAAATGTACATATTACCATGTGAAATTTACATACTAGCACCTTACCACGTAAAATGTACATATAAGGACCTAAAATGGACATATTAGCTCCTGAAATGGACATATTAGCACCTAAAATGGACGTATTAGCACTTAAAATGTACTTATTAGCACATAAAATGTACATATTAGCACTTGAAATGGACATATTAGTACCTAAAATGTACATATTAACACTTAAAATGTACTTATTAGCACATACAATGTACATATTAGCACCTGAAATGGACATATTAGCACCTACAATGGACATATTAGCACCTAAAATGTACATATTAACACTTAAAATGTACTTATTAGCACATGCAATGTACATATAAACACCTAAAATGTACTTATTAGCACCTAAAATGTATATATAAGCACCTGCAATGTACATATTAGCCCATAAAACATACATATTAGCACATAAAATGTAGATATTAGCACCTAAAATGTACATATTAACACCTAAAATGTACTTATTAACAACTAAAATGGACAAAAGTTTACCTTTTGAAAAGGTACAGCCCCAGTGACAGCTTTTGTACCTTTTTTCTGAGAGTGTAGTGTCAAATGAGACATGCATGCTCATGAGCGCAGTGGTTTAAAGTAAAGATATCTGTCAGCCACTGCAGAACTACAATTAGAACTAAACCATAGATACGTCAATGATAAGGTCCTAAAGTCATGCTAAATGAACAAACATACCCTCTCCATATGTTCAATCTTATGTCAACAGCAATTATGCTGTGGTCAAAGACGCATGACGTAACACTGCAGTTACACGTCACTGCATGGCCACCAGCAATTCGTCTCGACATATGAGTGTCATAACGCAAGATGTCACGTCTGTTAGCCAGAGGTGAGGAAGTATCTGATTTCACAAAGACACACACACACACATGCACAAACTGCGTTACCATAACATACCCCAGCTCATCCATGTAATGTCTCCTTAGAGGAAAGAAAAGCTGCATTGAGAGAAAAGTTTTGTGAACATATTGCACATCCACATTTAAAAAAAACTTTTTTAGATCTTCATCAGCAGAAGAAATAAAGTCAAATGGAATGGTTTGAAATGACATGAGTAAATGACGACAGAAAGTACATTTTGGCTGAAACATCCAAAAACACACAATTCTGATAATTGTAGACATTTTAACTCAAACTTACAAATATGGACACAGTAATACCTTATAATATTCACAAATCCCTTTTGAACACCATTTAGAATAAAAACAGGGACATGGTTCTCCTTTACAAATGGAAGAAGTGATACATTTTTAATTTGACGACGTTACGCTTTTATTTTACTATCCATGATCTAGACATTTCACGAAAAAAAGATCTGAGTCAGTGTACAAAAAGATTACTCTGTCTGCTTTCTCCTTCGCCTCAGATCACACCCAAAAAACAGTACCACACAGAGTTCGAGAATGTTAAAATACTTAAAGTGCTGATTTTGTCTCTTTGTCCTTTTTAATTTGCGAGTGACTCTTTTCAACCACAGAATACAATTACTGCAATATGCAGCTCCACTTTTCTCAATAAAATGTAAAAATATGTCCTAAACATTATGGTCTTCTGTCTTTTTGTGCATTGCATATAATAATTAAGACAGTTTGAGCCATACTCTCCCACAAAAATCTCTAATGCTTAAAACAGACCAACTTTTAGTCTGGACTAATCATTAGAGAGTTAATATGGAGGTCTATTTTGCGGTTTATGTCGACAGCCATCTAGCAAATGGTGTCTAGCATACCGTTCAGTTCTTTGTAAAGTAACGTCTTCGTAATTAGCGGCATAACATATCATGAACATTATTTGCTCACCGATTCATTTCATCTACTGCAAAAGCAACTAGTTTGAGAGTCTCTGAGTGTTAGAGGGATACCATCAAACTAAATAAATATTAAGTCAAATGATGTGCTAGCCTTAGGAGCAGAGTTGACTAAATATTGTGCGTGACAGCGTACTGCGGAAATTTAGGCCCTCTGGGAGGTTTGCTGTCTTCTCTGGGTCTAATCTTCCCATTCAACACGTTGAGGTCTGTGGTAAGTCACGGCTGAGTTGTAGTCCTTTGGCAATGGAGCTTGAGAATGCCCAATGGTGGTTTCCATGTTTGGGTTTCTATGCCTTTTGATTTGCCTCCTTATCTGCCTCAGCATGGCTTTAGTAAGTGATTGTTCGAGCTCAACTGGCCTCATCCCGAGATCTTCCTTTTATGAGTTGCTTTATGGTCTGAAGGTCCAGATCAGACCGGCAGTGCAAGTAGCTCCTGAGGTTCAACTCAGGAAATACAACCTCTCTCAGAGCTTCGACCATCAGACCCTTTGCATGGTATCTCTCAAGCTGGTGAACGACATTCTCCTCCAGGGATACAAAGCACATCTCTTTATCCGATACCCAATGCTCCCATATACCACGGTGTAGGTGTTTTCTTCCCAACGAAGAGGAGTAGCCAGTGTTGTTTGGTACCTTATTGTTTCGACCACTGATGTTTTTGAGTTGCCTGGCTCAACTGTCCCTGCTTGTTGGTCTTTTTCCACGTTTTATCCACTCCTGGTTGGGGACTCAACTTTGGCAGAAGCTGGTAGAGTCCTTCATCAGCCAAATCTGCAAGGTCGCCCACCAGAAGCTTCTGGATGACTTGCTTCCTCTGTAAGGAGGACCCCACTGAAAAATACTGTGCAGTCCTGCACCAAACACAATGTAGAGGGGTGTTCAAGCAGAGCATTGCAACAGAGGACAGCCAGGGCAAAGCCTTACTAGCGCAGAGGCTGAAAGGAAAGATTAAGGAGCCAACATTTCCTCTTGGCAAGTCAGCTTTTTAGGAAACATTGCCATGCATTGAAGATCGCAGCAAGCGGTAGCCTAGGTAGCCTATTGGGTAGCCTATTGATGAATTGAGTCTTCATGCAAAGATGTTAGAAAACAGCAAGACTAAATAAGATAACAAGGCTCCGGTGATAACAGCAATCCCACACTTCTCTCATAGCATAGAAATGCTTGAGAGTTAGAAGCAAACTCTGTTATGCACCAACTCAGGTTTAAACGAAAAGATTTTAAAAAAGATGTAAAACCCAGCATATGGTTCGAAGGAGCCTGAAGTAGCGAAGGTCTTTCATTGAGACAAAAAGGTAACAGTGCATAAACTGAGGCCTTAAAACAGAAGTTAAGAGAGAGGCAAAGCCACCTTGAAAGCTTTTATTCCTATCAGTGCTTTGATAGGAAACCATGATGCTCACATAAAGCACTGCAGCAGATGTTTGAGCATTTCAGCTTTAGCCCTTCATTAGGATTCCTGGTCATATTATACACATTCAAATTGCAATCTAAACTGTACTTACCGTCCTTAAAAGAAACCAGTACCACTCTGTTGTCTGTGAGTTGTGGCTTCCGGTCATTTCCATGAAGTGGCATGGTAGCAGAATCTTGGGCATAAGAGGCATACAGAGCTGTGGCCAATGCCAAAAACTGTAAAGACACAACAGTTACTTTACTACAATATGGACAGCTGAAACTACTGCCTCAGAGGTGCATACCATGCTCAAAGTGTCAAGGTTTGGCTAGTTAGCACTGCTGGTATATGCCGTAACTAGATGTACGTACTGTTTGAGGACCATTCAAAAGTAGTCATGCATTCTGACTAGATAAACTTTTCCAAGCAACACATGAATATTTTTTTTAAATGCTTGTCATACACAGCTTACAAAATGTGCTAGCTGAATGCTATATGAATGCTATATGAATGCTAATGAATAGCTTAGCTCCAGGTATTAAAGACTTTAAGAGAATGTGTGTATTTAATAATAATTGCCTATTGTTTTTTCAGCACACAATGCTCCTATTCTCTTTCTTTAGAGAACTGTTATGCATAGAAAGAAAGGGGACAGTATATGAAAATGTATTAGCATTTGCCGTGTGGTTGATGTCCAATGTCGCTAGCTGAGCAGAAATAGATAATAGTGTTTTCCCCTCAAAGTTCACGTTGGATTTTCCTTGGCTTAAGCCTACAGGTTGAGGGGTCCATCTATATCTGTTTTTCATGTTCGTAGAGGTAGTTTGTGGACTAAATATATATGCTATAATCTGTGTGCGTACAAAGCTTTTTGTTTTGCCTGCGTACACGTCACTGGTGGCTCCTTTTAGTGCTAGTTTAGACCCTACTCTGAACCAGGAGCTGATTTAGTTCCATCAAAAGGCATTCCTAGAACTAAAATCATTCCCAAATCCTGTGGTGCGAACATGCAAAAAAAAAGCACGATAGGCTTCTGATCAATAAGCATGATTAATTTACTTGTTTTCTTGAAATGGTGACAGGTTTCCTGAAACACGGTCCATAGCACACTGGGATAGCAGGGTGGTGTGGTCAGAAGGAGACCATCGATCACGTAATCTGCTCATCCCAGACGTGCTGGCAGCAGTTCACGGACGTTAAATGCTGGGACCTGTATTTTCTGATCTGTCAGATAACAGGTTAGTAATAGGAGTGTTAGCATATTTGTGTTGTGCACGTCATAATCAAAGATATTTGAAAGTATATGAAAGTAACGTACCTCTGTACTTTATCCCATTTATGTATTTGAAGAATTTGTCAAAAGCAGGGTTAAACTCTCCAATTATAAACAATATAAAACACTTAGTGGTTAAAAAAAAGACTCATGCTGGGGAAATTTGTTGATGTGACTTTCAGAGCAATGGTTTTATTACAGGGGCAATTACCCTAAACAAAGCATCTGGAGTTAAATGCCTTGTGGTGATGGCCCATTGCACAGATCTGCGGGAATCAAACCAGCAACCTTCCAGTCAAACAGCCCGAGTCTTAACCACTACACCACATCAGTCTCTAGTGGTTTGTTTAAGGTCTGGACTCACCTCAATGAAAACTCCCAGCACAGCCAATCCATCATGCTTGTCCACTGCCATTGAGATGTTTGGGTATTTGTCAGAATTGAAGTGTACAACATGCATCTGGACACAACAGAAAAGGACTCATAAGTAAATCTATCCATCCATCCATCTATCTGGATCAGGTTTCAGCCTTGCTACCAAAGCAGCCCATGCAAATAATCTGCCTGTAAAGATGTACAAAAAACGTATCCACACATTGCAAAGGCATTTGTCAACTCGCTTGGGCATGCTGTTTGGTGGTATAAAAGTCACAGGCAGAGGTTGAAAACCAGCTCCTGAAATTTCTGATGCAATTTATTTTCTTTACAAAGATAAATAGAAAGTTCCCACCTCAATAAAAAGCTGTGAGCGACAGCGTACAGGCACATCTGCATCAAGATAAATTAAAAGGCTATCTTTGTGAATAAACATAAAATTACTTTTACACCAATATGTGGCCTTTTTACCATTACAGTGTATATGATTCTATGGTATATTTGGTTTACTGTTTGAGTATGGTGCCATTTTTATTGTTACCACCACATATTTTACATATTCATGAAGATATCTTTCAGTCTAGCATTTAAGACCTAACCTTCAGGTTATCCAACCTCTCTGGTCTGGACTCGACTCGATTCTATGGTCTCGAGCCTTCGAGCTTCGTACTCGACTCTCCATGGTCTCGGACTCGAACTCTCTTTGGTCTCTGTCTTCGAACTCAGATTTCGACTCTCTATGGTCTTGGTCTCGACTCAGACTCAGACCCTCTTAGGTCTCGAGTCTTAGACTCGATCGCTCAGACTCTCTGATGGTCTAGGTCTGCGACTCGGACTCAACCCTCGATTGGTCTAGAAGCTCAGACTCGGACTCGACTTCTTATGGTCTCTGGTCTCAACTTGGACTCGAACCCTCTTTGGTCTTGGTCTCTGTGCTCGACTGTACTCGACTCTCTATGGTCTCGGTCTCAACTGCGGACTTGACCCTCTTTGAGTCTTCGAGTCTCGAACTCGGACTCAACTCTCTTTGGTCTTGACTCGTACTCGACTCTATATGGTCTCGGTCTAAACTCGGACTTGACCCTCTTTGGTCTAGAGTCTCGAAGCTCGTACTCGACTCTCTATGGTCTTGGTCTCAACTCGTACTCAACTCTCTATGGTCTCAGGTCTACGAGCTCGTACTCGACTCTCTATGGTCTTGGTCTCGAACTTCGGACTCGAACTCTCTGTGGTCTCAGAGTCTCGACTTCGGACTTGACCCTCTGTGGCCTAGGTCTCAACTACAACACTGTTTAGGGCATTTGTTCAACCAATAAAGGTCTCCACAGTAATGGTAAGGTGTTGGTTTTTTGGGGTTTACTTTACCTCTCCAGCAAACCGATTGCCATTAACAGTGTGTTCTGATCCGGTCAGCAGACTGGAGGAGCCCCAGTGGAAATGGAGTTGAGCCGCTGAATATCTGTAGGGGAGGCTGGAGATGTACATGTGAGACGGCAAGTACAACAGCACTGTGGGTACAAAAGGAAAAAATAGATACATTTAATCTTTAAGGCAAAAATTCAATGGCAAGAAATGTTTCATTGTCAATAGTGTAGAGATGTTTGAAGAACCACTCACACAGAATTCACTTTCAGACAAGTAGGATTTTGTTAGTCACTAAGGCAAATTTGTGTGAAAAACAATAACCTAATATAAAATCTGCATGGTAAAATGTTTCGCCCTCACATAAAATCTCTAATGCACAGACTATTATTGAAATTAGTTAATTTTACAATGCAGAGGCAAATGTGACCACACCGTGTCAAATTAACTCCTCTGAGAACAATATTAGTCACAGCATATCAACATGGCATTGATATTGCTATATGGTTGCTAGGTCTTCTAAGTGGTTACAACAGTAAGAAATAATAGACTACCAGACCCAGATTCCACTCCAAAATACAAGTTAGAAAGAGCTCATCCCCTAAATGGCTTAATTTTCTTAGAGACAGTTTGCTCTGGTCTCAGTATGACGATAGTACCACCGGAATTGTATTTTATCATTTATAGCATGGGAGTGGCAGCAGAACATCAAGAACCATACTGTGACAAAGAGATTATTACCGTGATTGCCAGTCATTAAAGCCATCACCCACCGACCCCTTTGGTGATCACGATCACTTCGAAAGGTTGCCCTTATTTACATTCAAAACGAAACCTTGATTACATGGTGAGAGGGAAGACTAGTGCAGAAACGGTATACAATGTTTGAGCCTGTATTATTAGGGGTTCAACCCAAGGTGCTTTGTGTACTTTATCACTGTTACGCGGCAATAAACTTCTTTATCGAAAAGAAAAATGCTTACAAATGCAATTAAACTTTCAATTCATATGAAGTTCTTGAAAATCTACAAATGTCGATAAACTTTAGTTCATATATTACCGAATACACTTTTTTACATTTACAAACATACAAATGCTGTTTGGTAAGTATGATGTTCAAATGAACTGAAAATTGAACAATATAACAATGACGGGACCCACTTTTTATTAAGTGTCTTTAACATCTTTGTACTTGCGTCAAAAAAAGTATAAATTGTTGGGTACAATGTACTTAGTTTTGGTTTTGTCTATTTAATCACCTGTTTTATATAAAATGCTAGGGTTTTGAGATATTTACACCCCTAATAATCATGGCTGAGGCCTTGCATCTCTGTATCAAGATTTCCATTCAAGAAATTCTGCAAGCTTTTCGACTAATAATCCTGCCTAACCTTTTCCAAACCGAGTCTGAAATAGCTCCAAAACCCCAAACACAGTGGCTCACTGTCAGAAAACTTCATCAGTATTCATCCTCGTGGCAACTTAGTTAACTACTGAACACATTTCCCTCTCTCTCTGACCAGACATGGCTCTCTGGAGTGAGAGTGCATAGAATAAAAGAGTCTCGAAAGTACACAATCACAGTCAACTTCAGTCTGTTTAGTGCAACTTGGACCAAAATATGGCAGAAAGTACTCATTACCTAGAAATGCATCACTTGTTATGTTGTTTAAGACATTACCTCGAATCAAAACTTTGCCATATTTTCCAGACTAAAATACAAACAGCTTTGTCTTATCATAATAAGCGGGTGATTGTGTAAAATTACTATGGCAGAGATGCAAAATAGATCCTTCTCTCATTTTCTCCACGCTGACCTTGAAATTAAGTTAGAGAAGAAAGACTATTTTACCTTTATGTCTGATGCACGGTCTCATTAGTTTAACAACCACAAATCCTTTAATCTATTATTTCGAATGAACAGTCTATATTTTGCCTCAGACATTACAATATGAAATGCAACAGCCTATCTAAAAATGTATGTTTAAAATGCATGTACCGTGACAATAGTTATTAGTAATGTTTAAAAACAAAACTGTGCTCTGTAATCATGCTGCACCAACCAGAGTGTCCGTTGTTTCCGAGAGTGAGTTGCTCATTGGCTGACAGGTTGTAGTTCCGGACCTGGATGGGCGGCAGGTTCGGGTCGTATCTCAGCAGCCGGGTCTGGAAATCGATGGGCGACTGGAACGCTCCACCGCAGAATGGGTACTTGCTGGACCATTGGTGTTCTCCATCAGGTCCTGAAACCGGTCAAAGAAAGTTGTGGTCACAAAACATTTTTCCCTGACCCATTCTTATCTATTATTGGTGTGCATTTAAAGGGGTGATGAACTGAGAAATCAAATTTTCCTTGAGCTTTTGACATCTAAGAGGTCATCATATTATAAGAATATCCTGTAAGTTTCAGAACTGAAAACGTCCTTGTTAGTCCAATAAAAGCTTTTATTGACACCAGCCTCAGCAAACGACTAGTTTTACAAAGTAGGGAACTATGACATCAAAGAGGATAAACACCACCCCCGCACTAGAAGATCAACACCTACTTCAACACGGCCGGTTTAGCCCTGCCACTCGATTTCATGCATTACATGCATAGCTAAATAATATAGGCCTACCTCGTGATGATAAACCGGATCAGAGCTACCGAGCAGTACAAAATAATGTGCAGCACCTGGTTGTGGAAGAAGACAGTGGCTGCATAAGCTTCCTCTGGATTCCAATAGGACTGCATGGATAAACTTTATTTTTAATGACGTTCCAGTTGATGAGGTAAAACATTGTCCGGCTGAGGATTGTTTTGTAAACAAGAGTGGATTTGCAGACCGATTAAGAGTAAAGAACGGTGCTGTGCCGTCTATATTGAATCAGACAGGTGCAACACACGGACTCTGGGTCGAATATGTATGGGCGAATAATTCCGGTTGCCATTTTACAACATTGGACGTTTTTAAAAAATTTCGATGAGTGAGTTGAAACTCATTATAATATGCAAAACTGTTCTCCACTCACAGTCTTCAGTGCGAGACGCCCATAAAAACCGAGCGTTTTTCAGCTAGGCTCAAAAATAGGGTACAAAATAGCCTATTACTTATTCATTTTGATGTTTTTGAATGCAAAAACCAAGCGAACGTCATACGTTGACCTCAAACAATGTAATAAAATTTAAAAAGCCAGTTCATGACCCCTTTAATTGTTTGGGTACAGAATTATAAAACAGGGTAAATTAGCATTAGAGTGCAATTCCATAAGTGGAAAGTGGAAAGACGACGTGCAAATTTAAAAATACACATGCAACCGTATCTTTTTCATTATAACCAATGCAATCTACCAAGAACAGTTCAAATTAGCATCTGGTTTAAGTTTGGGTAATGCTTCATTTTACAGTACAGTACTTACAGTGTACTTACAGTGTACTTACCTAGAAAATACTGGCTAATATAAGGTAAGTACATGGAACAGGGGTAGGTTCAGGGTTAGTACTAGTTATTACCCAGTAATTGTAGTTACTAAAATAAATACATAGTATTTACATGGGTAACTGGACTGTAAGTTTTTTGGGCATTAAATAATGGCGCAAATACCAGTAAATTGATGAGCACAAAGCTTGGGAAACACCTTGAATTATTTATTTAAATATTCTCCTCCCATAAATTTGGCATCTGAAAGGGAAACTCTTACAAATGCATATGCAATAACATCAGCTGCAAAAATAACTATCCACGCCTTTTCAGCGCTCATTTTTCACTGAGCGTCTTCATACCTCCTAAAAGCCGCTTTTTAACGCCACAAGAGTGTTTGCGCTGGCGCAAGCTTTTAGCAAATCCGGCCCTTGGTGTGGCCAGAATTGGAGTGCATTAGCCACAAGTTTTGCTAAGACACACGCTAAGGTCACCGGTCACAGAACACTGCCTTACAAAATGAATGCCCTTACATGAATACCACACCCAACAATAAAAGATAATGTTTTGGTGCTTTAGAGGAGGCTTCAAAGTCACTCCAACAGAGTGTATGCTTGTCTAAAAGACATTTCTGGTGCGTTGTGGATCTTTTAGAGAAGAGGGTATAGAAAAGGATTTTCTAGACAACATAGTAAAGTTCTTTAACATAATAATTTCCAGCCTTTTAAATGCAAACGTCATGGTTTCTGTTTGTAAACGGTGGCAGTAAGAGTGATTTGTTGTGGCTGTGGGCTTAAAACATCACATTAAGTTCTTGCGTATTCTTCGTCAATGATGATCATGGTTTTGTGGGCAGCTTTTGTTTTCTGGACCGCTGTAACTGTGAAACTACACATCTTTTCTTTTTTAGTAGCTTCACACACTTAACTTTCTCTTGCGGTCGTAATTACTCACCGTCCAGTTCATTTTTAATCTTGACTAGCTTCTCCATCATAATCACATCAGATGCCTGTGGCTGGCCCTGTAGAGGGTCATAACTCTAAATCATTACTGTCAGTCTGTGATGTGGTCATAATGAGCAGGCCTCTACAGTAAAACATCTGAAGCTCTCTGGTCTGGATGTGTTTGACATTAACGCACTGAACCGCGGGAAGCTGAGGTCATGCAGCTGTTTGAATCAAATCCCTTAAGTTGAGAAAACCTTTAGTGGTAATTACCTCAAATCTAAATGATATATACAATTAAATCGCATACAAATCAAATACTTTTTTATTATTAAAAGTTGATTTGGGGTTTGTAGCAACTGGCATTATGAAGAAAATGCGTGGTTCTTGCTTACAGTCCAAATTGAAAGAGCCCAGTTCCAGATCTCTAGGATATTCTCGACTCAAATGCAAAATTTGAGGTGTTGTTCATGTCTGTGGATAAATACCTGGATAAATTATGCTAAGATAAGCTAACTTTGAGTAGTGCATATGTGTTTTCATCTTGGGGTGTCGATGTTTGACGTCATCACATCCCTCTAAGCGACTATAAAAGGCCTTGACTCAGCGGAATTAATTCAGGCTCAGAATGTCAAGAGCTCTCAGTTGTTGGCCAACACAAAGGACAACACTCATCTGAGCTCTGTTTGATATGCTTGATAACATCTACACAGCAGCACAAGCACTGCAGTGTTTCTCTCGGAGAAATTAGTCATGCTATTTCAAGCATTGGTCAGTGCTTTGGACACTTTCACTCCATTATCACATTGTCCACATCTCAAAATATATATATATACACATTATACATACAGTATGACATATATTTTACAATATATACACATTTTAATAGGCCAAAAATCCCATTTAGACATATCTTGGGACTTGTCTTGAGCCGGTACACAACCACTTAGCAATGGCTTTGCAACTACTTTTAGACACACATTGAAACACCCTAGCAGACATGAGGATGGGCTCTTGTAACTTGGCCTAGCAACACCCTAGCAACCATGTAACAAAGTTGGAGGCTCTTCTGACTTGGACCAGTAAACGACCCCTTAGCACGAACATAGGAACCACTTAGAACAGCTTAGCAACCACATAGCAACACCCTAACCTAGAGACCACTCAATGCACCATAGCAACCACAATTACTGGTATAGAGATGAGGGTGGGGTCATTTGATTTGGTCCACTAAACAACCACATAGCAACGACCCAGCAACTGCATTGCAAACTCATAGCAACCATGTAACAAAGTTCAAAACTCATCTGACTTGGACCAGTAAACAACCCCTTAGCAACTATATAGTAACACCTTAACAACACTTCTGCTAACAAACAACCACCTAGAAGCCACCATAGCAACCATATAAGAATTATAGAGACATGAGGGTGCGGTCCTTTGATGTGCTCCAGTAAACAACCACATAGCAACACCCTAGCAACCATGTAACAAAGTTGGAAGCTCGTCTGACTTAGACTAAACAACCTCTTTGGGCACAGAAACCACTCAGAACACCTTAGCAACCATATAGCGTCACCCTAACAACGCTTCTGATAACAAACATCCACCTAGAAACCACTCAGGGCACCCTAGCAACCACACATTTTAACCGCTGACTCATACAGCTCATGTTTTCTTCAGAAAATGCAAAAATCTAGTTTTAGTAGCAGCTAAACTTAGCAATTTGCTTAATGAGGGTGCTTGGTTTGATTAACACGTTGTCTAAAATTCTTAGTCTACAAGCCTAAAATACAGCACATTACAAGGTAGTCTTTGCAGGCACTGCAAATTTGCACACAGGAGTGCAACTGAAGGGACAGAAGAGATTCAGCTTGTAAATTGCAATGTGCCACACACAAAGACAGAATAATATAATGCATTGTTCTTTCCTAAGTATAGAGAACTATAAAATTTCACAGCCAAGCAATTAGACGAACAATCTCTTCCTAAAATAACGCCATTATAACAACTCTGTTTTGCAGTCGAGGCCCCTTGAGTTGCCTTATATCTCAGTTCAACCCAGCTTTAAAATAAATCAAAACTAGACATGTAATGTAATGACGTAAATACGTGTAATTCAATCATGGAACCTACAATTCAACATGGTCTCCTTAAAAAGCCAATAAGAACACGTGAGTGACAGCGGCACGAGGAGAAAGCAGAGGGGAAGCTAACAGGAATGACATGAGAGACACTACGGGAATCATTTCAGAGCCGTGAGAGCCAAAGGGGGTCAAAACGAGGTCAACTTCGCACCACGAGTTCCCTTTTTCCAGCAGCAACCTGTTTTTTGATACCGTCATCATGGCTGCCAGAGGGTCTCCATGTCCACACTGGTATGGCATACTGGGATTGTTAGAGATAACAGTTAAAATGACTGCCCAGGAATAGGCTTGACTCATGACGATGGTAACCAGAAGCCTGCTTGGTTCCCTAGGTGAAAGCACTTGACCAGAGCTCTGCGACAGCAGTCGTGATTAAGCATGTTTATTTTAAAGCTCTTCGAGGTGTAAAGAGCACGTTTTGTTGGTCTCTGTGTGACTGAATGACCTTTTTTACTGAGGTGAAAAGGACGCCATCTGGCCATTAAGGAAACGCCTTACAACTCAATTACTTACAGAAAGGTGAAATATTAAATATTCACATGACACTTTCATAGATTTTGCTGGCAAATAAAAGTAATAAGAAACATGGTAAAAATGTATGTGCTTTTTATTGGACCATTAATTTCCCTAAATTTCATTAGACAAGTTTTACTATCCTATTTTTTTTACTTATTAAGTTGCTGCTTTATTTTTTTTAAGTAGAACCAACTTGGATGTTTAAGTCATTTCAACTTAAATTACATTAAACGGACTTAATTGAGTTGAATCTTGTAGAATTAAAAAAAAGTTAAACTGCTTAACTTAATTGGATGAGTTAAAGCAATGTAAACATGTTGTCCTAACTTGTTGAGCATATAATTTTTTAGTCTCACTGCAAAAAATTGTAAATATTCATACATTGTTGTATTTTAGAACTATTTTAAATAAATGCTGTTCTTTTGATTTCTATTCATTAAAGAATCCTGAAAAAGTTTCAATTCAATTATTAAGCAGTAAAACTGTTTTCACCATTGATAATGATAATAAATGTTTTTTGAGCAGCAATTGGAAATATAAGACAGTTCAGCTTCGCATTACAGCAATAAATAAAATATTTTTAAATACATTAAAACAGTTATTTTATATTTATTTTTTAATTTTGGTCAAATAAATGCAGCCTCGGTGAGAAAAAAATATCGTATCCAAACTTTTAGGTACAATATGCAGGTATATTTTACTGTTTATGACTATTGTTATATTGGTGGATATAAATTAATACAACAAAACATTTTTTTCTGTTTATTTAGTGGCTGTCTTACACTGAAACACTTTGTATCTACATTGTAAAAATGACTGAAATTACAAAACAAAATAGCCTACTTACCATTATATGTCCATTTTGCCCCTGAAAAGAGATAAAAAGACATAATTATTAAAAGTTTTGAAACTGGATGTCAGAGCTTCATTCTCCCAGGCCTGTTTTAATGTCATAAATCTGTCAGATAATGCATTCCATTGCAGCTGGACTCCATTCTAGTTGCAACCTGCTGCTCTGGGCATCGCAGGCTATTCTCAGTCAATCTGACGGACAGGCTGAGCCAGACTTTTCCCACAGATTTCTGGTTGACAACGAGGTTCCCCGGGAGCGTGTATAATCTACCACTGCTAAAAATGCTGAAGAGCAAGTCAACGGAAATCAAAGTCCAAATGACGATTTAAAAGACAGACTGGTCTAGACTATGATGAAACCTAAGAGCATTTTTGTATGGTGCAGCTATTTATTAATTTTTTTACAGGAAAAACACTGCGTTAATTATGTACAGTGATGGAAATTTTTCAAAATGACAGGAAATTATGATATTTTTCCCAATATGAGACTGAGACTCCAAACAGGAAGGTGCAAAAATGTCTTCAGCAATTTGGTCATCACTTTCTTTCACATAAGTTAATCTTCCTTGCTATTATGGGAGTGTAGGTTTTTCCTGAACTGATCCTTTTGGGAAGATCTACAGACAAGATACCAGCAGTGCAATTAAGTCAGCACCTGGGCGCTAATTTGCCGTGACAAATGTTGCTCCTGTGGTTTTCAATACACTGGGGCCATTTAAGGTCATTTGTCAGATCATACAGACAGAAATCTTCAGCGCTAATTCAGGGCGTTTTGGGGTTCTGCAAGTTTATAATTACACATTTGACATGTTCTTACTTTACTCCCAAGGTTGTTCATTTATGGAAACAACATTCACCCACTCAGTATGTTAACAACTCAAATGAACTTCCAGGAATCTATGATGTTCAATTTTCTCCCAAATTACTGCTTCTACACCAATATGAGAACATTTTGTCAAGTTAAAGTGATGCAAAATGCTGTGGTTTAATATTTGAATGGACTATATTTCACTATTTTTACTAACATTGAAAAAAATGCTATATCAAATTTTCAGAAATGTGTATTCTAAAATAAATATAACAGAAATAAGAGTAAATGTTACATTTCTGGATCATATAATCATTTTAATCAATCCATTATTCGTCAACAAAAACTCCATATAACTTTCATTATATTAGCAAACATTTCCACATTATAGGCAGCTATCTAATGTGAACTAATTCACTTCTTTAATTCTTCCATATGTAAGCTACAAATTTGAATGCACATGTCTGTTAAGCAACAGTTTACCATGTTTTTGACTTATCAATGGACGTTTAGGCTTACTATAAAGTGAGCTCTGCAAGACTTTGCCGACTATAGTGCGCGAGAGTAACTTACCTGTGGACGCGAGGGGACACGCGATGAAGATGATGAACAGAAGTGTAATTGCCATTGCAGCGAAGTGCAGGCTTCTCACGTACCCTCAGAAGTCGACCAAGAGGAGAGAAATTTTGACATAGCTGTCGGAACCGTCCCTTATATCAAGCATGGTGCGCTCGCGAGTTAAACAAACTGACGTCACGGTGATGCTATCTATCTGTCTGTCGCTCGTTTGCAGTGACTTCATACAAATCTGTGGCTGTGCCTCCTCGTGTTGCTTCTACTCATACAGCTTTTTAGGCATCAGAAGCGCACAACTTAGTCTAAATAGCCATTAGCCACACGTTCTCAAACCGGTAATTTAAAAACTCCGCAAACAATGTACAATGGTGCGTCATGTGATATGAGAAAAAAAATTATAGCTTATGACAGTGATATCCCCATATTGTAACATTTGCTCGTTGTTTACTGTGCCCGCAAATGACACACTGCGTTATTATAGGTGTGTGTGTGGCTTATTGCAGGTATTGTGTTTAATGTGGAAATAGCCTATACATTATCTTTGACTGGTTCTGCAACGTAATTTATCATCTATCCATCAAGTAGGTCGGAACGCCGGCTAGCCAATCAGATTCGAGGACTGGAATTATTTCATTATTCCCAGTAAACAAAAATATGTTATTACGTTTTCATAACGTTACATTAAAAAACGTTAAGTTACTTCTCAGTGTTCTCTGAACTTTCAAAACGTAAAGTAAAAAAAAAAGTATGGTTGTGCGAAGTTTTTTTTTAAAAGCCTACTTTTTAATTTCTGCAAGTTAGACCTAATAACATTTAGAAATGTTAGACGAACTTCGAATTTTTAAACGTTTCAAGGAGAGGGGAAAACATTCCACAAACGATGAATATGCTAGGCTAATGTTTTTGTGCTAACGTTTTGATTACCTTATTGAAGACCAGATAACTTTGAACAAACGTTCTTTTAATGTTTTTAAAGAACATTTCTTTAATATTTGAGAGAACCTTGCCAGAACGTTGGTCAGGGAGGTTCTGAGAACATTCCCTATCAGCTATACTATTATGATGACAAGCCTAATATATTAATCGACATACATAAGTATCATCCTAATCTAGCTTTTCTTTATGGAAATAATAATAATAATAATAATAATAATAGGTAAATTTCTCCATCAAACCTCTGTTTTGGTTAATTTTGTAATGCTTTATCCCTAATGAATGCACTGAGAGAGAAAAAAAGTTGCGGCCTTAAATTAAAGTGGAATCAACTTGGATGTTTAAAGTCATTTCAGCTTTCACAGTAAATAAACAGCAGGTTCCCTAATGCAACAACTTCTGAAGTGTAATTATATGTAATATGCCCACACGCTTACACAAAGGGCTAATGTGTATATTTAATGAGAAGTATTCACTTGAGCAAAAAAGTATAAGTATAGCCTCAGTCTCTTTTTACATTTATTTTTATTAGACAAATCAATTTGTTTCCCTGTATATTTTGTATCAAAATTTGTAAATGGCGAAATACAGATGTTCAGATTTTGTTTCGTATACACACTGATAGCTACTTTATATGGAAGCTTGTTTTCGCCACAGAATAAAATATTTTTAAAAAGTTAATTGCGACTTTTTACCTCACAATATGACATTTTTTCTCGCTATTGTGAGTTAACTTGCAACTACCCTTTTTAATATTACACAGTGGAAGCTTCCAGCCACTCCAAGCTAAATCTGTCACGTCACATATATGTGAATCACCCACTGGAGACACATGGATGATCATTTAGTGATCAAAAGGTCAAGCGAGGGAGAAGTGTTATACCAGCTGAGCCACTCCGGAATAAATATATTTTGCATTTACATGTTATTTTTTTATAATCTTATTTATGATGGGACTAGAGATTTGAATTTACTTGAGAATGTGTTAATGTTCCACTAGGAACAGCCAATACTGAAACCTGAATCCTGAAACCTGATTTGTGGACCCTCTTTGGCATCATGCTACTATTTTCACTTGTAACCTCTGAAGAATTCTCCCATGGTGAGGTGCATAAAATGTCCATTATACACATTATTATATTATGTTATATTATAATATTATAGAATATATATTGATGGTCCTTGATTATGATTTTTTGTATTAATATATACTTTAGCTAGTAATGTTGCTGTTTGAGCATAAACAACGTCTGCAAAGAAACAAGGCTAAACGAGCAATGCAAAGGAAGATATTTTTACAGAAATCACTTTTAAGGACAACAAACAAGCTTGCAAAGTCCGTGCTTGAAATTCGTTTAGCACAATCCTCTAGTTCGTTAACATTGTCAGGGTCTTAATCAAGCTTGAAAGGTTGAAACTGAAGCCATCCTATATCTGAGTAAAGCTTGCGGTTATGAATGGGGCATGACATTTCCCAAACACGTGCTAAGTGCTGCCAATCACTGGGCCAGCTAACCAATCACAGCACATTTCAGTAGAAGGGGCTTCGTCAAAAATGACACGTTCAGACTGGGAAGAGAGGAGCTGCAATGAAGACAAAATCTGTGAATAATGCGCTTTTGAACAATCAAGCATGAAAACATTTTCCAGTACACACCAAAAACAAAATCAAGACTTAACAAGGGCATAATAGGATCCCTTTAACTAAATGCCATAATAGATTCATTTCAGCACTGTATAATCGAGTTATTGGAAATCATGCTTCTTTCCTCCTCCTCTAAGTTTTATTGCTCTTGAGACAGTACAAATACCAAATAATCTTGTGTCTGATTATAATAACTTCCTCAAACATTCATAAACGCCAGTGTTCACACGACTTCACTATGAGGGAACTTGTCATCATTTTACTCCTTGTTAGTCTGAAGCACAACACTCAGGCACAAACTCAGAAACCAGGTAAGTGTTGTTATTGTCAAATGTAGATAAATAAAAAACAATTAATTTGTTAACACGGTCTGGTTTGATCTTATCACTGTGTTTTAGACCAGTAGCCCTGAAAAGCACTTGGCAGTGGCAAATGCAAAGTCATTGAAATTGGCAATTGAATGTTTGTTTAGGTGACTGCAAATCAGTACAAACAGAAAATGAAGTCATTGTCTTAGGTTTCTGTAGACCACAGTTAGTCACTTGTTATCCAGGTGTAAAACGCTAATAATCGTTAACATAAGGAGAAGATTCCCACAACATTTGAGAGATTTTGTGACAGTTAATTTTGACCCTTTAAAGTACCCCTGTGCTAAAAAAACCTAGTTTTTAATGTTGTTTATATGTCTATATGGTGTTTGTAATATGCTTTAAGACAAACCATGAGCAAATTCATAAGTCAGCACCATTGCTTAGTATTTTCTCCTTAAAACTGCAGTGAACCAAAAATCGCTGGTGTATTGGACGTCACAAACCATCTTGAAACCAATCAGGTCAATGAGTGATCGACAACGAGTGGAATTCTGAGCTGGTGTGAGTGAGTGGAGGCGGGGCTAGTTTGCAATTATAAAACAGTATATTAATATTTGTTGATCCAGAGTCTTGAAAAAGCTTTAATAGTTCAAAACTTGATAGAAGATGAAGAATTTTAAGAACTTTTGAAAAAAACTGTAAGAACATTTTTACCGAAAAACAACTGGCTGTGATTGCCAGAATAATTATATAAAGATACAGTAAAATGTAAACAACTTTAAAGAACAACCTGTACATTTACAGTTTAAAACTGGTGTTATTTACAAACATAAATAAACTAGTAAATCCAACAGTCCTTTTCTGCTGAATAAGCGTAACCACACTGTAACTAAAATCTGTTTTGATCCTTTAACATATACTGACAACCACCATAATAACACAGGTGGTAAAGAGAAAGCCACATGACGAATTTAAGTTCATCACAAGATGAGGTAAATACTAATATATAGAAGGTGCAAGCAGCGTCATTTACACACAAATACAAAACATCATAACACTAAAATAACGCAATAAACATTCATGTAGAAACTTGCAACCCTAATTTAAGTGGGCTTTGCACTACTTCCTGAACTTCAGCCAGCTCCTTGTTTCCTGTCTGCCATTATTGGCCAAATTGATTAATTCAGGTGTGCCTGACCTCAGTAGTCATGGCAACAATAATCAGACACACCTGAATTAATCAATTTGGCCAATAATGGCAGACAGGAAACAAGGAGCTGGCTGAAGTTCAGGAAGTAGTGCAGCTGAGCATAAAGCCTGTTACAAAACTAATAAGAAACACAATTATTTGAAGTCACCCTGTAGTCAATAATTGTACCCCTTAAAACTCATATCTGATCACCAAAATTATAAATTCCTTCAAAAAAAAAAAAAAAAAAAAGTAATTCGACACCCTTGAATATGTAAGTTAGCCCCGCCCCCACTAATTGTAGATCACTCATTGACCTGATTGGTTACAATGTATTTTGTGATGTCAGAAACACCAGCTGATTTCAAACTGTGATTTTGAGACTGCAGTTTTAAGGAGACAATACTCAATGCAGCTGATGAATTTGCACATGGTTTGTCTTAAAGCAACAGACATATAAACAACATTAAAAGCTTGATTTTCACCACAGAGGAACTTTAAAAATGAAAAACCATCAAATGTGAAGCGTCACACAGGGAATCCTGGGAATGCCAATTTACATTTTTCAATGCACATTATAGTATAGTTTGTTTTTTAATTATAAAAATGACATTTAAATTATATAAAATGCCATGAAAGATCTATTAGGCTATAGTTTTAACCATATAGTAAGAAAACAAACTGTTAAGTTTAACCATTTAACAGGTAGCATTTTGACAGTTTTTAAAATCGCAATATTTGTGTGAAATTAGTGTGAATTTCAGAATTGGGCAAAGTCTCTGGAAAATAGTGATCTATGACATTGTTTTAAGTTGAATATCAAATATTTGTTGGACACATGTTGGTATTTGTGGACAAATGATGTTTTCAGATTTGTGGAGTACAGTTATAGTTTTTATTTTGAAGCAAAAAGGATCAAATATAGCCAATATGGCCTAAAAAAAACAAAATAGACATGATTACGTGGACTGACTAGTTAAAAGTAACATTCAAGATTCAAAACTCATTCTCGTTACATCATTTCATGGATGATTTGAACTTTGGCATAATGTAGGGTATGTAGTGTAGATTTTACAACATTTTAATTGAGGACCAAGTACAAATTACTCTCCTTATTAATTTTTCTCCAAATCTAGAGGCCTGCAGTCTGAAACCAGATGAAGGAACGGGTGATTCTGAGGTTGTGGTTTATATGTACTACGATGAAGAAAAAGACAGTTGTTATCCATTCCGGTACAAAGGACCGGGGGAATGCAAACCGTTTCATTATAGAGAAGCAGTGCATGAGAAACTGTTCTCACAGAGCTGAAGAGCTGTTCCCAAGAGATGGTAATATTTCGTATTCGTCTGCAATAATGCAACATAAATCAACACAAATTTTAATTTACCGACTCATTTTTAAGTCAAACATCTTTGACTAAAGAAAATACTGCCACCCTGTGGTATTATTTTTTGCAGAACACAAAGCTTGCATGCTTCCAAAAGAAGCAGGGCAATGTTTCGGTCACTATCTGAGGTATTACTACAGTCCTGAACATCACACATGCAAGTCTTTCTACTGGACCGGATGTGTGGGAAACGGAAACCGATTCCTCACTTCTGACTGGTGCAATGCCACATGTTTCAATGCAGCTGGTACGTGTGGTTTGAAATTAGACTTATAAAAGGGATTTTACTCAGAGATCTATATGCAAAAAAAAAAAAAAAAACACAAACATAATTAATGTACATTTGTTTGATTAGATCAGAGGCCACGAGGATCATTCAGGTGCATCAGATGTAGTTGGTAAGTCAAACATGAATATTATGTTTTCAACTCATTTATCCACCGATATTAATTCAATTCATATTCTCCCATCAGGAATTATCTGGGGTGTTGCACTTGGTCTGATTGGTGTGACATTATTTTCACTGTGGTGATTATCTGTGCTGTCAAGAAGCATTCCCACACCCAGGTGTCATTTGAGAAGTGCAAAACAAATCAAGCATTTTATATAAACTTGTCAAAATACAACTATTAATGTCCAATCAATTATGTCTTCTGCTATATGTGTAAGTGAACTTAACAATAAAACAATAAAGTTTCATTTGACTTAGCGCTTTCAAGTTATTTGAAAGAAATCATACTGTGACTCTACAGTAACATTAGTGTTTTCCCCTCCTCAAAATTTATTACTCTTATCTCAAGGAAGTCTAAAGTACAAAGCATCCTACCCTCACACCGATTATCTTTTGCAAACGTTCATCTACACCAGTGTTCACACAACTAGTGGTTCACTATGAGGGAACTTGGCATTATTTTGTTCATTTTTGCTCTGAACCACAGCATTCAGGCACAAACTAAACCAGGTAAGAGATTTTTTATTTATTTTTTTAACACAGAAAGGTAATTATTTGTGTTGTGAGTTATAATAAGTTGTATGGGTTTGGACTTTGTTTTTAACTCATTACTTAAAAAAAAACGAATTTTGACATCAAGGTTGTATCGTGTATTCTGTGTAATGAAATGAAGTAAAGTATATAGTGAAGATATGTAAACATGAGCAACTGTTCCGCCTATGGAGACCCGTCACACCTAGAAAATGAAGGTTTGTTGAGACAAACTTGGAATAATTGCTTAAAAAGTTTGCTTTTTAACCTAAACGTCTACTTATTTTTTTAAAAACATCTTTATATACAACAAATTAACTTTTATTATATGGCCGAACACTTCGTTCAAATTTGTTTGAATTGTAAATCAGCAAATTCCATTTCCTCTAATTTCTATGCAACTTCCCGTGGGGCGTGGCCAATTCAATTTAAATCCACACTCAATGAAACAATGGATAAGTATTGCAGTGAATTGGCATTCTGTGTTTTTTTTTAATACAGAATTTGCATAATATTTACCAGAAGAATCAGTCGAATTAATAAAAGGTTAATGGAGTTACAAAAACATTACAGTGATCTAAAGCTGTACAGACCACTCAGTACACACAACACTACCATAATACATAAAAACAGATTAGAACGGACAAGTTTTATCAGACTTCACTCATAAGAACTGTGTAAACTACAACACTGGGCATTGAAATTGATTATATTAATGAGAACAAGAAAATGTATGTTTGTGTTGGTTTACTGTTGGAAATTTACATGGACTTACAACTACACATCTGCTTCAAGAGAATACTTTCTAACTATACGCAGGCACAAATAAAACCATTGTCAGGTTTTTGTAAGCCACAGTCAAGGTAGTCTAGGTTTAAAATGCGAGTAATCTCTAACACGAAAGTGTCTTTCTGTAAAAAAAAGAAGAAGAAGAAAAAAGACAACATTTACAACCTTCATAAAAACTAGGTGTGGACTGTATCCAGGCTAGTTACACATTACTCATTCAAGATACAAAGATCACTCCCATTTCCATTGTTGTTCCAAGTTAGCAGAATGTACAACAAAATATCATGGCACTATTCAGATCTATTTTACGAATTGGTGGCTAAAGCGTATGATTCGTAGCATCTACTAAGAACAAACTAAGAACAATAACTATAACGATAAAAAATAATCCATAGTAATGGCTCATGATACGATATTGTGAGTTAATAAGAATGCATCCTGCTTTAAAGGGATAGTTCATCTAAAAATGAAAATGTTGTCTTTTTCTATCCCTCATTTTCTCAGTTTCTTTGTTTTGTTGAACACAAGATATTTTGAAGAGTGTTTGTAACCAGACAGTTGAACCCCATTGACTTCCATTGTATTTTTTTTTCTAAATGGAAGTCAATGGGTGCCGTCAACTGTCAGGTTACCAACATTTATCAAAATATATTCTTTTGTGTTCAAATAGTGGGGGTTAAATAGTGCTTTAATAGATCTTGGATAACGTACTCTTCCTTTCTTTATTTTTTTTTAAATCTAGAGGCCTGCAGTCTGAAACCAGATGAAGGAACGGGTGATTCTGAGGTTGTGGTTTATATGTACTATGATGAAGAAAAAGACAGTTGTTTTCCATTCCGGTACAAAGGACAGGGTGGGAATGCAAACCGTTTCATTATAGAGAAGCAGTGCATGAGAAACTGTTCTCGCAGGGCTGAAGAGCTGTTCCCTAGAGACGGTAATATTTCTACTCATATTCGTGTGCAATAATGCAAGATAAATCGTTTTGAATGAAATGCATTGTGATTGATTGATTAATTTGTTGTCATTTGTGTTGCAACGACAACGATTATTTATGTGTAACATTTTATGCTGAAGAAAATACTGCCACCCTGTGGCAAAAGCAGATTTATTTATTTATTTATTTATTATTTATTTTAATGCAGAACGCAAAGCTTGCAAGCTTCCAAAAGAAGCAGGGCAATGTTTCGGTCACTATCTGAGGTATTACTACAGTCCTGAACATCACACATGCAAGTCTTTCTACTGGACCGGATGTGTGGGAAACGGAAACCGATTCCTCACTTCTGACTGGTGCAATGCCACATGTTTCAATGCAGCTGGTACGTGTGTTATCAAATTAAACTTGTAGTAGATCTATATGCAAAAAAAAAAAAAGTATATTAATGTATATTTGTTTGAATAGATGTAGGCCACGAGGACCATTCAGGTGAATCAGATGTACCAATTGGTAAGTTAAACCTCGAATATGATGTTTTCAACTCATTTATCCACTGATATTAATGTATTATTATACCATCAGGAATTATCCTGGGCGTTGTGTTTGGTCTTATCGGTGTCATTATTCTCATTGTGGTGATTGTCTTTGCTTTCAAGAGGTATGTCACTACAGTACATTTGTGTTTGTGTTAATCCATATTATTTGTTTCTTTACGCTGGAATTTCTATCATTACATTTTTCATTTTCTAGGCCTAGCTCGAAGAAACGTCAGAAGAAAGATGGGAAGTCAGCAGAGCAGCCGCTGAAAGTTCAGGACATTGAGATGACAGGAGGGGAACAGCCAGCCACCCTTGAAATCTCTACAATCCAAAGTTGAAATCTCCGAACTTACATTTTAAATCACAAACGTGCATTGACACATTTGGCCAATTTTTTTTTTTTTTTTTTAAAGAAGCAAAGGTTTGACTAAAAAAAGGGCAAATAACATTTCTGTTGCTTATTTACTTGTACTTTATACTTGTGTCTACTATGTTTGGAAGTTTCTAATTTACATTGTTTTATATGTCCGTCAAACTGGTCATATCACAATAAAAATAGAAATGTCTGTATGGTCTTAAATGGTTTAAAATGTAAAACTGTGGCATTGTCTGTCTGTGAGAGAACATCAGTGTATGGTGATAAAGCAGCAGACATAAATCAGAACCCCTGGGTTTGTAAAGGGAGAACAGAAAGATAGTGTACAAATGTGAAAATAAAGAGTTACCATTTTTGGAAGTAATTGTATTATGTTAGTCATAGTTTTATGTTTCTCTTCAGAAAAAAATAAAATGAAAATATGAAATAAATAAATTGCAATAATAAAAAATAAAATAAATAAAAATTAACATTTACAGAATTAATTTCAGAATAGGCCTATAGTTAGTCATAGTTGTATGTTTCTCTAGATAAAATAAATAATAAATTACATAAGATACAAAATTAATAAATTGCAATACAATAATAGGCCTAAATAAATGTTAACATTTACAGAATTCATTTGATTATATTGTTAGCCATGGTTTTGTGTAGTTTCTCTTAATGTTTTTTTAAAGATGAAATACATAAATAAATTGTGATAATAAAATATGGAAAATAATAAAATAAACAGAATTAATTTACAGAATTAATTACATTGTTAGCCACGGTTACCGGTACAATGTTTCTCATCAGAAGTAAAAAAATAAATAAATAAAAATAATAATAATAAATAATAATATAAATTAATGTAAAATGAAAATAAGTTAATCAATAAAAATAATGTTATTTTGTTAGCCATATTTTTACATTTCTCTTCAGAAACAATATTAATTTAATAAATTAAATAAAAATGAAATAAATAAATAAATAAATGTAATAATAAAAAATGAATAGTTAATATTTACAGAGATATACTTTCATAAAATAAAATTAAATAAAACTTAAATTAAATAAATAAGTTAACATTTACATCATTTATTTTATTACACATTAAAGAATAAAGGGATTTTTTTATTCAGGATTATACAGGCCTATATATATATATATATATATATATATATATATTATAAACATTATTATCATGTGGTGGGTAAATTTGCTGTATGTATGACCTTGGTTCTGAATTAAATCCTGACTTTTCTTGATTAACGATTCAAAGTAAAGTTAGGCTTTCTCGATTAAAAGTAAAGTTTGAAGATTGTCAAGTATACTCCCTATTTATTTAGACAGTATTTCTGCTGTCTGGGTAGGGAGCTCAGTGGGTTTTGAGACAGCCCTAGTCTTATGCATACATGTCAGCCCTCTTACCATAACAACACTGTCTTCACTTAGCAGAGCAGCATCACTGCTAACACATCTAACTTATACGTTTAGGAATCTACATATTGCTTCTCCGAAACACAGTTTGTGGCTTTTAATCATACACTTTTCGAGTTTACACACAGAAATCGTGCAGCAGAGTACAGACTGGGTTAAGCTAACGTTAGTGCTTTAGCTAGCACACACAGGCTCATGGAGTGCCCTCACCTCAACTCCAGTGTCTGTATGACGGTGGATCCGAGCCGCTTCCCCAACGGTTCCCCTTCCTCATGGTGCTGTTCTGGTAAGTTAAATGCGGATACAAATGGATATTCATTAATACATCACTAACAATTAACGTCCGTTTCCTGTGAAATAGCTCGAGCTAGCCGAGCCGGCTAACGTTAGTGTTGATTGCTCACACCAGCTCGCGCTAGTAACAGTTAGGAGACTTTTGTGTTTTGTTTTTAACTGAAATTCTAAGTAAACCATAATCGTACACTTTATAATGTTAATGATCATATTTCGTAAAAGTACTAATTTAAACCCCCAAACTAGACGTTAGTTTAGCTTCACACAACACTCAAACCCGCTAAAACTTGCTAAGCGCAAAACTTATTGTTCTATGAACACATTTTAGGGTCAATGTTTTGTTTTTAAATAATATTAAACGGTTGTCACATTTACTCATGTTTTTGTACAGAAAATGTATTGTCCTTTGCTTCAGAAAGTTGAGTGAGACCGCTTTGGCTTTTTAATCTTTGATTGGATTTAAATTTGTCATTTGCTTTATGTCGAACTGTTTATTTAATATACAGAACTGCTGTACAATCAATTATTAATATTAGTCTTTATGTATTATTGTGAAGAAAAATGGAGCCGTCTAGGTCCAGACCTTGATAACAAAATAAACCGGAAATAACCTCTGCAAACGTGTTTACAAAATTAGTGTAATGCTAATGCATTCATGGCCTTAAATATGAGTGCTAAATGTGTTAAAAAAATTAAATCTAAGAGGATCTAGGCTAAATTTGAAACTTTCTGTCTTCTCATCCTTTGTTTTTGGGTTTGGTCAGTTGCTGAATGTAGGACAGTAATTAAAAGTGGTATTTGAAAGCAAGTTATTGTCAATGGTAAATTGGCCATTTGTAAAATATAATATATACTCATGTGATGGAAAAGCTTAGTTTTTAGCAGCTATTTCCTCAGTCATCAGTCACATGATCCTTCAGAAATTATTCTAATATGCTGATTTAATGCTCAAGAAACATGTCTTGTCAATAGAAAATGTTAGTAACATCATATATGTCTTTACTGTCACTTTTGATCAGTTTAATGTGTCCTTGCTGAACAAAAGTGTACATTTCTTTCTTTTGACCCCAGACTTTTAGTTGGCTAAAATTGGACTATTTTTTTACACGGATATGTCTGATAAATAAATATCAATGCAGAAACATTTCCTTGTTTAAGATTTATATGTTTTGTAGTGAATATAAACACCTAGATGCTTTGCACATCACTGCACATAATATATACGTGAATATTGTGTAGCCTACACACAACACACACACACACACACACACACACACACACACACACACACACACACACACACACACACACACACACACACACACACACACACACACACACACACGCAGTCAACATTTGAAGTGGATCAAAACCTTTCATTAAAGTTATACATGAATTTTGAACAGTACCCGTTCTTGGTTTAGGACAACTTTTTTTAATATGTTGACTACTGTATTAGTCTATGTTGTGTATTGACATATTTCAGAATGAAAGTTAAAACCCATATCATCACCAATATATCATGCATTCTAATTGAATTGAATGTGAAATTTCAAAGTAGAAATGGAAATAGCCTAGTATTTTTTTAATATATATCTGTGAAAAATCTTTTTTTGCAGTGTATGATAATGTTTATTTTTGGTCATGTAAGATTACACCAAAAAAACACAAGAACATCTTGGGTGTGACGCCAGTGGCCCTTCAGCACACCCACGGGACATGAGAAATGCCCCATATCTCATGTTTAACACATTTCACACTCATGAAACTTTTCAGTGACCCTCTCTAGTTACTAAAAATACTTGAATATTCACTTAAAATAATCAAATTAGTAAAACAAAGCTCTGAACTACCTTAAATACCATATAATTTAAGATAGCTTCAATTAAACACTACTTTGTGACAAATTCATTGTAAAAAATCATACAAATTGTACCTGCTTAGGTTGTTTTGTTCCTGATAAAACCGAAGTGTATATGAAGCACATTATATAAAGCATGTTACAACAGGACAGCATTGCTGCTTTCTTAACCTTGCACAGCAGGTACGAGGAGACGCACGGGGTCTATTGACTTTTTCCACATTTGTTGGGTTGTGCACAGACCAGCATTCACCAGAATCGACCGTTCCTTAGCAACGGCTAATTCAGATGCTTGTTGTGCACTCAGAAGAGAAAGTGATCAAGGCAATTAGAACAAAGCTCTCTCTCCCAGCAAGACACAGTTAGAGATTACTTTCACATGAGGTTAGCATGCCACCTCAGCTCAGCGCAAAACTGGTTATTATACACTAGGATACATGTGTTTCTATGTGGGTCTGGATTTATACTTACTTAATGCCTTATGTTTGTAAAATGATGTTTTGAAGGGAAAAATAATTATGGAAATATTATAAATATTATACAAATTGTGCATACAGAAAATATTTACAAATATAGAAAACATAGAGAAGAGTGTATGTTTAGTATAGAGCTTAAAAAATATGCATTGTGGGAAAGTGTATTATAATTTAAATAATAAATAAATAAAACTTTTCATTAAATAAATAAAAATTGAGGGATTGGGAGAAAATTAATTAATAAAATAAGAAAAATAAAAATATTATTATTTTTTATAAAATAATAAAAATAATATTCTTAAAAAGAAAAATGACATACAAATAATATTAATATTATACAAATAGAGAGACAAATATATAAACACACACACACACACACACACACACACACACACACACACACACACACACACACACACACACACACACACACACACACACACACACACACACACACACACACACACACACACATACATACATACATAACCCCTAAGAGAAGCTGTTTTTTTATTTATTTATTTTTTAAAGATATTCAAAAAAAGATTTTCAAATTGTTATACATTTGTAAAATGCCATGATATATCATGGATGTTATGTACATATATTGATCTAGATTTTTTATTGAATTTTTTTGTAGTTTGCCGGTCAAACAAAAGCCCGTGGGTTTGCCTGACGTGTTTGAACGTGCATTGTGGAAGGTGAGTGCTTAAACTGATGTTTTTAGTCTGTGTGTGGTTTTCTTTGTGATTTACACTTAATATTACATTCAAATGAGTTCCTTGATTTACTATTGTGAAGAATTATGTTTAAGCTGTATTGAATTATTAAATGTATTCAAATTATTTTAGTAGGTAAATTTATTTAAAATCAATCAAATTTGAATGATTAATGATATATAAATTTCACTTTGCATCTGTTTGCTGTGGCAGGTATGTTAACGGCCATGCCAAAAAGCATTTCGAGGACATTCAGGCTCCAGGTGGCGGTCAAAGGAAGCCAGAGCGAGAGAAGTTGAGCGAGAAGAGTCAGCAGCACTCTGTGTGTATGGACTGCAACAGTTTTAGCACATACTGGTTGGTTTCTTTACACAAACACATTAATAAGATACGAGTGTTCTTAAAGGGACAGTGCACACAATATTATTCAGTGAGCAGTGTTGGTGTTAATCTTTCATTGTTTTGTTTTTCTCTTCTTCTGTAGTTACAGATGTGACGAATTTGTGGTGAACGACACAAAACTAGGAAATGTGCAGAGGGTCAGAGAACATCTTCAGAGTTTGGAAAAGTACGACTGATGTTTGAATCTATTCAGCTATCATCATCATCACATGAATACATTGTTTTTGAAACGCTTTATTCTCTTTGTTCAGCTCTGTGTCTAATACCGACAGACAGAGGAAGAGAAAGCTGTCAGACAGTTCTTCTCATGACGGCAAGCTGAAGAAAGACAGCGTAAGTTGAGTTTGATTCTAGATATGTGTGCAAAATGACCCAGTGTGTTGAGAAGTGGTTCAGAAAACACAATGTGAACATTTACATATCTCATCATATAATGAATGTTAAATTACTGGAAGGTAAAAATTCTCCTCTCAGATTGATTTCCCTTTATGTGACTCGGGTTTTGAAATTCTAATGATTCCCCACACCAGTATGTTGTCATGTTGTAGCCTATTAATGTTTAAGGTTGAATATTTTTCTAATAATATGGAGCTTAAAAATTGTAAAATGCTTCAAATAGAATAATAAAAAAAAATAGTGAAATATTATTGCAATTTAAGATTATGTTTTTTTAATTTGAATATACATTCAAATAAAATGCATTTCTGTGATGCAAAGCTGAATTTTGATGAATTCAGTGTCACTTGATTCTTCAGAAATTATTCTATTTTTGGTCTAGCATTATAGAGTTTTAGAATTTTTTATATATATATATATATATATATATATATATATATATATATATATATATATATATATATATATATATATATATATATACAGCTATGGAAAAAATTAAGAGACCACTGCCAAATCAGCAGTTGCTCTGGATTTATTATTTATATTATAAATAATAAATCCAGAGCAACTGCTGATTTGGCAGTGGTCTTTAATTTTTTCCATAGCTGTATATATATATATATATATATATATATATATATATATATATATATATATGCATACATGCATGCATACACTAAATAAATATTTTTCCACCAAACCATTATTAAAATTATTAAATTTATAATAATAATAATTAGTTAGTAATAATTATTAGTTAGTAATACAGTGTGTAAATAATTATATATATATATATATATATATATATATATATATACTATTTATAAGACTTATTTATTTATTCATTTTAAATAGTAAATGTATAAATAAAAATACATAATGTACAGCTCATAGAAATCTCTGGTCATCTCACTGTTCAGAAGCACTTGGATTTTTGCTTTGTAATTTTATACAATCTTTTATACAATCACTGTTAGTTTAGATTATGAATGCATAATTTTTTCCAAATGTGTGCTGGTTCCATAATTTCTCTGAAATGTCCCCACACAGGACGGGACTCTAGCACACTGTGCCACAGGCCTCCGCAATCTGGGCAACACCTGCTTCATGAATGCCATTCTCCAGTCCCTGAGGTAAGAGCGACCCCGTGACCCCGTTGTGTGTCTTGGCAGGGTGTGTGTGGCCCAGCTGGAGGAGCTTGAGTGGCTTTCTGCTCTCCGTGGCCAGTGAGCTGGCTGGAGTAGAGCTTGATGGGAAGCCAGGTGACGGATTAGGCCGCCAGCCCGCTCACCGCAGCCAACCTTACACTGGCTAAACCGCTCATGCCAAATATCATAAACCACAAGGCCTGTGTGATTATGAACTAGTGGGGGAAGCATTGGACATTGTCGTCATTTTTTCGCTGTATTTTACTATTTTTAGTGATCATTATTTAATTATTATTGTGTCATTATTATTTTTAACCTGTCATGGGTCTTTTTATTGATGAGCTGCATTGGTTTTAAGGCCTGGATAAGGTTTAAATTGAACTAAAAGAAACCTTTCCTTTTGTGGAGTTTTGCTGGTCGTAATCCATGGAAAAGGAAGCTTTGGCAAGGTTTCTGAGGATTCTGGCATATTGTCAGTGTTTAGTTTGCCTTTTGAAAGATATACTAAAAGGGCGTAAGGATTTTGAGTCATGTTGGAGACAGTTCTGTTTAGTTAAACCCTGGTTTTTGTTTCCTGTCTCCAGTAACATCCAGGTGTTCAGCTGTTATTTCAAGGAGCTGCCCTCGGTGGCCTTACGAAGCGGGAAAACAGCAGGAAGGAGAATGTACCACACCAGAAGTCAGGGGGACAGCAGTGTGTAAGGTCCTCTCCACTGAATGGCAAAGAGAATAGTGTCCTTTATGTTAAATAAAGAAAGTAGTCAGAACAGTTTTTATTTTTGTGTAGCTCTTACAGTTTCATATATGTAAGGGATAATCTTTGCATTAAATGATAATGCATGACGTGGAGGCAAAGAACAACCAAATGTGAAGCGTAGTGCATTAAAATAATTGAATGCACAGCTAGCTGTGGATTATCCCACTTATATCATGGTCATTTGCCAGCATTTACAGCGTAAAGCTGTTATTGCGCAATATTTGACCGGATGTGTAAAATTGGTGGTTATTTTCGTCAGTCGCTTTAGTTAATTTTTGCTTGTTAGATCTAGCATTCTGCCTGCTTTGAATCACAGAGTGGTTGATGCACTCTTTGGTTATCCTTAATACCTGTATTTAATAGTTTGGGTCTTTTTTTTATTTTTTACTTTGTGTAGATTGTTTATGGTTTTCATGGATGAGAGCAGGTCATATATTTTGTTATCCTAATCACACAATTATATGATGAGATACTTTGTACATCAGGCATGTTCTGGGGTGGCAGAGAGCAGAGAAAATCCAAGTTTTTCTCTGCTCTCTGCCACCCCAGACAAGACCTGATGTATCAGTCCCTGTAACGCCAGTGTTTTTCTGCTCTGTTGTGCAGATCTCTGGTTGAGGAGTTCAGGAAAACACTCTGTTCACTTTGGCAGGGGAGTCAGACCGCCTTCAGCCCAGACGCCCTCTTTTATGTCATTTGGAAAATAATGCCAAGTTTCAGGTATCATAAAATCACACAATTTATTGCATTTTTAATTGTTTTTTTTTTCCTTGGATTTGTCATCCTGAGCTTTTATAATACTGCAAGTCACACTAAAATGCATTTACATTTTTCATTATTCAAGCACCCAGAATCCATTCTTGCTAGTGGTTGACCAATAATTATTTAATGTATATATTATGTACGACCAATATTATTTAATATAAAGTTATATAATTCAAATAAACAATTTGAACTAAATAAAAAATAAAAAAATTAATCTGTAAAGTAAACAGATTTATTCTTTAGATAGGAACTTCTTGATTTTGTAATCTAATTATCGTAATTTTTACAAATATAATAGTTGTATTTTCACAAATAAAGACAAGGTTTTCCACACTGCCAAAAAAAGTCTCTTTTTTTCTCAGAATGGGCAGTGCCAATAATTAAAAAAAGGCCAAATATTTTTACTTTCTGTTTGATGACATGTATTAAATGTAAAATGTTTACAATTGACTTCCGTGATTATATGAACTAATGTAATATTAGTGACCTAAAATATTAAATGAGAGAATTTCCTGTCATTTATTTTAAAATATGCTGCCAGACTAAATAATTTTTTTATCCAATAGCCTGCATGGTCTCGGTGAGGTCATCGGAAAAGCAAAGTGTTTTCTTGGTTTATTTTGAAATAAAGTTTACAAAGTCATTTTTTTCTTTGAAGTAACATGCAATAATGAATCTTCAAGAACATCTAACAGAAAATTATGGGATCAATATTGACTTTTATCTGATGTTTTTGCAGGGGTTACCAGCAACAGGACGCTCACGAGTTCCTGCGCTACCTGCTGGATCATCTCCACAGAGAGATGCAGGGGAGCAAGAACGGGTCGCCCAGTCCCGCCCTGAGCCCGGACCGACCCAAACATGCCTCCGAGAGCAAATGCTGCATGTATGATACCCATCTGAACACATAGATTTGTAATTCTACTCCCATGTCTGCCCTTGCTTGTACAAACAGATAACCCTGCCCAAAACTTAAGCCGCCTTTGCACTATCTCTGACATTCGCGTAACAATTGTCACATTTATTCCCCTTGTGGCAGTTGCATGTAACTTTCTGTTACCCGCTGCTTATTCACTATGTTAAAACGAATAGCGGTCGAACCGATTGGTTTTGTTGATTAATAGGCACCGATAACAGATTGCTGGAATGAACGATATTGATCGTTTTTCCGGGTTGCATCTGTTGCTTGAATGTCTGAGAAGGGTTCGATGTTGTCATCCCAGTGCGACAGCGGCCTCTAGAGGCGAAACAGTGCAGTCCAACATAGTTTTTGTTATCGGGGAAAATCCTCTATCTGTCGACCCCTAAAAATGGTGAATTAATGATTTGAATGATCACGTGAATCATGTATCCACACAAAAAAATTATACGCAACATGTCTGAAAAAAAAAGTTGGCTGAAACAATGTAAAAAATTATTAAATTATAATTTATTTCCGATTTATTCATAACCGCCATTTTATAGAAAGTGTTTAAAGAATTATGTTTTAGTGGAAAAATACCGGTCATTCTCGCTCATATTGTGGATTACATTTCAGATCCGAAACTTCTGCATATGCTCGGAACTCCACAAAGCTCCCGTATCATCGACGTCAAAGGTAGCTTTACGGCACTGGTTAAACAAGAACTTGACATTTTGGACCACTCAAACAAACGCAGTGTTTTTTTGCAAGCGCCATAATAGCGGAAAGTCTCTCTCTCTATAATGCACAACTTGTCTTCAGTTAACTACATTTTTCCTAGTCAAAGCAGGACACAGATGGTTCGGGGCAAATTTCTAATTCGAGGTAGGTCTATCTCAGCAGGCCGCCCCTCGTTCCATATCTCCCCTGCTAGTTTAGCGAGTACGTGGGCAGCAGTGATAAAGATAACTCTTTACGGCACACAGAGGGAAGTCTCTCTCGAATACAGAGACTGCTGTTCCCACACTTGCCTGCTGCTAGAGGCAGAGCCACCCTGTTGTGTTTGTATTAATAGCAGTAGACAAGTGAGGAAGGCCCCAGCCTGGGCTGTGAGGGTGACCTGAGTGGATTTGCAGGGTTATTGAAAAGGAAGTGCAGTGTTGTGTCGTGCTCACTGGATTGAGCGGAACAAAATGGCAGGTTAATCCTGCTGCGAATAGACGGGACTAAATGTGCTTTCACAAGGGCCTGATTCTGTTGAACACATTTGGGAAACGGTACTCATGTTGGTTTATTTAAACAGGACCTATTATTCCCTTGTTCAAAGTCTTCATCTAAGTCTAATAGAATAGGTTTTAAAGCTTGAAAACATTAGTTTTCACAAATTTGACATTGTTGCAGCACCTCTCTTCCCAGTCTTTCAGTAATGCTTTGTTTAGTTCTGGTCTCTATGAAGCCTCTGCTTCCAAAAAGCACAATGTGCTCTGATTGGTTGACTGGATCAGTGTGTTGTGATTGGTCAACTTCTTTGAGCGTGTTTGGGAAATGTCACAGCCCTTACCAATAACTACAGCCCGACCGATAAAGTATTTTGAAGGCCGATACCGATACAAATATTTGTTGGTTTTAAAATCCGATATTCCGATATATCGGCCGATATTTTTTTATTATTATTTATTATTATTTTCAGAAACGCGCAACAAAACATTAACAGATTTCCCTAACATTAGTTATTTGTAGTTATTTATGAGTTTAAACTAAAATAATATGATAATGCATTTCAAAAAGAAACTTGTTTCTTTTATCGTCACAACAGAACAGACTGATGATAGTGGCATTAGCTAGCTTTGTGGTTAGCTAGTTTATGCGAGCCATAATTTAGCAATGGATTACGTCAGACTGCAAATTGTAAAACATACATATTCAATATAACAGGCCAAGGAGAGATGTTACATCTCATTGCTATAACTGTCACGCGCTATTAAAGAAATACTTCAGTCACATTGTCAAAAGTTAAAAGGACAGTCGGTCAGCAACACTTTAACAACGTAAACGTAACTATTACTAGCTAATCCCGCTTCACTCTCGGCTTATTTAACAGCAGCAAAACTGGACATGATAGTCACAAATTTTATCATGCTTATTTGAGTTAAGATGGGGATGTTCTTTTAATTGTTATTCAAGCAATGTATGTCTCGTGACCAACTCAGCGAGTGTTGCCAACAGGGACGGTGTAGAGTGCCCTCTGGTGGACAAACTATACAACTCCAACACTCATGACATGGTTCAAGCATGTTTCATCCATTTTTATATTATTTTTGAAATATTCATTTATGGGCCATTATAACTGCCGATATCGATAGTTTGGAAAATGCCTAATATCGGCCTGCCGATATATCGGTCTGGCTCTACCAATAACTGCGGGTTTCAACACACTACAAGCGTAACTCAATCAAGCCTCACCCCTTTTTATCGAATGACTTATTTAGAATAAGGAATTATTTCCTTGGGAATTATTTAAATAAGGAATATTGTGGCGTGTTCGTTCCTGACGAAAACGCAATACTACAATCAAGGCGTTTCAGGGAGTTCAGAAACGGTGTGCTGTGTGCAAAACTCCCATTGGAGTGATAATAGGACCACTTTAATAATGCAAATCGGTTTTGCTTTTCTGCTAGAAAACGGGACCTCCACTATCGTTACATCTGTGTTTGGTGGCGTCCTACAGAATGAGGTGTACTGCTTGATATGTGGCACGGAGTTCTCTGAAAATTTGATCCATTCCTGAGGTGAGTCATCAATCTGGTCCATCAGCTCTAAAAGCTTTTGTTGCCATGGTTATGCCAAATCTTGCTCTCCTCCAGATCTCTCATTAGACATTCCCAGCCAGTTCAGAATCAAAACCACAAAAGACCAAGAGCCGGGGCCAACGTGCACTTTGAAGAGGTAAGAGATGTTATTAGTCCCTATTAAAATCAGTTCATCTTGTTCTCCAGCAAGATTAAGAGGTTGTGTGACGTCTCTCTGCCGGCTACAGATTGCCTTTATAGTTTCACAGACCTTGAGGAACTTGATGAAACTGAGCTCTACATGTGTCACAAGTGCAAAAAGCGACAAAAGTCCACCAAGAAATTCTGGATCCAGAAACTGCCAAAGGTGATGGAAGTACCCTATAGAAATATACATTTTTTTAAACTCAATGTAGTTTGTAATGGTTATGTGATGTCTTGTCCCTGTGCAGGTGCTTTGTTTGCATCTGAAGAGGTTTCACTGGACAGCGTTTCTGAGGAATAAGATTGACACCTATGTAGAGTTTCCCATGCGCGGCCTTGACATGAAAAGCTACTTGTTAGAGGTGAGAGCAAACCATTTAATGCTGTTCATGCACTTATTTAATAGGGCTGGGTAAAAAATTAAGATTTTAATAAATTCTCATTTTTATCGAACCAATATCGATTCTTAAATCCCAAGAATCGATTATGCTATCCTGTTTTCAGTTGACGAATGAATGGAACATTTTAGCAATCATCCCATCCAATAAATCACAATCATCTTTTGTGCTTTGATGCTATTGATATGAAACAGTCTCAGATTTCTAAATACGCCCATTTTCTTACGAATTTCAAAAACATAACGTTTTGGCGCACCTCAGCTTAGGAGAAGCAGCAGCGCAGAGCACACACACACGCAGATCTTCTCTTCCGTCTTTAATACCAGTTACAGCACCAAATAAACATGAATGAGCATCTGAAAGTGTGTTAAAAGAGATTACAACTTATCGAAAACCGTATCATGTCACATGGAATCGCTCAATCAGTGTTTCAAATGTGGAAAGATGTCAGTAAAACAACTTGTATACAATGTCATTTAACAAATTTACCTCAGATAAGCCATATCCAGTGACCATAAACTTGTTAGTCAGCTACAAAAATATTAAAATTTTTGCTAACTATATGCACCATGTTACATATTCATTATAATTTGTAATTTTTCATTTAACTTTATTATTAGAATAGTGTAATTGAAGTGTTTGTATACAAATCAGTATCTAATTACCAATATTATAGTATGCTAATGATCCCTAGTAGGCTACAACTGACTCCCATAGTTTACAGCATTAGTTAAGAGATTTGATTTCCTTGAGAAAATTTGCCATATTGTACCCGATATCCAAAATAATCAATATTGCATCGAATCGAAATTGAATCAAATTGCAAGCTTGTGTTGTGATTTGAAATAGAATCGAATTGTGAAATTTGTGTCAATACCCAGTCCTATTATTTATTATAAATGTAATTTAATTAAATTTAAGATTATTTATAATTATATAAATTGTAATAATTTAATAATATAAATGTGTATGTATTTTATTATGCTATTACTTTATATATGAATTTAAAAATGATTTTAATATTATATTCACTATCTAACATAAAAATACTATATATATATATATATATATAGTATATTTTAAATCTTAATTTTATTTATCACTATCTACTTGTTTATTTAAATATGAAATAACAAAAAATATTAGAATTAATATTTAATAGTAATCTATTTTATGTTTATGAATTTATTTTATATATGAATATTATATATGAAAAATTTAAATTAATATTAACATATCATTATATAATTTATTAATAATTTACATTTTCATATATAATATTCATATATAAAATAAATTCATAAACATAAAATAGATTACTATTAAATATTAATTCTAATATTTTTTGTTATTTCATATTTAAATAAACACAAGTAGATAGTGATAAATAAAATTAAATTACTACTATCCATATTTATTCATATATAAAGTAGTAAAATAATAATGTAATAGTCATATTACTATACTTTAATTGATTAGTTATTAATTTAAGACAATTGAATAATAATTCACATTTACATTAAAAAAGTAATTATACCTTTAATCGACATGATTATAATTATATACAATAATAAATATACTTCTTATTATATGATTGTTGTTATATAAAATATAACAATTTTGTAATTCTATTCAGCCTGAAAACAGCTTGCCTGAGAGAGGCCTATATGATCTTGCTGCAGTGGTGGTGCATCATGGGTCTGGGTAAGTAAAAGCTTTATTCATTTACAAGCCTGAACTTCTGTTGCATTGTCATCCACTAGGGGGGATGTTATATCAGTTGCTGTTTCCTATTATTTCCTGTTATATCAAATCACACTCTGTACAGATAATCAGATCACAGATATATATATATATACGATATTCCCTCTCCCGCAGCATCGGCTCAGGACATTACACGGCATACGGGCGTCACGGAGGGCCAATGGTACCACTTCAACGACAGCACGGTCACCCTGGTCAGTGCGGAGGCTGTGCTGAAAGCCAAGGCCTACATTCTGTTCTACACAGAGCACAGCGATCAAGAGAGTCAACCCAAGCTTTAAGACTTCAGTTATTGGACCTTCATTCGTGTGCCGTCATCCGTCTCATGTCCTATGCTATCCAGTTATGTTTTCTCCGTCACAGAACCTCAGTATAAACCGAATTGCTGCTTACATTATGACTTGATGACTTGCGTTTAATAGACTGTCCCAGTTTTTTTTTTTTCTTCATATGCCACCAGTGTGAAATGAGATTCCAAAGGCAATTCTTCAGGAGCTGAACGAACTGACTGTAGAAACAAAATGCTTTACAATTGATTTTTTTTTTCCTAATTGAGTGTTTTTCCGTCTGCTGAAATGATGACAGCCGTCTTGTTTTTGTGTCTTGACGTTTCCTACTGACGCCAACGTTCTGCTCGCTGCTCCTGGAAGGTTTTTTATTTGGAAATTTTATTTGCTTGGAAATTTATTCTTGTCCTCTGAGCCTGCCGTTCATTTGATCTAGGTTGGCGTTGGAGGTATTTTCCGAATCAAAACTTGAAATGTATGATTTTACATAACAAAACAAGATGTCATTTTCTATCACAAAGCAGTAGTTGACTCAATCACAGCTATCACCTCACTAATGTGAACATGAATTTTCAAGAGAAGGGTCCAGTAGCTCACATATTTCGTTTCATTTCCTTTACGCTCTGGAAATATCTGACCTGATGTAAAGTTTCTGTCCTTTTTAAATTAAAGGGATGCATATTGTGCAAAAGTTGATTCGTGTTTTTATTATATTCTCATAATTAAACAGTGAATTATTGTATTTACTGGTTCATTTTGAAGGTTTTTCTAAACTCAAACGTGATGTATAACACTTTAATGAACCTCATTGGCTCTTGCTGGAGCTCAAATCTGCTGCGTAACACGAGAATGAACATTGCTGTTTCACTTGCTCTAACAGTTACACTATCACACTAAAACGGCATTTGAGTGTGTTAAATGTTGTTAGGTTGTTTGTTGGCTGTGAGCCAGATCAACATTAGAAAAACATACAGATCATATTCTAACATTTCATCATGTTGAACAAAATAACATTGATTAGTTTTATGTACAATTGCTCACCTGTCTAATAAAGTAACGTTACATGCACTTCGCGTCTCTGTCAAGTCAAAGTTAGTTCGCGGACGTGGAGCTCTCGGTATCTGGAAAGATGTTAATCTTCGTTCTTGTCCTATTTTTAAGTTTGCTTGCTATGGTCCATAATATTTGAACAAAACAACAACAGTGTGAGCGTCCTTTTAGGCATAACCCAGTTGTCCACGTCTGTCGCCATGGTTACTCTGGCAGTACCGCGCCTATGACGCCATTGACTGGCGACTCCTCACCTCTGCCCACACGTCCCGTTTCCTTGGTTAAATCGCAATTTTCTGCACGATTTAAAAATAATTGGAAAAATTGGGGATATTGTAAGTAATTAACTAAAAAAAAACTATAATATTGGCCTAATGGTTTTTGGATATTTTACTGCAAAAAATCCTACATATTGGTTCTGACCATGACTGACATGTAAAAGGCCCAACTATTCATTTTGGTAATAGGACTGGGCAAAGATTAAATCTTGTTAACATGAATTTGTTTCCAGAAGTTGTGCAAACCGAGCCAATCAGAATAGCTTGCCAAAGAGAGGAAGTTCTCAGCATTTTTTTGTGTGCTAATATGCATCAGATGGTCCGTGGGTGGGTCGGCTTATGCTGGAACTCGCTGTGCCCCACTTCCATATCAATCATTGCAAATAGGGTGAAAATTAATAGATCATAATCTGTTAATAATGAAAAAAAAAATCCTAGTGGAAATAAATCTAAAAATGCGCCATATTTAAATATACGTCGCGAATTGCTAATTGCTAATGCCTTTCCAATTCTGCCACACTGTTGCATGTGTAAAATAATATTCATACTTAAATATATAATAAAAGATAATATATTTGATGATAATAGAATATTAGGTTACACAAACATACATATTATATTTTTTATATAGCCCTAGTATAAACTACCCATTGATGTCAATGTTAACCTGGGTGTAGCCTATGTGACCAGGAATGAAGAACATCCTAAACGTTTCAAGTTTCGTTAACTTAGGCATATTTTGTATACAAAAGGACATGCTGTTACTCAATTTGAATTTGTTGAATGATTCTGGTACGCACTGTTCTCAAATACGGGTGTGGGTTCAGTCAAAGTGTGTCACAATGTACAGGATTGCTTTTATTTCCTCTGTTGTGCCCATGTAATTGCTCTAGGTGGAGTAGCTTTCTCCTTATCTTGGCTTGAAATATAGTGGCAAGTAGCCTACACTAGTTCTCTATAATCTTTTTTTTTTCAGATGAACACTTACAGTGTCACTCACTGTCAAATCTAAATGCTGAATGTTTTTTAATGACGTAAAGCACTCCAAAGCAACAGCGTATGAGTGTGTGCATTATTCCCATTGTGAGTATTTCTTTCACTTCCTCCTCACTCCTTCTATTACCATCACCCACACACACATACTCCCGGGGGCAGAGCAAACACTGGGACTTCCCCACACGCCACGTGCAAGCCAAGAACAGGTGAGGAACAGGTGTCTGAAGATGTCACACTTTAGAAAGGACAACAAAGTTTATTCTCTCTCTCTCTCTCTCTCTCCCCTGTTAGGTCACAGCTGCCAATAAGATCACGTTGCTTGTGTTATCAAGTGCCACTGCGTCAGTCGTGGCATGTCATGATGACTCATTGAAAGTGACTCAAACGTTACAGGCTGAAATCGCACTTTACTTGGACAAAGATTTGCCAGGTCTGTGATTCACCTAATGATAGCAGGTGGTATTGGCAAATGACATATCAAGTGTAATAAATATCGTATAGATAATTCTAGTAAGCGGCAGGAATGGTAGCCTTGCTAATTTAGAAGTACACTTTGTTCAGTGCGCACAACACGTGCAGGACTTCAGCTCACTCTGTACTTTCTTTTTGACATGTTGCCAAGGGTTCTGACTAGCCTGACACAGCAATCTTGGCTCAACCAATGGTGTGAGTTTGGGGTGTGGCTATCTGTTTGCCTGACCAATGGCAAATGACAGTCATTTCAGATGATTTCAAATGACAGAGTCATTTCATTTGTTGCTGCAAAATTACTTTATCTGCAGTATTGGTAGAAATATTTCCACATTCAGTCAGGTCAGGTGGATTCAATCTTTCAACTGAAAAAATTGTAAACAAGGCGACTTGCGTATACATTCAAATGCTGGAAATTTGTGGACACATTGCTGGAGAGCCTTTTGTGTAAATGCAAGATGGAAGCGGAATGCAATTCCAATCTGAGTCTAAGGCCATGTGTCCACCAAAGCATTTTTCTACGTGCCTGGCGTGACGTTTTCAATTGTTTTCAATGGGAGCGCCGCGTTATTTAAACGCAATGAGCGTAACGAGGCGCTGAGCATTTTTTCACGCTAAAGCGTCAAACACCCAGCATTTTTTACTGGTCGCTGAAAGTTTAAAAATTTTCAACTTTGGATAAAACGCAGCGCTCATCACTGTCACTTTTTACCCAGCCGTCCAATCACAGTGGAGGAGGGGCGGGACTAATACCACACCGACCAACTGTCACAACATTCTTTCTGTACAACGACATCAACCAGCAGAGCTAACCGAACAAAATGGATGAAAAATACATTTTTAGTATGAAACAATTCAAACAAATTATCTGCGAAATCAGTTACAAGTAAACTGTGCTGCGGATATTCCGTATCATAGCAACGAAACGTCTCAACGGAAAAAACGCCACGCTGCCAAAACGCTCTCAAACGCGTCCAAAGCACGGCGTCTTCAGCAGAGCGTCTGGCGTTTTCAGCTGGCTAAAAACGCTTTGCTTGACACACGGCTTAAGTGGTTAACACAACACCGTTTTTCAAATAAAACGCAAAACTTTTTATGTGTTTTGGCCATTCATTTACACGACAACAGCATTTTGCGTGTCTTGAAAACACAGACTTTTGAAAACGGTTTTCTCCGTGTAAACAACAAAAACGTGAATCTGAAGATGATAACGTCATGCACATGCGTATTCTGTGTATACGCTGTGTATATGACGTTTCATCGCCATAATAGCAGAATACGGGTTTTTATTTGTTTTCTGTGTGTAGTCAGTGTGAATGGGGATCTTGTAACACATAGGTGTTGCCTGTACGCGGAAAACTCTAAGGAAAAGCTTTCTCCGTTTTAAGCATATCGTTGTTGTGTAAATGTACCCTTAGTCTTGTCGATCAGTCGAAATTTTACCCTTGGTTCTCTCCCATCACATCCTGTCTCTCCATAACTATCAAAAGCATGTCACGGCAAAATTAGCTCCTTTTCGAGAAACCCCGCTCTTAGTCTTTTTTATCCTCTTAAAAACATTTCCATATGGTACGCTAACCTGACAGATCATTTCAGAGTCAGCATGGAAAGCCAGTACCAGTTCAGTTAGTAGTCATTATTATTTTTCATTATCATCTTATTATTTATTTATTTTATTGTTTGCCATTTTTGTCTATACAAAATCCCAGTTGCTGGAAAAACCTTTTCAGAATTTCTGGCCAATTTAAACCTAGTTTTTGGACGATCCAATCACAAGTGAGTAACAGGATAAATAGACGAATGTCTACTAAAATCGTAAAAAATTTTATTCATTTTGGCTGTTCATTTACACTACAATGGTGTTTTGGGGGCCTGAAAATGCACGTTTTTGAAAACAATACTACCACTTCATGTAAATTACAAAAATGTGAATTTGTGAAAACAGTGATGTAATGCACATGCGTATTATGTATTAACTCTATAGGCATAGTGTCTCTTTACAAAGTTAACAACAACCAACTGGCCTGGCCTGAATAATACAACGTTTTAGTCGTTTTCATGGATCAAAGTGAACATGGATCTATGTGAAAAACGCGAAGGAATAACTTTTCTGTCTTATCTTTATCTTTGTCGTGTAAACATGCCCTAGTGTGTCATCTTTTATCAACCAAAATGCAAGAAAACCACGAGTCTCGTGTGAAAGAGTGTCTCGCCATCCACCCCAAAGATGTGAGGGCGCTGAGTGAAGCTTCTTGAAAGTGATAAACAGAAGCTGCCACACTTTCAAACGTCCCTCACGCTGCCTCCTGTCCAGGCGTCAGAGACAGATGGACCGGGAGGTGTCCATGTGCCTCACATTTCCATTTTTGACCGTGCCTGCAGCGGTCCTCCCAAAATAACCCCCATTCCTTACGACCTTATATGTCCAAGGCCTCAGTTAGATTACACTCTGGGGAGAATCACGATACAGGCCACACAAGACTCGTCGTTGTCCCGATTGCTTTGTGGTTGTTGGCAGGCCTGTTAGTGTCTTCGGTCTTGCTATGCATCTCACAGAACTAGATCAGGAGTGTTTGCTACACCTTTTTCGTACCTAGACAAGGACAGTCGACGCAGCCTCTCCCTGACTTGCGTACGACTTAGACAGGTCTTCCTGGACCCGCAACTGTGGACGCTACTTCACTTCAGGTCTCCATGCGAGTTAAGGAGGAACAACTTTGTTCTGAGCTCTTCGCTGAGGTACCTGGCTGTGTGCTGGCACTCGAGCAGGGTCAAGGTGTGCAACATCGAGGACTGGATGAAGACCACGTTCCAGAGAGACCTCTGCAGAAAGCACGAGAGCCTCGTCAGTGACTTCCTGGAGCGTGTTTGCCACATGTGAGTGTTCCTGTTTGTCTTGGCGTCAACATTGATTTTGTCATTGGCTTGATCTTGGACGGGCAGATGTTGTACCCTCGTATATTTAGACCAATGAAGTAATCGTTTACTCATCCTCGTGTTATTCTAAACATTGGAGGAAGAACATGCAGAGCTCTGTCAAGCTCCAAATAGCGCAAAACCACAATATTATTAACGGTAATGTTGTCCATACAAAAGCAATATGGCCGATTTGTGTGTCGAGCAGACCAAAATTTTAGTCGTTTTCACATCGCATTTGCACTTGCATTTATTCAAACTTGTTGCATAAAGACATACACTACCGGTCAAAAGTTTAAGATCGGTAAGATTTTTTATGTTTTTAAAAGAAGTCTCTTCTGCTCACCAAGGCTGCACTTTTTTAATCAAAAATACACAAAAAACACAGTAATATTGTGAAATATTATGACAATTTAAAATGACTTTTTTATGTTAATATATATTAAAATATAATTTATTCCTCTGAAAAAAAGCTGAATTTTCAGCATCATTACTTCAGTCTTCAGTGTCACATGATCCTTCACAAATCACTCTAATATGATGATTTTATGCTCCAAAAACATGTATGATTATTATCCATGTTGAAAACAGTTTTTTACATTTTTATTTCAGGATTCTTTGATGAACAGTAAGTTCAAAAGAACAGCATTTTATCTGAAATGGAAAGCTTTTGTTACATTAAACACTACCCTTTAGAAAGTTTGGGGTCAGTAAGAATTTGTATTTTATTTTTGGGGGAAATAAATAAGAAATCAATACTTCTATTCATCAAGGATGAGTTACATTGATCAAAAGTTACAGTAAAGACATTTATAATGTTAAAAAAGATTCTAATTAAATAAATGCTGTTCTTTGAACTTTCTATTCATCAAATAATCCTGAAATAAAAATGTAAAAAACATTTTTCAGACATGGATAATAATCATACATGTTTTTGGAGCACAAAATCATCATATTAGAGTGATTTGTGAAGGATCATGTGACACTGAAGACTGGAGTTAATGATGCTGAAAATTCAGTTTTTTTCAGAGGAATAAATTACACTTTAAATATATATTAACATAAAAAAGTCATTTTAAATTGTCATAATATTTCACAATATTACTGTGTTTTTGTGTATTTTTTATCAAAAAATTGCAGCCTTGGTGAAGCAGCAGAGACTTCTTTAAAAACATAAAAATCTTACCGAATCTTAAACTTTTTGACCGATAGTGTATGTTTTACATCAATGACACCAAATCACATTTGATTTTTGTTTCATAGCCTATCATGACGTGTCAAGTTTGATATGCACAAGCGCAAAATGAAAATGAATACGAAAGCTGTGGTGGAGGGAAAATTGTCAGCATGAAAATTGCCTTTAATTTAACGGAGTTTTGCTGTTGTATTATGAAACGATTTATGCGTGCGCATATTTTTAATCAAAATTATCCTCACAACATCAACACTTCTATCACTTTACATGAGATATTAGCAAAATTGCAATCCAATCTATTCCAGATGGACAAAATCAAGTTATTTTGTTTTGTTCCTTCTGGGCAGATCCTCATATCAACTTCTGTTCCACAAATGAAAGTGAGTTATACAAGTTTGAAGGTTTGAGTTAGTTGTCACAAAATATATATATATATATATATATATATATATATATATATATATATATATATTATTCTGCCAAGTCGCAAAATCTTGAAACTATTTTAAAACAAATCACAACTAAATGTTTATGAATTAATCTGGTTTCTGAAGGTGCTTTACAGATTTGACTTAAATAAAGGCGCTGGCTTAAACAAATTCATTAAATCCATTGTAAATGGAAACAAAGACACCAGCTGGAAAATTTCACGCATTGCTTGCAACAACTGGCCCATCACTCCACAGCTACAGGCACGCGCAGGCCCTCTCAGTCAACAGGGCGGACTGTCACTCAAAGTCTGGAAGAATACAACACAACACTGGCGCACTTTTCTTGTGGTTTGCAGCAAATGACTCATTCACCAGGTTCTGTTATGGGTTAAAAAGAATTACATGAGTACAGAACGTTCAGAAACTTGTTTTTGAGAATCGCAGAGACATTTGGACGTAGTGTGATATTTTTCAAGGAACAGACATCAATGGTGGAAAGCTTGAAATGACTTCAGCATGAATGTTCCTTTTAGCCTCAAGCATGCACGTCATCACAGTCTTCCACCGATGGATGCGGCTTGCGTTCGAAGCGTGCTGAGGCTGGGAATGTAGTTTGCCTCAAGTTTTGAATGACACGAGGTCTGCGGTCTAGCATGCAGTGCACAGCTGAATTACCCTCTGGAGTTTTAAGGGCAGATCTGTACAGCCTCTTCCAGGCAGCCAATAATAACGGGAGACATGATGGAGCTCTGCAGTTTCTCCCGCTGCTGTTCTGCACTGTAACTCACTTACGAAAAAAAGAAACACTGGGATTTGGCAGAGCTTCTTAAAAAAAGGTTCTTCAGTAATTCTCTGCATCGCCCTCAGAAAAAGAGCCAAACTTTGCCTCACTGATCTGAAGACTGTGTTATGATTGAAACATCAAGAACTCCTTGATGTCTGAAGAACCATTTAGTCAACTCAAGATGGTTGTTGAAGTCAGTGTGAACTGGAAGTTGCAATTGACTTTAATTCAGTGTTGTGTATTTCCAAGTGAAACTATATATTTTTATAGTTTTATATATAGTTTAACAAGAAATGCGGAAAAAGTCATCAAACAAGAAACGCCATTCCAGATTTGCAGCAAATATTCAGATTTTGATTAAACAACTGATTTCTCTCTTTCTATTAACTTGCACTGGTTCAATTTTCACCACAAGACTTGTAATGTGCGCTAACAAAGAGTCGATTTTAATTTCATGCCGACTTTATTCAAATTTTTTATGTTGCATAATAGGTTCCTTCGGTTAGTCAGGTGTATTGGTTATGTTATTTATTTATTCCTCAAGAATAAAATATTAAAACCTTTATTTTTAAAATTGAAAGACAAGTGTGAATATGGATGTATATTGACCGGAGTTTTATGGAACGACACATGATGAAATCAGTAGGGTTCTTGAGTTGGCTATACCAACACATTCTCATTCTTTGGCGTCATATAGGTAACGGCATATGACATTTCGTCAAAATACTACGCACATGGCACCCTTTAGCGTCAATATAACACGCACTGTTATGGGTAGGTTTAGGTCTAGGGTAGGGTCTGCGTCTCATATTGACGTTATAACTGTATGACGCCTTGGGTTCTGTGTGTTATATTGACGCTAAAGGGTGCCATGTGCGTAGTATTTCAACGAAATGTCATATGGCGTCACCAATATGACGCCAAAGGATGAGAACGGGCTCGCTATACCATATGGCAGACTGAGCATGAAATAGCGTGTGTATGACACGCCAATTCATATTTCCATTTTCGGCGTGCTGTCAACACGCATAATCGCTTTTCAGCGTGTTTATGAACGCCATTGACTTAACGTTATTACTGTATATATAAATATATGACCTACCTCAAACTCCGTCCCTAAACCTACCCTTCACTGGGGTTAATAGCATTTATGAGTCTCCCTCACCATCCTAGGGAAAAAAATATCGCTCCCCAGATGTAGATCTACATTTTGCTTCGTTTCGCTCGGACATTTGACGGCGTGTACATACACGCGGAATCACTCTGACATTAATGGCGTAGACATACACGCATTCACGCGGATAGCTCAAAATGCGTAGAGATAACACACCACTTGACTCGAAAGTGGCGTGTATGTTTACGCAAAAGTCATGATGTCATGTTGCATATGGTTACTTTTTGATGATTTGTTCTTGATGTTGATTATAAGTTCTTTAGATTAGCATGTTACTTTCTGCTCTGCCTGAAGAATTAGAACACAAGAACCTGATCATTCCAAGGTTCTCTTATGACATCATGGTTCACAATTCTCCAAAGATCCAATGCAAAGATGGTTGTTGAAAGAATCTTGAAAGGATTCTTTAGGGGTAAAATGTAACATTAGGGGTTCATCAGCATAATGATGGCTGTCCCTTGACCAGATAAAATTAGAGCAACACATGATGAAATTGGAGAGAAGCAGAAAGAAGTCCCTCCCTTGTGCGCTCTCCTCTCATGATTTGCATTGGCAGGTGGAGCCTACAATCAGTTCTTTGTTGATGAAGGTGGAATGCACATGTGCGTCACAGTCACAGTGTGTGCACGTGTGTGTGTCTCGCTCACTTTCCTACAAAGACACATACACACACGTGCTGACTGACGCCATTGTGACAATGTATTTCAGCTGCCGGAAATCTTTATAAAACAGTGCCTAGGGGAAGAGGAAGTCTCAGATGGTGTCATTAAGTTCAAGTAGGGATCCCGTCCACTAAAATTCAGAACCGAATTCAGACCTTTTCATGGCCAAAATGCTAAAGAATAGTTTAAACCATATAATGGCTTAGACCTTTGGCTCCACAACAAATGATTTCTTATGGATATTGCACATGATGAATAACACCCTTTATCCAAACAGGCTAACAGAAACGAAAAATGAAGAACGTAACTACATCCATGTGCTGTGTGAGACTTTTCTTGTTCTTGGCGCAGACCGATCGTTATTGCCGCTTCAGGGAAAAGAAGTCTCTAGACTCAGTCCTTTGGCCCTAGACACACCCTAGAGTGTCCCAGAGAGACATTAGCCTATAAGAAGACTACTGTCACTGTGATGACTCTGCGTTCAAAGAAAAAGCATTATTGAATTCCTGGTAAATTACCATACGCGTACGTCCTGCCACGTGCGGGACGTCTAAAGAGGCCACATCCTCATGGAGAAACCTTCACGCCCAGCCTCATTCTCAGAAGCAAACTAAAATAAGACTTAGTTGAGTCTTTGTTAGTGTTTCATAACAAAAAAAGCCAGTTTTAATGAAAATCTGTGCTTAAAAAAAACCCAAAACAAACGAAACATCTGCACAAGAGGAAGGCGGAGCCATGAGAGGAAGACATGCTTATGTAACCGGAGATGATGCGACCCATATATCTGGCGTGTTTACTCAATCTGGCCAGACTCCTCCCGCTCAAACACAATGGCCAAAAGCTGCTCCAGCAGAAACTGTCAAACCAAGCGATCCCGAGGCTTCGGATTCTCTCTCATCCTTCCTCTCCCGTTGATCCCTTTATCAGACCGTCTGTGTCACAGATGGCCATCTGTGATAACGAAAGCAATGGCACGTGTAGCGTGAGATCTGCCCCATGGCCAGGGTTATTGGGACATAACACTTACAGGCGGCTGGAATGTGCCGGTCTCACATGTGGTTAAGTGGTAAGATTATGTAAGAGTTTATATAATCTGCATCAGTAAACGTGAATGACATCTCAAAGCTACAGCCATTAGCTCGCTCCATGTGAGCGTGTGTGTGTGTTGACCCAGTGTGAGTCCACCAGCAGGCTGCAGCAGAGGAGAAACACGGACACACAGAAGGGCCGCTCTCCAGAAGGTTCCTGTTGCCCGAGCTCACTGGTGCGGGCATGGGAAATGGCTCGGCTTTCAGCTGGTGCGATTTAGCAAGAGCACCAGCTGTGTTTATGTGGCAAAAATAGCTGATGCAGCAAACACTGACTTGGGGAATGGTTTGAGTGATGCTACAGGTTGGTATGGTATATAATACCATGCAAATGCCTGGTGGGGCCACATCACTTACTGCCTAAACAGTTTTGGGTTACAGTTTAACATGACACGTTTATTATACCGTCTACCACTTCATGTGTCCCCCCGAGGAATGAAAAGCATTCGCAATGCAGGAAACTGTGTTTTCCAGCCAGTTAATCTTTGGCGGCTGTTTACATTTGTGGAATTCATATCCCATTTCTCACTGTTTGTTACTCAATAATTCACTATTCAAATCTATTTTTCAAGACAAACTGCAAGCAAACATGTATGCACTGCATGTCAAGCTCTTTTGTGTTATTATCAAATTATATATGTGATGCGAAATGGGAAAACCCACCACATGGTGAAATTTGAAATATTACAGGTTTTGAGACCATATTAAAGCTAAAATTTCCAATTTTAATTTTAAATATTCAAATATTACAGTTTTTTAATTTTGTTTTAATTTCTTTTATTGGTTGTATGTAAAAAAAATTGTGGTTATCTGAAGTCGGATAGTCTCAAAATAATTTTCTGAAGTCTCAAAAAATAATTTTGAGATCCATTTTTTCTCCATTTTTAATCCTATGATTTTCAGAAATGGAATTTTGAGAAAAAACGGTTTAATTAACTTTCACTTCCTGTTAGGTGGACGACTAGCGCTCTTTTTCTATTGCCTCTTTTTCATATCACATATTTTAGTGATCATCATTGATTAGGCATCATTCGAAAGCTTACAAACTCAAAGTTCATCCTGTAAAAACCTTTTTGATATTGGACGATTGAGAGGCGAGCAAAGTCTTTTAAAGGAGTAGTTCATTTAAAAAAAAAAACTTTTGCTGATAATTTACTCACCCCAATGTCATCCAAGATGTCTTTCTTTCTTCAGTCGAAAATAAATTAAGGTTTTTGATGAAAACATTTCAGGATTTTTCTTCATTTAATGGACTTTATTGGTAACCAAACGGTTCAAGGTCCAAAAGACAAACTGTTTCAGTGCAAACTGTTCAAAGGGCTTTAAACGATTACAAAGTTTACAAAGGTTTATAATAACAAAGTTTAAGTTTTCCAAGCCTTGCTCTGTTCTGTGATGCGTGTTACGTGACTCTCATTCATCAAAATGAATGAATCTTTTTGAGTCATTTGGTTCATTCAACGAATTAAATGAACGACCTGACTCGGAAAAAGATTCGTTCATTTTGATGAATGATTTCGAACAGGAGAGTCACAGAGAACAGAGCAAGGTGAGCATTTGAGCTTATAAAACTTAAACTTTTTTTTTTTAAATGAGCGATCGTTTCGCTTAATAAGACCCTTATTCATCGTCTGGAACCGTTTAAAGCCCTTTGAACAGTTTGCACTGAAACTGTCTTTTGGACCTTGAACCGTTTAGTTACCAGTAAAGTCCATTATATGGAGAAAAATCCTGGAATGTTTTCATCAAAAACCTATTTTTTTCAACTGAAGAAAGAAAGACATGGACATCAATGGACCCAATTTTGACAAAAAAAACAACAAAAAAAAAAACGGACATTTGATCTGTTTTTAGACCTTACTGAAAACGTACCTGCGCAACATCCGACAGGTTTTCCTAGATCGCATCACAAATATGACTTGCCATATTTCTATCGTATAGCATGAGAAATTCTGCTTCTTGTTTTTCAGGTGTCCGAATCTAGTCTCGCTGACTCTGTCTGGATGCGGACACGTTCACGGATCACAATGTCATCTACGTGCTACAAAGCTGCAGGAGGCTAGTTAGCCTTAGTCTAGAAAACTGTGCTCGGATGACCGAACTCCGTCCTCCAGGCTGTGGTGGACCACGGTAAAAGTCTCACAGAGGTGAGGGTGGACTTCTGCCGGAACGTGACCCAGGCAGGGCTACAGGACGTCAGAGACAAGAGACCAGAAGTCCACCTGAGCGCGTTACACAGTGCAGATATGATTCCAGACAACAAGCCTGAGGAGAAAACACAGATCAGGAGAGCTCTGCAGAAGTTCTTGATCTTCTCCTGACCGCCAGAAGCTACCGAAAGACTTGATGTCAAATTGAGGTTCACAACATTGCCCTGTATTTTTTTTATCCACTATTGATTTTGATATTACACTTGGGGTTTCTCTTATAATTCCTTATTTTGCCATTTCAAACGTTTCCCTGTGACACAATCTTGCAATTTCTATGTTTATTAGATCAGAATTCTCATTTCAAACTAATATTTTGTATCTTTGCTGTCATGGGTTGTTTTTCATTTGTTTGTTTGTCCATTTGGCTCCATGAGATGACTCCCCGGTCAAGTACACAGTACAAAGACTAAGTATTCAATATGCAAGGCAGTGGCCCAATCAACACATTTCAACGGTTTTGATTATAAAACATTTGCAGTATTTCTTAAAAACACGGCTTGTTTTTGCTTGCATAATCAAGGTTTGTTCTGGAACACTTCATCGTTGGTTATTCTCATTGTGGGTTTTGGACTTCCTTCAATATGCAAGAACAATATTTGACCGAGCACAGGTTTACAGCCTTGCTGCATGACTTTTATCAAGCAATAAGGTGTGTGAGGCTGTATTATATTGTGAATATAGTCATATTGTGAATCATGTTGGGCACTAGGGCTATTTTCACAATACACCATGGCCTTGAATACCTCATTGCTCCTATAAAACGTTTTCATTAAAGGAGTAGTTCACTTTTAAAAAAAACTTTTGCTGATAATTTACTCACCCCCATGTCATCCAAGATATCCATGTCTCTTCTTCAGTAGAAAAGAAATTAGGGTTTTTGATGAAAACATTCCAGGATTTTTTTTCCATATAATGGACTTCAATGGGAACCAAACGTTTCAAGGTCCAAAAGACAATTTTAGTGCAAACCGCAAACTGTTCAAAGGGCTTTAAACGATTCCAGACTATGAATAAAGGTCTGATCAAACGAAACGATTGCTCATTTAAAAAAAAACATGTAATTTGGTTCATTCAACGAACGAAATGAACGAGTTGACTCTGGAAAAGATTCGTTCATTTTAATGTATGAGTTCAAACAGCAGTCACAAACGCACATTACAGAAGAGAGAAAGGCGAAAATTTGAGCGTATAAAACTTTAACTTTTTTTTTTTAATGAGCGACCGTTTTGCTTGATAAGACCCTTATTCATCCTCTGGAATCGTTTAAAGACATTGATGAGTTTGCAGTTTGCACTGAAACTGTCTTTCGGACCTTGAACTGTTTGGTTCCCACTGAAGTCCATTATATGGAGAAAAATCCTGTAATGTTTTCATCAAAAACCTTAATTTCTTTTCGAATGAAGACAGAATTACATGAATATCTGACATGGGGGTGAGTAAATTATCAGCAAAAGTTTTTTTAAAAGTGAACTACTCCTTTAAGCAAATTCTTTCACCTTGTATAAGAAAACTATTCCAGTTCGAGTTGCTGATTGGTCAACACAGCGTTTCAGCCGTACTAAAACACGCAGTATATGTAGCGATACCAAACTTCAGTTTAAATACTGTATTTTCCAGCAGAATGATATAACAATGAATTTGCTTAGTTGCTTTTTTCCACTTTTTTATTATGTACTGCATAATTCCTATTCCTGTCTATGCATTTCGATGTAAGAACTTATCTGTTGACTTTTTTTCTTCCCCCTACCATGTCTGCCTTAACAGAGATTTATGACCTAATGCCTGCACAGAGTTATTTTGAGGCCATGTTGGAAGTCTTCCAACGTTGTGATTAGAAAGCTATTATGCAAGAGCTGTGGAGTGTGGAAGTATAGTTTGGCCAGTGTCTGTGTTGTCCACGTGACCATATTATTTTGTATCGTAATTGCAGCAAAAATAGTTGTTCTTGCCGCTTGGCGTTACAGAATTTGTTCTCCTCTCTTGTGCCTGTTTGACCTTTTTCAAGTGCATGCAATCCAGCAAACACAAGTACAGTTTCCTCAAACCCTCAGGGCATCATCAAGACTGTGTGAAGAACAATCACACATTCTGTCCTTAGTCTGTAATATTATTGGAGATAAATTTAGATAAACAAAGTCATTTCTAATGAGTCTTAACAGAAAGTCCCTTGTCTTAACCCTCTGGGGTTATTCGTTTAACAGTCACACTCGGGACCTTCGGGTCAAAATTGACCCAAAGGGCGGGATTCATATTTAAAAAAGAAAATTATGATATTTTTTTACTTGTTTTTTTATAATATTTTTTATATAATATATATAATATATTATAAGAATTATGACTAAATTTTCCCCCATTGAATATAATAGAAAAAAAAATATTAATTTTTTTTTTTTTTTTTAAAGCTGTATTTCATTTTGGAGTCAAGCCTAGGCCTCATAAAAGCAATTTTTGAAATTAGATGGATGCCATCTCGTGGACAAACTGAGCTTTTTAAAAATGCAACACATGTATAATCTGATTTTTTTGGTGTGTTTGTGTATAAAGGTGTGTTTGTGTGTGTGGATGTGTCTGTTTTGCACTCTTGATGTTTTATAGATTCACCCCTTCACTGTTGTGTACTTTTTTTCAATATCGTTGCTGATTTGTAGATAATACGCACAAAAAAAATCAGTATTTTCACATTTTTGCCAATTTCCCATTCATTTCCTATGTGGGTCATTTTTGACCAGAAGGTCCTGAGTGTGACTATTTTTTTCGACCACTTAGACTTTTCAAATCCTGTCGCCAATTTTTTTGGGTGTTCATATACCAAGTACCAATAAAGTCACCAATTTTCGGACCATTCCGATGAAGCTACGATTTTTAAAAAAAATTTATTTAAACGCTTTCGGGTCATTATTGACCCGAATAACCCCAGAGGGTTAAAGCCAATTTCTCCACAGGATATTCTCTGCAATGGAGGGTGAAACAATATTGGGATAATTTTTTCTTTCTCTCTCATTCTTGTTATCAGTATCTCTTTCCAACTCTCGCTCTATGTTTTGTATTTGTCAAGTTACATAAGTAAATGTCTGAAGGAAAAACAATAAAGTCTGCTATTGTGTTACAAATGGAGATGGTTAGATAACGTTTGTCTAATCAATACTTTACAATAATTCCCATGACCATAATCATTGGTGGAGGGTGACGACGAGGGCCTGTGAACTCACGGTTCACAGATAAAACTGTTGTCACGTGCCTCGTGAAATCAAGCGTAGTGATATTTCGTAAGACGTTGAGAGGTTAAATGAGTCGCAAAACATGATCAGCATGCTGTGATTGCTTAAATCAGGTATTTCTTTGTTGTGGATGTCAATCCACTCCAAGTGGTTATGCAATCCAGTTAGAGTTTAATAATATCAAGGATCCAGCCAACAGATTTAGAAAGGCTGAAAACATTAGCCACTATTTATGGCCACGATCACGTGGAAGCAATTAGCAAGTGAAGCCAAGAAACTGTACCCTAAAAAGAAAAAAAGTTGTTATTGCCAGAGTGTAGACCTTCTTTTTCTCAAAACTGAGAACTTAACACTCATGAGCAACTTTCAGGTTGGTGTTGATTGGCTGTAGACAGCAACGTGTGTGATTTGCCTGAGGCTACACGGATTTGTGTTGCTGAGGTTTCAGTTGTAAAGCATCTCATCGGTCAAGTCTACCATGGGTAAACACAATCTCTGAGGAGATCATAAAACGTGCTTCACATCACAAGAACTATTTGTTCTGTTAAATTTATTTTTTCAGTATCAGAAACCTTATGTAAAGATTATGTTAGACATTAGAAATGGCAGACATAAAGTTTATATATTCATATGTATATTTACTGAGACAACAAGGACCTTCAAAAATGTAACTGTGTCAATAAGTTGCAGTCTTTTGCAACATTCTTATGAATGCCTGGCTGAGATTGTAAGCCTGAAAGTTGCTGTATCAATGTTGTTGTTTATTACACCATGCTTACTGTACGAATGCCTGAAGTAAAAAAAAACCTGAAATCTTGTTTCCTAAATACACTTCATGATCAAGTTTGCATAAGATCAAAAGGTTTGTCTTAATACGCCGCCATCTCTAACAACATTCTTACAAATACATGCAGTTCGTAAGTTTGTAACATTGTTGTCTTTGTACATTGCCTTTTTTATGAACTTCAAGAAAATAGCTGACGAAAATATCACAGTATGCTTCCAACTCCAACAACTTTGTTTGAATGACATTTTTAATGCGTTTAATAATGTGTGATGAAGTTCAAAAGGCCGTGCATATTCTCTTAAAGGAGTAGTTCACTTTAAAAAAAAATAAAAAAATAAACTTTTGCTGATAATTTACTCACCCCCATGTCATGCAAGATGTCCATGTCTTTCTTTCTTCAGTCGAAAAGAAATTAAGGTTTATGATGAAAACATTCCAGGATTTTCTGCATATAATGGACTTCAATTGGAACCAAACGGTTCAAGGTCCAAAAGACAGTTTCAGTGCAAACTGTTTAAAGGGCTTTAAACGATTCCAGATGATAAATAAGGGTCTCATCAAGCGAAAGGATCGCACATTTAAAAAATAAATAGTTTAATTCCTCCTGTTCAAACTTGTTTATCAAAATGAATGAATCTTTTTTCTAGTCATTTGGTTCATTCAATGAACGAAAATGAAGAATTGACTGAATTCGTAAATTTTTCGACTGAAAATTGAAAATGATTTGTACAGGAGTGAGTTTGAACAGGAAGGTCACACAGAACAGAGCAAGGCGAGCATTTGAGCTTATAAAACGTAAACTTTGTTGTTGTTTTTTTTTAAATGAGCGATCGTTTTGCTTAATAAGACCCTTATTCATCAGTCTGGAATTGATTTAAAGCCCTTTGAACAGTTTGCAGTTTGCACTGAAACTGTCTTTTGGACCATGCATTATATGGAGAAAATCCTGGAATGTTTTCATCAAAAACCTTAATTTCTTTTCCACTGAAGAAAGAATGACATGGATATCTTGAAAGACCCCATGTTAGAAAATTATCAGCAAATTTTTTTTTTAAAAGTGAACTACTCTTTTAAGGCTAATAATAAGCTATTGAGACACTAACGTTTCAGTCGGAAGGTTGTTTTAATCCGTACAACCTTTTTACGTAAGACCGAAATGTCCGAAATCTCAATAAGCTGGAATCTCTACTGAATTCTTATAGGAAATGCTCAATAAATCCGAAGAATTTTTTTTGCACGATACAGCACAATGCAAGACTTCTTTGCACAATTATAAGCTTAAATGTTACTTTAAATAGTTATGGACGCACCTATTTATTTGTTTATTTGTCAAAATACAAAGGATTTTCACCCAAACCACAATTTGTTCTCAGATCAAGAACTTCAATACCTTACAGCAATTTCAGATCAACTTCAAAGCAAATTGCTTAAAATTCCCCACAGTCGTTTTTTTCCAGATGCAGTCGTTCATGTGGGATTATGAGGTTGAGCCAAATCCTTAAGACCATATAAGAGCCAGTTTCCTTCAGGCTGCATATAGAAATGAATTATGAGTCTGCATAAGAGTCTCCACGTGTCAGTTATAAATGTCTAATCCAGTTCTTGACCAACAGCTGTGCATATGTCAGCCAGAAAAGTATGCATTTGATGGGAAACCAGAAAGACTGGTCACTGTAAGAGGCGACACTGACGCATTTATGCAATGTCTCGGGTGAACTTCATTCCCTCACGTTTTTGGCCTGTGATGTCTACTATAGACCCAAAGCACCACTCAGACATCTCCTCATTTCTGAAAGAACATCACATGTTGTACATATGCCTTGCTAGTCCTCATAAGCCATATAAACCAGAACGTAAGGTTATGAGGAAAATGATAAAACAAGCTGCAGAGGGTAATAAATTCTACTGGGTGTTTATTGGTTTGACTGAAGCACATGGGCAAGTTGTGACATAAGATCTGCACATACATGTACAACATGCAGTCTCTTCCTTCTCTTTCTCTCCCTCTGGGTGGAGGAATGCAAAGGCAGCTCAGGCCACGAGCTGTTTCGTAAAAACTGTGGGAGGGAAGTCACGTTGTAGTGAAATTCACAGGCTGAGCGGAAAAGAAGGGGAGGGGGAGTTGATTTATGTCATCCAGGAATGGTTGCTGGTGCGCTGGCTTCTCTTTTAGACCCCAGCACACATCCATAGCCACTCCTACTGCATCTCTCATGTCCTGCTATGCACATTACAAGGGATTTAGCAGGTCTGTTAGGATTCATAAAATGTGGGATGTATTTTTAGCTGCTGTGCCTGAAGGATCTTCATTAAAAGGGTCATATTGTACATTTTATTTTATTCAATTTATTTGATCATTTCTTTATTATGGAAGCTTGTTTCCGTCATATAATGAAAAATATAAAAGGTAATTGCACAATTCTGACTTTTTCTCACGATTGTCAGTTTACTTCTCGCAATTCTGAAATTATTTCTCAGAATTCGAGATATAAAGTCGCAATTGCGAGATATAAAGTCAGAATTTGCGAGTTATAAAGTCAGAATTCCGAGAATATAAAGTCAGAATTTCGAGATATAAAGTCAGAAATTGCGAGATATAAAGTCAGAAATTGCAAGATATAAAGTCAGAAATTGCGAATATAAAGTCAGGACTTGCGAGTTATAAAGTCAGAAATGCATGATATAAAGTCAGAATTGCGAAGATATAAAGTCAGAATTGCGAGATATAAAGTCAGAATTGCGAGATATAAAGTAAGAATTGCGAAGATATAAAGTCGCAAATTGCGAGATATAAAGTCAGAAAATTGCGAGATATAAAGTCAGAAATTACGAGATATAAAGTCAGAATTGCGAAATATAAAGTCACAATTGCGTGATATAAAGTTCAGAATTGCGAGATATAAAGTCACAATTGCAAGATATAAAGTCAAAATTGCGAGATATAAAGTCAGAATTGTGAGATATAAAGTCAGAATTGCGAGATATAAAGTCAGAATTACAAGATATAAAGTCAGAATTGTGAGACATAAAGTCAAAATTGCGAGATATAAAGTCAGAATTGCGAAATATAAAGTCAGAATTGCGAGATATAAAGTCAGAATTGCGAGATATAAAGTCAGAATTGTGAGATATAAAGTCAGAATTGCGAGATATAAAGTCAGAATTATGAAATATAAAGTCAGAATTGTGAGATATAAAGTCAGAATTGCGAGATATAAAGTCAGAATTCAAGATATAAAGTCAGAATTACAAGATATAAAGTCAGAATTGTGCAATATAAAGTCAGAATTGTGAGATATAAAGTCAGAATTGCGAGATATAAAGTCAGAATTGTGAGATATAAAGTCAGAATTGTGAGATATAAAGTCAGAATTGTGAGATATAAAGTCAGAATTGCGAGATATAAAGTCAGAATTGCGAGATATAAAGTCAGAATTGTGAGATATAAAGTCAGAATTGCGAGATATAAAGTCAGAATTGTGAGATATAAAGTCAGAATTGCGAGATATAAAGTCAGAATTGCGTGTTATAAAGTCAGAAATGCGATATATAAAGTCGCAATTGCGAGATATAAAGTCAGAATTGCGAGATATAAAGTCAGAATTGCGTGTTATAAAGTCAGAAATGCATGATATAGTCACAATTGTAAACTCACAATTGTTTTTGAATTGTTTCTATAAATTGCGACTTTATATCACCCAATTCTGACTTTATATCTTTAGATCACCCAATTGTGAGAAAAAAGTCAGAATTGTGAGATTAAAAAGTCACAATTATTTATTTTATTTTTATATTCAGTGGCGGAAACAAGCTTCCATACTTTATACCCGATTCACCTAGCGCGATAATATTTACCATTGTTCGGCAAATGGTAAATTGAGATTTGGGAAAAAATGGGAATTGGGATTTTGCTCGAGTGCTAAAGACTTTCCACACCGATTTTGCATCAAGTTGACAGAAAGCTGCTTGTTTTCGAAAGTGTCATCTGTGTGAGCTGTGCTTCATACATACACAATTGACTAGACATTTGCACAGTTTCCGCCAAACATTTAGTCGTTTATTTATTCAAAAGCAGTCAAAGATTAAGAATTGAATGCCCCCTTAATTGGCATGTGAAATGAAAAGGCACATAAGCGTAGGGTCAGATATAGTTGTTATCTGGCCCTTTGCAAAGCCTACATTAGATTGTGAGTTTTATTTCACAATTGCAGACTTAGTTAAAAATGTACTTTAGCCATTTGTTTCTAATGTTGGGCATATATCTTACTTTTATTACACACTGTACAAATGATATGATCAAAAAGTTATGACAACATATGTTTTTACGAGATAATCTTCAACCTTTTTATATACAAGATTCAACTCAGTTTTAAGTCAGTTTAAATGTCAATCTAAGTTTGTCATTAACATTTCAGGCAGCAAATTTTTTTACAACGCAAGGGGGCGGACCAAGTTTCTGAACATCGAATGAAGATTAAACAAATAACCAATTTCGATTCCAGTCATTTCCCAGACGGCAACATAGTGTCGGCCCAGATCTGCCCGGATCCACATGGGCCGAAACAATATTTCTGACTGGAATTCATACATTAATGGAGCACATATAGGTAAAATGTATGCAGCGTCTTCATTTAGCGCACATGTTTGCAACGTGGTTTGTCTTTCTGACAGGTTGAGATCAGGCAGTAGACCTTGTGAGGGCATTACATAAGGATGCTTGTGAAATGTGTGCGGAGATACGCGTATAACAAACAGAGCTTTATAATTTCACATAATGGAGCAAATGCTTGCTCAAGTTTACTCCACATTATTCCCCAACACAGCACTCCACAGCTTTGCTATAGTGTTAGCGTCCAAATGTCTTTTACTTGTTTAGTTAGGACCTTTTTGTTGGTCAAAGTGTGACAGCAAGTGGCAGACTATGGCTTATTTCATGCGTTATGTCTGCAGTCTGGAGGCCGTGGGTTGGTGTTGAGCGTTTTATTACCGCGTGAACTCAGATGCCCTTCTCTGAAAGCTACAGAGTTGAAAAAGGTGTTTAATGTGCAACATTCAGGTTTCAAGGATTCTCGTTTATTTGAAAACATCAAAGAGAGTCACAGTGCCAGCTGTTCCCCCACCAGTCCCTCATCTGCCTTCTTTTCCATTTTAGTCAAGGAAAACCAATGTAAATCAAACAGGCGTCTATCTGTCCTTACAGACGCATTCCACGTTAGCTCTACGCAGGTTTTTTCGTTGGCCAATACAAACATCACAAGAGTTTCACAGACACTTCTCTTTAGTCCAATGGATCTTCTGAGGAAATTTATTGGCTATGCTACAGAGTAATCTGTATGGATTAAGATATTTACTTAGACTACGTGCACATAAATCAACTGATAAAGAGTAATGAGAAGAAACCAATGAAAGTTCTTACTATTAAAGTACACATGAAAAAGCATGTGTTTACTTCCATAAACACTTTTTACAGCCACTTCGGACACTGAGAGCCCTATTTTTACGATCTGAAACGCAAGTGTCAAAGTGCAAAGCGCAAGTAACTTTGTGGGCGGATCCCGGCGCTGTTGCTATTTTACCGGCGGGATAAATGCCTCTTGCGCCTGGCGCAAATCTAAACGGGGTTGGTCTGGAGTAGCTTCATTATTCTTAGGTGTGGTTTGGGCGTAACGTGAAATAAACCAATCAGAGCGTCATCTCACATTCCCTTTAAGAGCGTGATGAACGAGGTGCGCTTGTTCCATGGCGCTATTTTAATGGCGCATTTACCAGACGTGCTTCAGCATCGGTTCACATCCGAGGAGATCGATGTTCTCGTCAGGGCCGTAAAAGAAAAAGAAATAACATTGGGGATGGGACAAACACACCTGAAATTAGCTTCGGTTAAACATGCATATGATAATTTGGGTAAACGTGTAAGCTTAAATTTTTAGCTACCTCTGCAAAGATTAGAAATGTCGAAGACCAGAGATTTCTTTTCATGGACCGACGACGAGGTGGAACGTTTACGAGGACGGGTCATGTGATGGGTGGCTGACGAATCAGGGAAGGACACGTCATGACTGACGACACCCTATCATAGAGTGCCGAAGTGATGACGTCACTTTGTAGGACAACTCGGAAGTTAGCGTCGCGTGGGTTCCCTCGCTCGAAATGCTATGCATTTCCCCCATAGACTTTTGGAAAATCGCCAAAAAATAAGATCTGTGTTTTTCAACAAAGAGTTGTGACCCTTACACGTTCAATCAAAAATGTATACATTTTGAAGCTAAAGTTAAACAAAATCACAAGAAGACACAAAGTTTAAAAAACCACAAGCAGGTTATAACTGTGTGTTTTATGTCATAGATCAAAACGTTAAAATATTTTGAGGCTTTGTTCACCACAGACCTTATTTCAGGCGATTTAGCAAAAAACATTCAAAAATCCCATAGACTTTAGAGCGAGGGAACCGGGAGTGCTAATGCTAACTCACTTTCGCGTTTCGGACTACAAAGTGACTCTATAGAGCCGAGCGTGAGCCTCTGCGTCATCGTTTCTAAACTCCCCTGTTCTGTCACATCTTCACTAAAACGCCCTTCGGAGATTCAAAACGCAAAATGGAGCTGCCCGTGTTTCTAAACTTCTCCGTTTTAGGACTTCATTTTTTCCGTTTTAGTCAGGACGTGAGGTGCAAACGTAGCAAAAGGTCTCTGTTTTTAAACGAAAATGCAGTAGTGTGGACGGGGCCTTAAAGATCAAGCAGATATCAGTAAAACTCAATAAAGGAGCAGTAGTCATATCCACAGCATTGTAAAACGAGATTGGAGTTTATGTACTTGTCAGTTAAAAGGCCAGTGAGCTGTAAGAAGACAAACAAAACGAATGCACTTGCATAGACGGCTTGTTATACGCAAATGAATTGAAGCAAACAAGTTTTGACAACAGCCAGTCGTTATCCAATTTACTCTGATTTTCACGGAGGTCATTTTACCACGGCAGCCACATTTTTCAGAAGGAACATTTCCCCCTTGGATTTCCTCTGAGCGAAATGGCAGCTCAAGCTTGCTGGCCGTGTTCATGGCTGCTCATTTTACAGAACTTATTTCCAGCAACTTCATTTGAAAATCAAATTGAGCGGGAACAAGCCTCCAGATGCTATAATTATGAACAGGCTAATCACTCTAAATCAGTTGTTATACAGTATGCAAAGAAGACTGCATAATGATGATAATTACTGGTCCATTTGAGTTTAAACGTTGGTTGCTGAGGCTTTGGCTTCGAAGTTGGTCTTAAAACATTGGTCTGCTGCTATTATATATATACTATATATGGACACTTTATATGTACAGTATATCATTAGTGCTGGTAAATTGATTAATCACATCTAACATAAATAATTACAAACTTAAGGATTAATTTATTTGACAGCGCTACAGCGTTTCCGTGAAATAAATAACCAATGAGGTACATAGCAGGAAGTTATAAATAGAGCCGTTAATTTAATGTATTGATTTTGTGACTATAAAAAAAGAATAAAAAAATTGTAATGTCTCTTAAATTAAAAACAAACAGAAAAATGGTTAAAGTTTGTATTGTGCAATACAAATTTGGCACAACTGTAGTTTGCTAAATGTCAATTATCTAATGACTGTTCCTAGCAACTTGCGGACAAAAACTGTTTTGTAATAAATTATTAAAACATTTTCTTGGCAATTATTTATATATGCTAATAATTGGGATCCATTTGATTAATGAATGTTCATATAATGTAATTAATTCAGTTAAAATTATTAATAAATATAAAAAGACGTTGAGCTGGTTCAGGTATCTGTGTCTGCAGTGTTTTCCTCATAGCGGTTATTTCTATACATTCACAACACAAAGAGCTGCCAGTCTTACAAAGGTCTGCATGGTTTCCAATTATCTCACTTGCCTTACACAATATGAGAAAGCTTTTTTCTTTTGCTTAAAAGGTCTTTTGATGTATTTTATATAGATATGCTTCAATATAGCTGTCTGATAGCACTGTGCAGGTTTAAATTCATTTCCATCTATTACGACAAGCCAATAATAAGCCTGAATATGTGTTTTTATTATGTGCGATAACAGCTTCTTTCCTTTAGCGGATAATGATAAAGAATGGGAAGTAGATGGTAATGGAGAGGATTAAGTGTGTATATGTCTAGTTGTGTGTTTGTGGGACAGTGTCTGAGATAGTAAGCCATTAAGAAGAGCACCTCCTGCTTTATTTATGAGGTCTCATTGTCAAAGTATAAGCATCCGCTATAGATTTTCTTAATGGGGGAGTGGGTTCAAATGCGACCTACCCTTTTTGCTCTGCTTCAGTTGCTGCAGTGCTGGGTTTCATTGTGTAGCAATATGAGAAAAATACAGAGTGAGTCGATGGAGATGGGTGGAGGTCAGACAGTCTTTTTATATTCCTCGGCCCAGAATCGAGGATGGAGCGAGGGTGCGTTATCTGATCCTTTCTGTAATCTCATATGCCCACAGAGAGGGAACATCAATACCAGGTCTGTTTTTTAAACACTTTTTTTTCTGTCTGAATATGGTCCACATTTCATCTTAGAGTTGTCTAGCTAATGTTGTCTTAATATTGTCTAGACATCAGGCCCTGTCTTTTCTCAATGGCCAGATCTGGAAGTTCAATAATTATATTAGATATTCTTTAAAAAAAAAAACTTATATAGCTGAAGGTAACAGATGCTGAATGGTGAATACAGAATGAGAATTTCAAAATTATGCACAAAAAAACGGTTTGTCTACCAGAACACCCTAGCAACCACACAGTATCAGTCTGGCAACCAACCAGAACACCCTAGCAACCACACAGTATCAGTCTGGCAACCAACCAACCAACCATAACACCCTAGCAACCACACAGTATCAGTCTGGCAACCAACCAGAACACCCTACAACCACACAGCATCAGTCTGGCAACCAACCAACCATAATACCCTAGCAACCACACAGTATCTGTCTGGCGACCAACCAGAACACCCTAGCAACCACACAGCATCAGTCTGGCAACCAACCATAACACCCTAGCAACCACACAGCATCAGTCTGGCAACCAAACATAACACCCTAGCAACCACACAGCATCAGTCTGGCAACCAACCATAACACCCTAGCAACCACACAGCATCAGTCTGGCAACCAACCAACCATAACACCCTAGTAGCCACACAGTATCAGTCTGGCAACAGCAACCACACAGCCTCATTCTGGCATCCAACCAGAACACCCTAGCAACCACACAGCCTCATTCTGGCATCCAACCAGAACACCCTAGCAACCACACAGATTCATTCTGGCATCCAACCAGAACACCCTAGCAACCACACAGCATCAGTCTGTCAACCAACCATAACACCATAGCAACCACATAGCATCAGTCTGGCAACCAACCAGAACACCCTGCAACCAATAGCAACAGTCTGGCAAAAAATAAATAAATAAATAAATAAAAAACGGAACGCTCTAGCAAACATATAGCAACACTTTGGAAACCAACAAGAACACCCAAGCAACCACATAGCAACAGCCTGTCAACCAACCAGAACACCCTAGCAACCATATAGCAACACCCTTGCAACCATAAAACAAATTTTGGAAACTATAGCAGAAGGTTTTTCATGTACAAACATACAAAAAATGTAGTTGGATACTATACACAATGGTGAACCTAAATTTCCTGTTTATTCTCAGTAGACGACTTGCTGAGTGAGGAAACCTTCACGTCTAGACTCCAAAATCCCAGCGTAACATAATTCTTTGCAGTATAAACATGTGCTTCCATTAAAAGACTCTTGAGAAATATAGTAATTATAGTAATTATACAGTGAACCGGCCAGTAGGTGGTGTCTGCATATTAAACTGAAGGGCTATCTCTGTGTACCTGCGGCTCCATCTGCACCTCTATCCTGGCTTGATCTTTATTTCACACCTGCACAGTGTGTGTGCCCGGACATATACATTCATGCATTCGCCCCAGAGCGCGTTCCTGCCCTCGTCTGTTGTGTCTCCTGCCGACTGTGCAGGTGTCGATGAGGCTTTTAATAATGCACAGTAAGCCTGCTTTGAAGCCGACTGCTCCTGTGCACAATATTCCTCGGCTCCCCATGGATCTCCCTGTCAGTTCTCTGCCCGGGGCCGTGTTGCCTCAGCCATCAGCTCTCCTGTCAATCACTCTCCTGATGAAGCAATGCTTACACACCACAGGGCGTCAATTAAGCAGCAGGGCATTCAGTGGACCTAGCTGCACATAACCTGCACGGCCATGAGATTTGCTTCATAAAACTTCATTTGCAGTAGACATTTTGCAACATCACTTTTTTGATGCTAATTGATAGTTCACTCCCGTGTTCTTCCGAGGTGATGCCACTTAAAAATGAATTAAATGAAAAAACTTTTTAAATGATGAAGTAAACAGTGTCTATTTATCAGTTCTGTTTGGGAATATTTGACATCTTGAAGCACCTTTGAATGTACTCAGCTACACAGAATATATATATATATATATATATATATATATATATATATATATATATATATATATATATACATATACATATATACATATATATATATATATATATATATATACACCCACACACACAATATCGGTATCAGCCCAATTACAAAAAATGAACGATATACTGTATTTAAGTCGATTTCATAAAATTAAAGCAGATGTATTATAGCCAATATACAGCTGAGACGTGATGCTTTTAAATTGCTTGAAATATAATTGGAATAATTTTTTTGTGCATCCAGCAAAACTTTTTTTTAATAGTTTTGAATGAAGTATTTGTTTTTGCATGAGACGTGTAGACGTTTTGCATGTTGTGTGCATGATTTGTGTGGACCTTACAGTTTTTTTTAATTGTTTACTCTTATGAAACTATGAGTAATTATAAAAAAAAACTGTAAAACACGAACCATTAATATTGCAGACTGATCTCATGATTATTTTTTAAAATAATTTTCTATTTCCATTTTGGCGTGCCATCAACATGCATAATCGTTTTTCAGCGTGCTTATGAATGCCGTTGACTTAAAGGGATAGTTCACCAAAAATGACAATTCTGTCAGTGTTTACTCACCCTCATGTTGTTCCAACCCGGTAAGACCTTCGTTCATCTTCGGAACACGAATTAAGATATTTTTGATGAAATCTGAGAGCTGGATCACACCTTCATACCAGTCCATAGGCTTCTTGAGGAATTGAAACTTGCCGGCCTAGAAAAGTTATTAAAGACATCGTTAAAATAGTCCAAGTGACTACAGTGACTCAAAGTTTATTAAATGACGAGAACACTTTAAACAACAAAAATAATGACTTTATTTCAACTATTTTACACGCCACTTGACTTGAAAGTATGTTTACGCAAAAGTTATGATGCCATGCTGCATATTGTGCATTAAAAAAAAACTAGGCAGAGTCATAGAGTTGAAATAGTAATTATGTCTAAAGGTATTAGTGCTATATTAAGTCAGCCAGTATCATTGCAGAGTTTCTTAAGGATGCATTGTTAGCTTTGCCAAAGTGTGTATCCCATGAAAGAGTGGCTGGATCAAGTTCATGCAGTGTTTATTTTTTAATCTGCTCGTGGTAATCTGAGACGCGACCCTCAACGGGCTTTATCCTCTCCTGTACAACAGATGCCGCTTTATGGAAGTCAGACACTAACTGCCGCATTCACACAAAGCCTGCTCACTTAAGCAAGCGCAGTCACACGGTGGACGAGGAGTGGACAAAGAGTCCACACAGGTATATGTGCGAGCACAAGGTCGTTTAAGGACAGGCCAGCTGTGTCGTCTAGGCAGAAAAGCCCGTCTGCCACACAACATGATCCGCCTGCCAAACAAAACAAGTGGAGAAACACACAGACGGCCCGGTGATTCACACTTGCAAACACCCACAATACCCAGAACAGCAACAGACAATCCACACACTTTTTATGTTTCTGGAAACTAGCATTATATTTCAAGACCAGACGTAATTTGTCATAAAACTCACAAACAGAGCAAAGTCATTGGACCTTAAAAAATTCTGTCCTCATTTACCAATTAATTAATTTTTTTAAGTCAATAATTTCATATTGTCGTTCATTTATATCATTTTACTCATACTTAAATGGAATAAAATTTTAGTCAACAAAAACAAAGTTTTCAATTATATATGAACTGAAACATATCATCACCTAAAACGCATTTAAAAATTGGTCTTTGTTGTGAAAACATGAGCTCCAGAAATTAAATGTTGTGAATTATTTGTGCTTTGGTTATTAATTGTTCTTTAAGTTCACAATTGATTTGCATACTTTTGAGCAGATTCAGTTGTAATATTGTGTCTATGTTCTGTGTATGATTAGTATCAAATGTATTTAGGATGCAGAGTAGATCAATCACAACACACTGGACCATCTGACCAATCAGAGTAGAGTAGACCAATCACAACATACTGGGATATCTGACCAATCAGAGCAGAGTAGACCAATCACAACAGACTGGACCATCTGACCAATCAGAGCAGAGTGAGACCAATCACAACAGACTGGGCCATCTGACCAATCAGAGCAGAGTAGACCAATCACAACAGACTGGGCCATCTGACCAATCAGAGCAGAGTAGACCAATCACAGCAGACTGTCCATCTGACCAATCAGAGCAGAGGAGACCAATCACAACAGACAGGGCCATCTGACCAATCAGAACAGAGTAGACCAATCACAACAGACTGGGCCATCTGACCAATCAGAGCAGAGTGAGACCAATCACAACACACTGGGCCATCTGACCAATCAGAGCAGAGTGAGACCAATCACAACAGACTGGGCCATCTGACCAATCAGAGCTGAGTAGACCAATCACAACAGACTGGGATATCTGACCAATCAGAGCAGAGTAGACCAATCACAACACACTGGGATATCTGACCAATCAGAGCAGAGTAGACCAATCACAACAGACTGGACCATCTGACCAATCAGAGCAGAGTAGACCAATCACAACAGACTGGGCCATCTGACCAATCAGAACAGAGTAGACCAATCACAACAGACTGGGCCATCTGACCAATCAGAGCAGAGTAGACCAATCACAACAGACTGGGCCATCTGACCAATCAGAGCAGAGTAGACCAATCACAACACACTGGGCCATCTGACCAATCAGAGCAGAGTAGACCAATCACAACAGACTGGGCCATCTGACCAATCAGAGCAGAGTAGACCAATCACAACAGACTGGGCCATCTGACCAATCAGAGCAGAGTTTACCAATCACAACAGACTGGGCCATCTGACCAATCAGAGTAGAGTAGACCAATCACAACAGACTGGGCCATCTGACCAATCAGAGCAGAGTAGACCAATCACAATAGACTGGGCCATCTGACCAATCAGAGCAGAGTAGACCAATCACAACAGACTGGACCATCTGACCAATCAGAGCAGAGTAGACCAATCACAACAGACTGGACCATCTGACCAATCAGAGCAGAGTAGACCAATCAGAACAGACTGGGCCATCTGACCAATCAGAGCAGAGTAGACCAATCACAACAGACTGGGCCATCTGACCAATCAGAGCAGAGTAGACCAATCACAACAGACTGTCCATCTGACCAATCAGAGCAGAGTAGACCAATCAGAACAGACTGGGCCATCTGACCAATCAGAGCAGAGTAGACCAATCACAACAGACTGGGCCATCTGACCAATCAGAGCAGAGTAGATTCTCAGAAAGGAGGAGTTTAGAGATACATGATACATCATTGAACCTTTTTAGGCACTGCGGTTAGGGGAGGCTTCTATGTAAATAAATAGTGATAAAATTAATAATTAAAGTGTTTTTTGATTGTGAATGCATATAAACCTGAAACAAAATTAGAAAGCTAGAACCTTTAAAATAGCAGAATAGGGGCACTTAACGTTTTCTCAGGTGCTCTTTTACAAATAATTCAAGAGAATGCATCTGGGTTCAAGCTCTAAAGGCAAGCAAATTACGACATAATTTCATTTTCAGGTGCACTATTACAATAAATAATGCTTATACCTATGCTACAAGAATAAGGTCCACCCATTATCCCTGGGGAAGCAAAGGTATTTCAGTTTTTTATTTTCTTGTAAGCAGCAAACTCCAATTTTATTCGAGCTCATATTAGTACACACCCTGAAACCCAATCTCTTTTGATATATCATTCACAACCAGTCTGAGCTGCTTCTACATCCATATGAAGAAAGCTTCAGTTGATGAGATACTTAGAACTAGGAAACCATATACCTGCACTAATCCCTACTTGTGTGGTGATCTGAGCCGCGTTTGTGTGAGATTGCAGATATTCAGTCGGTTTGGGAAAATTTTAGCCTAGATCAGTGTGACGCATCATGCTCCCTGTGAGAAACTGAGGGGTGTAATGTAATCTCAGCACTGTCTGTTATCTGAAGCCTGAAGGAGTGAAGGGCCACATCTTTCTTTGTAGCCGAATCTCTGCTCTTTGAGACGTGACAACCTGTTCTTCCTATAAGTTCCAATTATATTATATTGTGCACCCAACAAACTAAAATCAGAGAAAGAACATTCATTTTCATTCCAGAGTAAAAGACGGATTGTGTTTTCACCTGTATAGCGTTTTTTGCTACACAAAGACAAAATTTAAAGGGATAGTGCACCAATAAAATGAAAACTGGTTGAAATGTAAATGATTCAAAATCATCAGAACCCATTTGATTTGTTCTGTTTCTCAAGAAGCTTTTCAGTGTCCTGGCTGCTCTTTTCAACTAAAGTAAATTTGGACTGGAGTTATTGAGTGGGGAACTTGAAAAAAATATATTGTATGCTATATTTATATACAGAGGAGAAGATTTTCAGGTAATAACTATCGTATGGCTGAACCCTTTGGTGCTCTTCGGTAAAAAAAATTTCTGTTTTGAAATTTTAAAAATCACAGCTTCATCGCAATGTTACGAAACTTGGTGACTTTTATGGCATTATGTATGTGTACACACAAAAAAATTTAGGTCATATCTGACCATGCTAAGTGGTCTTAAAAAAAAGTCAAAAATGGTCAAAAATGACCCCCATATAGGAAATTAATGGGAAATTGAAGAAAAAAGAAATAAAGAAAAAAAGTGAATTTTTTAAATAAGAAATAGTTTTTGAGATTGTTTCAATTATATATTAAATCCACCCAAAAAAATAAATAAATAAAAAAAAGTGTTCATAAACAGCTGGGGAATTCACATGCCTCTCCACAGAGAGCTGTACATGCCATATAGTGGTTACACCATGATTCTATGCTTTTTCTCTATACTGTAACCAGATGGTGCTAATTTTCTTCAAAAAATATATATTTTTTCTGAAGGCCTAGACTCTATATTAAACTAAAATACTGCATTAATATTTTTTTGAAAAAAAATTATATATATATATATATATTATATATATATATTATTATTTTTTTTTTCCATGGGAAAAATAACCCCATAAATATTGCATAAATATTAATAAATTTAATTAAATTGTCTCAAAATACTAAATTAAAAAGAACAAAATATTATAGAACAAAAATAAATTGCATTGGTTTTATTGGGATGGAGAAAGTTTTTTACATTTTTAGGTGTCCGGTCACTTTTGACCAAAAGATAACAAGTGTGACTCCGAAATGAAGAGCACCTGAGAGTTAAAGATGCATAGTGCACAAGTCGTATGGAGTTTGATCCTTAATTTTTTGGGCATCGAAAACATCTGTCCCATTCACTTTCACTGCAAGGAAACTGTGTTTTAGTGTTCAGTGTCACGGAATAAAGAAAGTCATGCAACTTTCTTTGTCTCTCTTTGGCCACTTAAGTTCATGGACAAAACCTCCAGACGTCTTACCTAAAATAAACCTATTTTTGTAACTTTCTTGAACAATATGTATTTATTCATGTCACTTTTTCATGTCTACAGTGTTAGTAGGTGATCTAATAATTCCTGATTTAATTTCCCAGTGGTTCTTTTGGCTTGGGACACAAGAAAAATGAGAGGCGCTTGTGGTAAAGTGGGGCTCGAATTCTCCAGTGGATTCAAAAAACGGGTCTTTTTGTGGACCTGTTTCTCAAAGCGTCTGTCATTGCATCGACCATCCTTTCTGCCCAGATGGAGTTCAAAACATGCATTGAAGTAAAAAATAACCCACTCAAAGGCCATGCATTGCAGTGATGTTTTTTATGAAACTACAGCAAGAATAGCATAATAAAAGAATCAATAACATAATTCATAATAGGATTTCAAACAGGTGCCGAGAGCCGTTTTGCACAGGAACGGGTGAGGGTTGCGGAGAAGAGGAGGGTGAAAGGGGGTTTTGGTGTACTCTGTGACCGCCTCCAGTGCTTCATGCCGGTCGGATGACTGAGCGCTGCTGACGCGATCGGTGCAGGAGGAGGACAGAGCAGATGCCATGTGAAAAAGAGAGTGGGAGGATAAGTACAAAGTGCACATGGCCAAGACGCCACAAGCACATGGGATCCTGAACGTAATGAGAAGCAATGATAAGGGCCTCGTCAACAAACAGTGAGTTAGTGAGGGACACGGGGCGAGTGGAGGAGGTCAAGGCAACCTTGCTGAGATTTAACACAATTCTTCGGAATTAACCCTTTGCAGGAAATTATTATTTTTTATTAAAAACGGTTTACTGAGTATACGTCCTGTATATTACTGCACAATTTCATGCTTGGAAAATTATTACTTTCTTTCTTCTGTGGAACATTTTCTTTTGTTTTGTTTTTTGGTTTATACAGTGCAATTGTAAACAGTTTGGTTACCAACATTCTGAAAAAATATCTAGAGCGAAAGAAGGATTATTAAATTGTATGTTTTCTAAAAAATATGATATCATACTTTATATATATATATATATATATATATATATACTATGCACACACACCACATACATACACACACATATATATATATATACATATATATGATACATACATATCATATATATATATATACACATATATACATATATACATACATACATATATACATGTATCATACATACATACATACATACATACATACATACATACATACATACATACATACATACATACATACATACATACATACATACATACATACATACATACATACATACATACATACATACATACATACATACATACATACATATAATACTATATTTTAGAACGTTTGAAGCCATAAGAAAGCTATACGAAAGTGTCAGGGCTACCAAAATTCTTCTAAAAAATTCTTTATAATTCAGAAGAAAGAAAATCATACAATTTCAAAATGAATGACATGAGGGCGAGTAAATCAATTATTTTATTTATTTATTTATTTATTTTTTGAGGAGAACTCTCCCTTTAACCCATTACGCAAAATTATTTTCTTTTAAAAATGTTCATGTTTTCTACTGAGTAAAATATATTAATCACATATTGAATGAAAAACTAAAATAATAAAAAATGTTGTTATACCGGTTCTTATATATTTGATATTTTGGAAAATGTCTGCATGTTATTTTTTCCACATAGTAAAATTCACTGGGATCCAATATTTAGTTTGAGCGTTGTCTGGACACAAATAAATATTTTTTTTGTATTACAGAAGAAAGTCATGCATTTGTATTGTCATTTCTTCCTTGCAGAAACTATGATGCTATGATTGTCCATACAGTTAAAGTTTTCTTTTACAAAACTTGGTGTTTTACATCAATGTTTTGGACCCCATTGACTTTCACTGTGTGGACAAAAACAGTTTTGTCACAATATCTTCTTTGTTTTACGCAGGGGAAAGAAAGTCATACCGGTTTGTAATGACGTGAGGGTGAGTACATGGTACAGCTCTTTAAATACTGGTGTAAAAAATATTGTCACACTTTTGATTAGGGTCCAAAATATTAATTACTACTTTGCCTCAAAGAACTCCTGATCTTAAACTTAAGAGTTAAGTTTAGGTATTGGGTCGAATTAAGGGATGCAGAATATGGTCATGCATAATAAGACTTTAATATGTGCTAAAAAATATTGTTGGTTTAACTTAAAAAAATTAAGTAACCCGGTTGCCTTAAAATTTTAAGTTCATTGAAATGGAAAAATTAAGTTAATACAATGAAGGAGAATGATTTAATCATCAGAAACTCAAAATAATATGTTATCTGAACTAAATAAATTATTTTAAGTTGATTTGACAAAAGAAAATACAAAAATAAGAAAAAATAAACAGCCAAAACTAGTTATATGCAATTAACAACTTAATAGTTGGAAATTGAACCTTAAACTAAAGTGTTAACAAAATAAACACATGTCCCCGGCCCTTATTGTGTACCACTCATCATTGCACATTTCTAAAGTAAAAATAAATAAAAATGATAATAAAACATAAAAAAGTCAAGATCTACACTATGATTTGTAATCACAACATTTTTTCTTTTGTCAAATCAACTTAAATAATTTATGTAGCTCAGATAACATACTATTTTGAGTTTCTGGTGATTAAATCAATCTCCTTCATTGTTTTAACTTAAAATTAAGGCAACCAGGTTAAGTTAAACCAACAATATTTTGTAAAGTGTAATAACTCGTTCTGCCTCTTAAATGGCTTTCCTTTGATGTCACCAACCTCTTCAATCTAATCAAATAACCCAATCAATCTCCAATTGCTAAAATCAAGCGAAACAATGGTGAAAATATTCCGATGTAAAGCCGCTTTGAGCTGATGTGGCTAGCAGGGGTGGATTCTGCACGTCTCTGAGCAGCCCGAGGCTGAACATGATGAATGATTGTTTCTGTAAGGAGTGAGAGAGCAAGGTTAGGAATCTGTGTGATATACAGCTGGCTGACTGCTTATGAGTTGCTAAAACATTTAGCACTGCTCTGTTTGGTCTTGCGTCACACTGTTCCCGTAAGCTTGTGGCTGACAGGAAAGGAAGTGGCAGAGGAAGTGGGGCACCAGCTAAGTCAATGTCATTTTAGCGAGGCCATGCAAACTGAACTGGTGCAATCCATTGGAGCCGATTCTGGGGTTAGTCAAATATGAAGATATTTTTGATATCAGGGTAGCCAAGCAGTTGATGGACCCCATAGTATTTTTATTTCCATACAATGGAAGTCAATGGGGTCCATTCCATTTGTATACCCATAATCTTCAGAATATCTTGCTTTGTGTTCAACAGCAGACAGAAATTCACACAGGTTTGGAACAACTTGAGTGAGTCATTTTTGGGTGAACTTTAATTTCTTCAACGATGAATCGATACAATGGTGGTTTTCGCGAAACAGACCCCTGGTCCTGTTAGTTGTTCAGAACAGCTCAAACTGAGTTCAAACTGTATCTAGTTACTGTCTAACACTTCAGGGATTGTGTCAAAGGTCAAGAGACGCTAAAATAGACATTGCCTGAACATGTAAAGTTAAACTGTCAGGTTTGGTGTTGCTTTAAGGCTGTTTAAAGTTCTTCAGTATTAAAAGACGCCATATTGCTAGCGCTTATAAGGCAGCATCCCAACCAACATGGAACCTCACAAAAAAAATAAAAAAATAAAAAATGCATATAGCACCCTTCATATCTCAGATCTTACTTTCTATTGATTACAATGGAGTTTGATGTTAGCGCGCAGCTAATCTAATGACATTAAGAAGTTCAGTTTCAGTTCAAAGTGTATCTTTCTATAAAAGCTGTCCAATTGTTGACTATGCTCTAAAATGTTACTGTCTACATAGGGAGTACACTTATTAAGATGCATTCACATCAAGTTTTAATAACCATTCTGATTCTGAGACTAGGGAAGTCCACACCATGACGATAACTAAACAGATGAATGATATCATTGGAATCGATTAATTTTCCAGCTGACGATAAACATTCACAGCCAATCAAAATCCATGCAAATTTAAAGAGCTTAGAGCATTTACTGTAAAAAGACAGATGACAAAACTGCAGTGCGCTTATAATAAACACGTCAGTCATGTGTTAGTTAGTATAGCTGTATCTTAGAATAATATTTATCGTTCTTGGTGTGAATGTGCCTTTAGACAGCACCCTAATCATCATTGAACCTCGTTAGGAACACTTTATAGGGAGCATCTCGCACAGGAGACTGGATTTAGTATTTATATCTATAGAGTGATCTATCTATAGTTATATCTATAGATCTCTGATTAGCATCAAAATACACAGAAAACACAAATATTGAGCAGGACAGTGACTGAACCATTTGCATTGGTATTTTTCAGTACGAAATATTTGGAATATTTATTATGGATTCTGGGATTACCTTATCAAGGAAAGATATAAGCGCAGTAACACCAACCGTATTTGCCCAGAGCAAATTAAACTTTGTGTCGACTTGCTGTAAGAGAGAGAGAGAGAGAGAAGCGCAGCTGGTATTGTGTAGGCTTTCTATTCTGTGGAAATGTTTTGGAAGTGTTTCAGATATTTCAGTATCGATAGGGATTGAACAATCTATATTTTTGACAAGTTTGCGCTCAGTTTATGATTTCAGATGCATTCTTAAAAGACTACAATTGACAAAAATGTATTTAAGCTACATATGTAATTCAACCTGCCAATGTGACTTCCAATAAACAATGTGAAATCCACATGCATTTGGCGGATTAACGGGTAATGTCAAACCCTGTATGCCAAAAGCCCAAATGTTGATTAATTGATTGAATTTTCCTTCTATTGTGACTAAACAATGCTGTATTCTGAGTATTATGACACAGATGCAGTATGAGTCATGATCCACAAGTGCTTTCCTGTCTTACAAGTGCCCCAATTCATGTAATTCAGACTGCGGAATGACGGCATCATTTCATTTTTGTGGGGATGTTTACAAAAGAAGATGTTGTATGTTTCAGTTATCAGATGGATTGTATCATACCGTTATACAGATTAGAGTGGTGTACAGTTACTGTAAAGCTTATGATAAAGTGTTAGCACATCTAGTGCAACAACATTGCTTCAGAACAATTACATTTTCCAATGGTGTCTCGTGAAATTATGCGTCACACAGGTTTTGTTTACAACAGGGAAAATGGGCTTTGTCAACTCAAATTCCAGTAGGTACTTCAAATTTGACCCTGTTCCCTGCTGAGACTGCAGCTTTTGGAGAAAACACACACACACACACATCCACAAACACACATAATGGTTCATTTGTGTGTTATCTCTCCCAGACACTCACATGGAAACAGCACACACACTCACCTTTTATGCCCACACACACCCACGTACACACACAGAAAAGCACATTTCTGGCACAGTCTCATTGACGTCAAGAAACCCCATCCCCCATCACTCCTCCAGTATTTGCCATTCTTTACAAAGCAATGCTGGCTATTTAGGTCATCTGCAGCTTTAGGTGCTGGTTTCAAGAGTGACCCTGACCCTGCTGAACTGCCCCTATAATTAGGCTAAAAGAATCAGATTACCAAGTCAAAGTTCAGCCTCTCTTTCATCATCCGTTTCTTATATTTAGTGAACTGAAGCGTGGAATTTCCACCGCATGTGATTTATGATCTCAGCCCTTTGCCACCTCAAGATAAGTGCAAGAGAGATACAAAGTACCCCAGCCTAATGCACCATATTCAATCATAAAAGTGGCCGAACTAATTATCTTACATCATTTACTCATCCCATGTCTTTCCAAACCCGTATGAATCTTTCCTCCATGAAAGTATTATTTTTATTTAGTTTGGTAATGCTGAAATTACCCACTGCACCTTTAAAAAATGGGTCCCACTTTATATTAAGTGGCTTTAAATACTATGTACTTACATCAAAATATAAGTACAACAGTATTATTGTGGTCCTGATGTATTGTAAAACACTTTTGCAGCTATTGAGGTATGATATGGGTAGGGTTAGGGACAGGTGTGGTGGTAAGGGTCAGTTTAAGGGTAGGTTAAGTATGTGAGGGAAGGCTCAACTGTGTAATTACAAATGTAATTACATAAATTAATTACAGCTGTAATTACATGCTGGTATTTTTAAAATATAAGTACAATGTAAAAACATGTATGTACACAATAAGTCCATTGTATCAAATTATTAATTTCAATTTAAGTACATAGTACTTAAAGCCACTTAATATAAAGTGGGACCAAAAAATGCAATCCTATCAGTTTCCTTTGTAAATATAAATGATTCTATAGAAGTTTTGTCCTTTTCCGAATAAAAGGTCAAAGTAAGTTATCGTTTAAAATAAGAAATAAATTTGCACTGATGTATAATGTCACAGATGGGAGATTACATATAAAGTCGCAATTACAGGAAAAAAGTTGCTGTATAATGGCACAACAAAATATAGTCACAATTTAGGTGAAAGAATGAGATATAAAGATTCATTGTAAGATTCATTGTAAGAAACAGTCACTTAGTGAGACACAGTTGCAATTATGAGAATAAAGTTGTCATGAGATCTAAAGACAAATAAATAGTAGCCATTTATGAGAAAATGTCGCAATTTTAAGACAAAAAAGACACAAAGCAAGATATTAAGTTGCAATTTGCGATAAACAACTCACAATTTGCAAGATTTAAAAAAGTCACATTGTGAGAATCACAAATCCATAAAAACAACAACAGTTAAACAGTTGTCATATTGAGTGATATAAAGACAGCCACAACACATTATGAGAAAAATCGCTCTCTCTCAGGCTTCAAATGTTCAATCATTATGCAAGAGTATAGATTTTTTTCCCCTTAAGTTTCAAAACTCTGCACTTTTTTACATTTTTGTGGTACAACCTTGATTAAGCCCACTAGAGCTTTAACTGGCTTGAATCCGTCTTTCTCACTCCGAAGACAGATGCTTCCTAATCCCAAATGACTGATTTGTGAATTCCCCTTATGCAACACTTCTCCAGAAATGAGGCTTCTGCAGAAATGACTATAGCGCCAAACTGAACCACAGTCCATCAAAAAGCAACCCGGTCATCATCCTCTCTACACCAAACCTCAATAGGATACACAAAACTCATGCGCAACAAACTTAAGCAGATCTTGAAGTTTATAAGGATGGGAAACCAGAAGCTTCGTTAACGGCTCAAGTTCTCTATGATTAACTGTGGGCTCAAGCATTCCTGCTTGAATTGCGGATGCCTAATTGGTAGTGTAAAACCACTTGCATGGCGAGTTCGGGCAGACAGCTAAGGAATGCTGACTTAATGGAAGGGTTAATGTATGGAGGGTGCATGGGGATAAAATTAGGGACGCAAAGGGAGTTTGTCCTCACCTTGGGAAGTAAGACCGGACCCCAGCAGCAGAGGCATCCCTTCCCCATGACCTTCAGTTTCCTTTTATGCTCTGTCTGCAATTCCTGGGTCAGCTCAACTTGACCTAGTTGGGTAGAGTTTGGGAAGAGCTCAGGTTCAAAATAAACACTCCAGTTGACAAACAAACTGTATAAGGAAACCACTTTGCCTCAATTGTAAGAATAGTAGTCTGATTTTTACTTATGTGAGTAATTCAAATCAAAAGGTTAACTACAGAAAAAATCAGTCGCAAATATTCAAAAGTTTGGGATTATATCATCTTAGCATAGAGTAAACGGATTTGGATTGCTGTCGGCTAGAGGGGATTCTGCTTGAACATATTCTACATTCAGTGAACTAATTTGTTCCAAGATGTAAAAGTTTAACCATCCCTGGCTTAACTCAAGCTATTGATGTAGTTACACCAGTGACGCTAGTATGTTGGTGCTAGTCAGGTGTTGGGAAAGTTCACTTTCTACATAGTAGTTCACACATTTTAAAATGAACTAGTTCAGTTCATCAGTTCATACTTCCAAAAATGAACTAGTTCATTTATAGTTCTTTTTTTCCATATGTTGCAAGCTCTTTTTTATTATTATTATTGCCACAGCCCATATACAACCACTGACAACAATTATTTTATTGACGGGCAAAGTTTGCACAGAAATGTACGATTTTTATATCCTTTTTATAACCCGTTTAAATGATCATACGACGCCTCCTCGGCCTCAGCGCACTGCTTTGTCGACGGCTGCCGCGTCACGACACTGCTGGCTGTTGTTGCTAGTGTAGCATGTATCTCATGTAGTTACACCAGTGACGCTAGTATGTTGGTGCTAGTGTAGCATGTATCTCATGTAGTTACAGTGACGCTAATATAATGGTGCTAGTGTAGCATGTATCTCATGTAGCTACAGTGACGCTAGTATGTTGGTGCTAGTGTAGCATGTATCTCATGTAGTTATGGTGACGCTAGTATGTTGGTGCTAGTGTAGCATGTATCTCATGTAGTTACAATGACGCTAGTATGTTAGTGCTAGTGTAGCATGTATCTCATGTAGTTATGGTGACGCTAGTATGTTGGTGCTAGTGTAGCATGTATCTCATGTAGTTAAAAGTGACGCTAGTATGTTGGTGCTAGTGTAGCGTATCTCATGTAGTTACAATGACGCTAGTATGTTGGTGCTAGTGTAGCAGTATCTCATGTAGCTACAGTGACGCTAGTATGTTGGTGCTAGTCTAGCATGTATCGCATGTAGTTAAAGTGACGCTAGTATGTTGGTGCTAGTGTAGCATGTATCTCATGTAGTTACAATGACGCTAGTACGTTGGTGCTAGTGTAGCATGTATCGCACATAGTTACAGTGACGCTAGTATGTTGGTGCTAGTGTAGCACGTATCTCATGTAGTTACAATGACGCTAGTACGTTGGTGCTAGTGTAGCATGTATCGCATGTAGTTATGGTGACACTAGTATGTTGGTGCTAGTGTAGCAGTATCTCATGTAGTTACAATGACGCTAGTATGTTGGTGCTAGTGTAGCATGTATCTCATGTAGTTACACCAGTGACGCTAGTATGTTGGTGCTAGTGTAGCATGTGTCTCATGTAGTTAAAGTGACACTAGTATGTTAGTGCTAGTGTAGCGTATCTCATGTAGTTACAATGGCGCTAGTATGTTGGTGCTAGAGTAGCATGTATCGCATGTAGTTACAGTGACGCTAGTATGTTGGTGCTAGTGTAGCATTTATCGGTTTGTATGTGTGGACCTATATTTGTGAGAAGAAAGAGAGTGAGGAGTGATAAGAAACTGTGAGAGATATCCTGAGTAAGAAGAAGGAGAGAGCAGGGGGAGGAATAGGGGGCGAATGACTGAGACAGGGACAAAATGTCACGTGTATGCTGGAGAAAGTGCATAACCCCTCACAGGGCAGTCCCTAGACACAGCAATTGCATGAGCAGAGCCAGAACCTCGCAGACACGTCTGTCACGTCTCTCTGCATGCGCTTCAGTCTCATGCTGCCCTAACACCTCCCTCTGTCTCGTTTCGTCTTCTTCAGCTCACTTCCTTGAAGCAAATCACCGTGGGATCAGACTTTGTCTCAAATGTTTCTCCTAAATTATGCTCTTTTCCAAGTTAAAGTGAATGGTGACCTGGGGCTCAAAAAAGGACAAAAAGCATGATGTCAAGTCTGCTAAAGCTATACAACAGGTTTAATTGAGGAATCGTTATTCACTAATAAATATCTCCTCTACCTTTACTCATTCACATTTGCGTATATTCAAATACATAACGCCTAAAGTATACCCTGTTTTTTCACTTATGCAAAATGCAGCTTTTCAAAGTATTCACGCATGCGCTTGACACCGGGGCACTAGAAAGTTTCATGCATGTCCATATTACATCTGTATCTTTCCAGCAGATATGATTTGATAAAACTGTCTTTGTACATGTTTAAACTAGTTGTGTAAGCGCTTGTCAATGCAGGCATCTATTATTGTTGCGTTTCAAGTAGTTTGTTGTTCCGTAATTTCTTTTTCGACTGTGAAACAATGGCCTGGGCCAATGTTGCCACCTTCACTGTAAAAAGTACTTTCATGATTTGTTATCACAACTTTTTCTTTTGTCAAACTTGGATCATTAATGTGGTTTAGATGTTCCGAGTTTCTGTTGATTAAACCAATCTCCATTGTATTAACTCACATGTTTAATTTCAATGAACACAATTTTAAGGTCAACTTATGCCTGGTTCAGATTACGCGATATTAGCCTGATTTTGGCACGGTTAGTTTGACGTAGGGTGTCGTGAGGATTCGTAGACGACAACGGGCGTTGGGACACAAGATTCGAATCGTATCATCTTGTATAGTGTCACAGTAGGCGACAACCTACGCCGCGTCTGTGATGCTTCACGACAAAAAGACTAGCATGTTTAATTTTTTTAACGGTTCGTCCACGACGGTTCCGTCACATGTATGAGGTTGACCAATAGGAGCACAGAAGCTTTTCCGTACACAACTTTCAAAAATGCCGAAACGAAAGAGAGACGATGGTGCTAACGTTAAAACTAAAAGAAAAAAATATCTAAGAAAACAATATTTTACCTCAAGTTCTCTTCGTTCTCTTGTCGGGTTTTCTTTTCTTGTTTTTACTTTTTACTGAACACAGGACAGCCAATACAACACTCACCGCTTCATCCATTGATTAGATAATTGACTGCAAAAATCAAGCTGGAGTTACAAGGTTTTTGGCCAACGAATTTCCAAGAATTTCGTACAAACGTGTTTTGTCCTTTATTAGAAAGGCTGCTTCTGAGGCAGTAGGTACATCATGTAATTTTTTTTTAAATACTGTAGGTTATTAGGTTTACCGTAGGTATGTGGGTGCTCAGATTGTCCTATCATCTGGCTCATGTTTTTAAAAATTAAGTTATTTTTTTTGACTCGACGACAAATGCTAGACTACGGCACTCTTCTACGCTCTTCAAATACATAAAACATTAGACTTTATATAGTGTTTCGAGTAAAGAAAAATGCCGTATTTATTCAAATAACCAGTTCTTTGTTTACTCTTGCAGTGCAAACAAGCAAAGACGTTCAAAACTGCGTTTGCATCACTTCGCTCTCGATAGAGGAGGGGCGGAGTTACAAGGTTTGACTGACAGTTTGAGGATTCAATGGAGTTATGAGGTGTAGTATAGGGATAAAAATACTGCTGGGGTATTTTTTTATATGCAAAACATCTCAGAAGCAGGAGACTTACAGTAAGCTTGATTCTGCATTTGGTCTCCATTTGTTCTCATTGCTGACTATGTGAAATCAAAGAGATCTCCTTTTTCCTGCAGGAAACTTCACAACTATTTTAATACAACTAGCTATTCATAAACGTGTAAAACAGGATCTGAAGATCTAAAGCACTTTGTGTGAAGCAAAGGTTGAGACAGTCTTGAGGGTTTCATAAACAAAAACGATTCACATCCCTTAAAGAAACGCGTTTTTCTCACTCAGCAGGACGTATGTTTGAAAGAAAACTCCGGTTTGGTGTCTCCGCCACCAAGTCTCAAGGCTGTCCCACAGAACTCAGGACTGGAAATGAGCCAGGCGATTTTTTATTGTTTGAAATTTGGGATGAAATCCAAACAAAAGAAATACAGCCCTGGTATAGGCCTCCTAAAGTTATGCAGTCCAATAAAAAAAACAGAAGAAACTTATGTAAAGCTCTCATACTGTCGCCGTGCCTAGGAGGGGATGTGGAGCTCTTCAACTATAGGGCTGTGAGGCATGCCATGAAATAAGTGCCATTTGTTTCCACAACGAAGGAACAAAACACAAAAATATGTAAGTATTTTGCCAGGTTTAAGTCACAATGAAGTGAAGATAGAAGTGACCAATCTTTTGTACTGTGAAAAATACTGCCCAGTCATAAAAAAATAGCTAATGTTTGGATTTAAATAGGCAAATGCTCTACGATTCAGATCATTATTGTAATGATTGTGGAAGAATGTTGGGATGGAGCATGAAGAATAATCTTCACACATGAATTGACACCTCCGAGTCCAAACCTTAAATTCCTTTGACTTAAAAGTCTTTGGGGTGTGCTGGAGGAGACTTTACAGAGTGCTGGACTCTTGCATTGTACAGTCCAAGATGTTGACCGAAAATTGATGCACCTCTTGATGGAAATAAATGTTGTGATGTATTTCAATAGAGGTGCATCAATCTTTGGTCAAGATCTTGCATTTAAATTTTAACATGGAAGATTCAATTGTCAATTGCTGACTCTTGAATGGTGATGACTGAAAGCCATGCAGCTTCATAATAGAGCAGAGCCATCTTGACTTGAATGTGAATGCTTAATGTAAATGAATTTGATTAAATTCTACAGACATTTTGTTTAAAGATGATCTTTCAAAAATGGAAAAAGGAGCCCCAGATTACAATGTCCCTCTCAAGTTAGAACAAGATGGCAAATCATAGCTGAAGCCATATTTCTTTTCAGAACATGCTTTTAACGAGCAATATGGAAAGTTTTGCAAAGTCTGCAGGCGCTCTCTCTTTCTCTCCGCCTGTAAACCCAAGTAAGCATCGTGAGCATGAGCCTTTAATGCCTGCTCTGTTTCCTGTGGAGACTGGAAGCTCAGGGTTGTGGGAAAGCAGGGTGCCACCTTATGCCAACCCATACGCGGTCACGTCTGCCTGCTGGTCATGTCAGATGAACCCATGCAGCTTGGCTCTGATCTGAGTAGGAAGAACCAGTGCGATATTGTCGATCTGTGTGCTTCCTCATCGGCTGCTGAGATCTAGTTTCATAATGGCTTTATAAACATGTCTGTTGTGTTCAGATCAGATGACCTGCTTGAGAACAGAATACCTATGGGAACTGAGAAAGATATGGATGGAATGTAACTGTTATATAATATGAAATTTGACAAATGCATGCATTTAGAATGGCATACAATTTACTGTATTTCTGCTGAATATTGTATATATGCTGTGAATTTTTATACGTTAAATACCTGGATGACATTTGCCAAAACTGCAGTACAATGTACACTGCATAAAATAACATATCAATTAAATGTTCAACTTTTTTAATCCTTAGATGGAACCAGGAGACTTGATGTCAAAATTAGTTATAGAGAACCACTGGATGTTTGACATTGACATATTCTATTCTATAAACGATAATGAATAATTTCCACCTGCCTATCATAATCTGTCATTAAAGGTCAAAAATTATGCTGGTAGATCTTAGTACTTGACTAGTCCCTCATGTTGGTCTTAAACAGCCCCTAATATCAGCCCAGCAGAGCAGACCTTTGAATGAAGCTTTTGGTCCAGGCTGGTGTCATTGTGATTGAATTACAGAGTGCAGAAGGATTGTGGGTGATCAGCTTGGTGCTGTGCACTGATAGCATTAAGTCATCCATTCTGCATGGTGAGAGAGAGTGAATAAGGGTTCAGTCGACCATAAACACCTCTAATTGATCTGGGTTCATTTCACTTGACTCTGCAGTTTTCACACAAGTGTTCACCACCATTTCACCACAGGACTGGCCCTGCATTGCATTGTAATATGGGTAAAACGGTTACACTTAATGTTCCTGGTTAAATAAACATTACAGAAAAAAGCCATACTAAACACAATTCTACGCTTCACTACAGTATGTCAACTTCTATTTATTAAAACCAAGTATAAATGGAATCAAGTATTTTTACATTAATTCCAAAATAATAAAGCAAGGCACTCACAATATTTTGCTAACACGCACAAAAACAAGAGGCGAAATTTATCACATGAACCAATCATAACCAATCTTGTAATCATGAAGGCATTGCCTTCTCTTTCCCCCATTTATTCCCAATTACCCCTCCCCTCCATGTTATAAGTCAATGGGCTCAGTTCCGTTTCAAGTCGAACAAGCCTATTAAAGAGAGCCTCGTTCCTGATTAATTCAGAACGAAATCGAATAAAAGAATGACTCAGTGACTTACTCATTTAGACATTTATCATCTAAATGAGTTTATTAACTACCAGCCGTATTTTCCATAAAATAATGAAAAACCCAATAAAGGTCATTCAAAACGAAAATTCTGTCATCATTTACACACCCTCAAAGCCATTGAAGCCTAAAAGTTTGTGTGTAAAAATATGTGTAATTTTATATTTTTTTCAAAAGCTATTTAATTTGCTATTTTTATGCTTTTCTCATTTAATACAACAATGACTTTAAATTATCTTTAGGGGTCATTTTTCAGCTAAATTTGATGTGCGATTAATTTGTTTGTGTGTGTGTTTAAATATAAAAAAACTGAAAATTTAAAAACAAAAGCCAATTTAAATGTTTAAATAATACATTAAAATTAGGGCTGTCAAACGATTAATCGTGATTAATCGCATCCAAAATAAAAGTTTGTGTTTACATAATATATGTGGGTGCACTGTGTATAATTATTTTAAATGTATAAATACACACACACGCTTGTATATATTTAAGAAATATTTTCATGTATATACTGTATATAGATTTATGTATAATTTATATTATAAATAAATATTTTATATATAAATAATATTTTTTTCTTAAATATAAATGCATGTGCGTGTTTTATATATAAATATATACAAAATAATTATATACAGTGCACCCACATATATTATGTAAACACAAACATTTATTTTGGATGCGTAATAATTAATCGTTTGATCAGCCCTGAATTAAAATACAAGAAATATAACAACAAAATCTAAAAATGCATATGTTTTATATGCAAGCATTTTAGATCACAATTATCAGCAGAAAATTAAACATGAAAATTTTAAAAAGATTTTTTATGAAATGCTAGTCTTTGTCTCAGAGGTCAAGCTAAGCATATTATAATGAATCGCTAAAGGCCTCAGCTTTATCAATTTATTTCGCTTGAGGATTTCATTACCCAGATGCAACACCTTTGAACACCTCTCACACTCCTTCGCCGCATCCCCACTCTTAAGGCCAATTTCTACGCCGTGTGAGATCTTCACCTCTAGCCGAGTACCGCCATTGGATCCAATTTAGCAGGCCTTACATAAGTAACTAAGTAATTCATTTATAATCTAGGTTGATTTCCTGAAAAAGTGTCAAAATACAGTGCCAAAAATATACCATGCAAAAATATACCACATGCACAGGGACAGTTGTACACAAGGGCCCAAGTCTGTCGTAACTGACAGCTCTTTGCGAGAATCACTTAATCTGCTAGGAAATGAACACCGGTAAGAGAGCAGGCGCGCCTCTGAATCATGTACAGCCATCTTTATCCGTGCACTGTGCATAGACTCGGCCAGAGCGCTTACATAATCCAGTTAAAATACACCCCCAGTCACATGTAGCATTCAGCCCTGTGAGGAGAGAGAGAGCCTACTGCCGCTAGGGTTGTGCTGGCAGCTGTTCAGACATTCCACACACACACACACACACACGCACAAAGCCATTAAAGATTCAACTGTGATTCGTTGCCAGAGTTTCAGTGCCCTGCCTGCATGTGAACTGTCTGTGGAAAATCGAGCCAAGAGCTCTCTCTCTGAGCACATGTGATTCTGTGGAGTCTACGAGAAACACTCACACACACGCGCGTAAAGACAAAATGAGCGTAAAGCCCTTTAAAGACATAGTGCAGGCCTGCTGAAAGCACGCTTGGTTTCAGTTCTTGCTGAGCCTATGTAACCCGTGCCCACTAAATGCAGCTAGAACACCCTTTTTTTTGGCTGTGTGCTTTGGCTAATGGGTGACGGGCACGTCATACACAATTTGGACATGACTTCAACAGAGACAACCATGACTGATCTCTTTAAGGAGCAGAGCTGACGTGAAAAACCACATAATCACCCGGGTACATCTGGCCAGCCCTGTCTGAAAACACGCAGTCTCACCATCTGGGGTGGCACACAAATATAAGCCTGATCGCCAGTTCACCCGCGTTATACCACCTGGTCATTCACTATTAGTTAGCAAGTGTCTTTAATATTAATAACTGTTGAATAAATAAGGGTGTGGTGATCCTTTCGGCCATGCCTCATGCTCGAGACCCTTGCCTTCTGTTTTATTTATCAGCACTGCGGCTCTGTATGTACTAATGCATTCTATAGGAACTGCAGTAGGCTAGTATAGACTGTGTGTCTTGTGTTATTAAGAGCAAAATCTCCTTACGTCACTCAAAATAAAAAAGAAGAAAAATAAAGCACTTCTCATCCAGTTAGATGAAGAAAACGGCTCATCGTTTAAAGGTAATTTCTGATGATTTACTGGTATTTTGGTACTGATATAAGATCTTACCAGTAAAACCTTTTTATCGGTAATTTACCGTGATAGCTGTGATTTTTAAAGTCACGATTTTCGCAATACTGTAATTTTTTGCGTTTAATAGCATTCTGGTGGAAAGGCTTTTATTTTGCTTTTATGTTAATTCACGTAGCATTCTAAGTATCTTAAATATAAAACTAGTATAGGCAAAACAAACATGTAACTCATTTATGGTTTGTGAACAGAAATGCAACAGTATAAACTTGTTAATTGATTAACTGTAAAGCCTTGTTCACGCCAAGGATGATAACGATAAAGATATAGCATTAAAAATCATTCTAGTAAAATAATAACTATGAATAACTATGATAACGATACAGAGGAACAATATCTTTGGAATCACTTTCAGAATGATTTTTTTCCAACTGATGAATGATAAAATCAGTGGCAACCAATCAGAATCCCTCCTGCTATAAAGCAAACGACACGACGACATAACTAAAGAATGAGCTTGTAATAAACACAACAGAATTTTATCACGATAGCCGATGGTTAATGTTACTTCCTTGACTTTTTTGATTTGCAAAAGCTAGTATCATAGCTAGACGTGGTATGCACTTTATCTTAAATATGAAAACTTTATTAGACAAAACAATCATGACTATTTTATGTTTTTGTGACTTCATATGAATTTGATCTACTTACGTCCAGAGTAGAGCGGTAGATTTAGGGATAGTGCTTACATCTTTTCAAAGATGTTTACATTCGTCATGGATCAAATCATTTGAATGCAAACAAATTCATCACCAATTCGCCAAAAAATATAGTTAGCCTCTCAAGAATAATGCCGAAAATGTGTACCGCATCAGCTGATAGTCGTAATTTGTGTAAAATATTAATGACATAATGTTGAAATACTTAAAAATACTTTTATTAAATATTATTAAAATGGCTTATCTTTATTAGTTTATTACTATATTCGAGCTGTCAGACGATTAGATCGCAATCCAAAATCTGATATATATTGCGTTTACATAGTTTGCGTTTACGATGATATAGGCCATGTGGGTGCATTGTGACAACTTTTTTATATATATATATATAACACACACATGCTTGTATATATTTAAGAAATATTTTAATGTATATATATATATAGATTTATATATAATTTATATTATATATAAATATAAATATTTATATATAAATAATATATTTTTCATAAATATACATGCATGTGTGTGTATTTATATATATATATACACAATAATTATACACAGTGCACCTACATATATTATGTAAACACAAACTTTGATTTTGGATGCGAATTAATTGTTTGATAGCCCTAATCGTTTGAATATATATATATATATATATATTTATATATATATATATATAAATATCAGACCCCAACAGAAAAGTGCCCAAAGTTGAAGATCAGTACAGTACAGAACAGTAAAAGCAGAGGAGCAGAACATCTCAAAGCCTGTTATGTACAGCTGACTAAGTTACATAATCAATAAACACAGCACATGGATTTTCATCCTGAACAATGTCTCTGTCTGGAGTAATCCTGTTAGATTTAGAAAACGGCCTGTTGCTCACCGCAAAACTCAGTTAGAGTGTCATGTTCTTTCACCCTTCAGTATGATTTAACTTACTCGCATGTTATTTCTATAAAGGTGTGGGCTAAATGGCTTTTATGATTGCTTGTAATGTGGGCCACAGGCTGTGTGCTTATCTGCCATCACTCACGTTTACACACACAGAGCACTGGTTCAGTGTGTAACACAGAAAAGCACGTGCCAAACTTAACTTACCCTTACAAAAAATAAGTATACTCAAGTATATTTTTAAGTATACTTCATGTAGTATAAATATAAATATACTAATGTCAATGTACAACCATTACTAGTACTTAACTACTTGGGGCTAAATTGGTCCACTTTTCAGTGAAGAAAAGTACACTTTTAAAGGGTTAGTTCACCCAAAAATGAAAATTCTGTCAGTATTTACTCACCCTCATGTTGTTCCAACCCCGTAAAATCTTCGTTCATCTTCGGAACACGGATTAAGATATTTTTGATGAAATCTGAGAGCTGGATCACTCCTGCAATAAAGTTCAAATAAAATTGTTATTTTTGTTGTTTTTGAGCATAAAAGGTGTTCTCGTCATTTGATAAACTTAGTCACTGTAGTCACTTGGACTATTTTAACGATGTATTTAATAACCTTTTGAGGCCGGCAAGTTTCAATCCCTCAAGAAGCCTATGGACTAGTATGGAGGAGTGATCCAGCTCTCAGATTTCATCAAAAATATCTTAATTTGTGTTCGAAGATGAATGAAGGTCTTACGGGTTGGACAGACATGAGGGTGAGTAACAACTGAAAGGTCACCAACCGGTAATGCGCCACAGCTAAATACAGTGAATACGTTTGAGGATTTTTTTTAGAACTGTTTTTGATGTGAGATTCATTCATCCACCGTCACACTTTTCTCCAGACTGAGAGAAGAGATTCATTTAGCCAACAGTGGAGGTGAAATTCAGGACAGAGGATGATTTCATGTTTTCTCTCTCTTTTTTATGAATGAGATAAAGTAAGTCAGTGAGAAATCCAGCATCCTCCATCCTAGTGAATCATCAGGGTCTGTTAGACAGTGCTTCTAAATCACCAAGCCAATTTTCACCTGTGACTCATCGTCAGGCCAGCAACACGGACGATGGGCTGAGCATCAATGCCTTGTATGAATATGTGTAGCAGAGAGACCCATACAAAAGCGCTAGAACATGCTCAAGTGTTCAATGGACCTTGTAATTGTATAAGTGTGAAAGCAGTCACTCCATAACAGCATTTTAAAATGATTATGATTCAGGAAGTCAAGGATGTAGCTGTTTACGATTACGACTTATGGAATGTGAGAAGTATTCTATGTGAATTGCATAAAACCATAAAAGGTTTTATTTTATAAAATAAATAAATATATGAAATAGGAAATAATAATCCAAATGAAGACTATTTTTAGGATCATTATTATTTAAGCACATTGTCTCTCATTAAAGATTACTTTCTCACCGTATTTTCATTACTTTAATGCAGTACATATTAAAATGAGCCAAAATAAATCTGGATAGCCTATATTTTGCTGTTTCTTTCTCAAATTAAAGTAATGATAATGGGACTTTTAATTAAAAAAAATGCTTAATTGTCTTTAAGCACAATATATGATTTCTTTATTAAGGCCTATTTCTTTAATTCTGATGATTGATTTAAGTATCGGACATGTTCTTCACAAGTTTCCGTGTGATTAATTTTTCTGTAATTACTTCAATATGTAACAAATGTTTCTCATAGAAGCTGTCATTATCTTGAGGTGATTGTAAATCGTCATGGTCTATGATTAAATGCAATAAACCAATAATTATCTTCCACTTACACTGTAATCTCATACACACAAGTTTCTTTCTTTCAATGTAATAGAACTAGAAAATGTCTTCAATAAATATTTCAGAGAAACATCATCGCTGATTGCCTAATTGGGTTAAAGATATAATAGGAATCACAGCTTATGTTTCAGTTATTCCTTTTTTGGACTTTTATTCCCACAAGTTAAAACACTAAACTGCTGTGTCATTTTGCTTAGCCTGTGATGATTAGGTTCAGCGTAGGACTAAATGTTCTCATCTTATTGCACAATATAAAGTGGCCAAGCTGAACTCTCTGAGAAAACCCCATTTGCAAATAGCATCCAGTTGTTTTCTTTCCATCCTTTCAAGTGATGTTTTGCGGGGAGTTTTGGACACCATGAACAGATTAAAGAATGTTGGAGTCCGACAAAAGGAAGAACAAGAGTAAAGATTGTCGGCCAAAAGCTTATTTGCTGACTCCCGCCTAAAGGGAGGGTCACCGCCGCTGTTTTTAGCAGCACGTCTAGCGTTTGCAACACACCTTCTTAGCATCTAGAAGAGATGATGTTGAGAAATACATCATTCCTTGCCTCTCGTTGTGACCTCAAATAAAATCAACACAGCTGAGCCACACCTGACCTCATGAAGAATCTTTCTACAGTCACATAACAGATATTTCGCAGGCAAAAAAGTCCATTATCTATTATGAAGCAGTGCTCACACTTTTTTAAACCTTTTTTAATTTCTTTTCCTTTTGGGCATTGCAAATGCAAAACACCAGAGAACACATATTCCTATTGAAATGACTAAATGACCAAACAATGTTAAAGGGACACTCCACCTTTTTTCATATTAAACTATGTTATTCACTTTAAGTAGACGAATTGATACATACTAAGGCTGTCAAACGATTAATGCGATCGTAATCGACATCCAAAATAAAAGTTTGTGTTTACATAATATGTGGGTGCACTGTGTATTTTTTTATATATATATAAATACACACACGCTTGTATATATTTAAGAAATATATAATGTATATAAATTTATATATAATTTATATTATATATAAATACATAGATTTTATATATAAATATGTTTTTCTTAAATATACATGCATGTGTGTATATATATATATATATATATATATATATATATATATATATATATATATATATATATACAAAATAATTATACACAGTGCACCCACATACAGTATATTATGTAAACACAGACTTTTATTTGGATGCGGTTACTCGCTATTAATCGTTTGACAGCCTAGACATTACCTCTTTCATCTCAGTGTGTGCACTCAATCGCTCTGGAACGCAAGACACTTGATCGCACTTAACTAGCCCAGTTCATTCAATATGGACCAAGCAGAGGAGCGACCAAACACCTCCATGTTTTTCCTATTTTAAATACAATCGACCTAGGACGGTTACACAAAATAAAACGTTGCACTTTTCTAAGCGCTGTAAATTTGATAAATATATTGTATGGAGGAAAACCACAGCAAAAAACATGGCTTCTCTGCTTGGCCCATATTGAATGAACTGGGCTAGTTAAGTGCTATCAAAGTGTCTCGCGCGATTTAGCGATTAGTGCACGAACTGAGACGAGAGAGGTATGTATCAACTCGTCTTAGTTAAGGGAATAACATAGTTTAATATGAAAAAAACGGTGAGAGTATCCCTTTAAATGTGACTTTAAAGCTGCAGTCCGTAACTTTTCTTTCTTCAAAATTTACAAAAATTATATAATAAGCGGGTACATCATGAATCCATTTTTTTAAACTGTGTTTTTGTCTTATCCTGAGTACACCTATAATAAGTGTTTATATTTGGACTATTTTAGACTGGTTCGGATCGTACCGCTGCGGAGTAGCCCAGTTCCTGTGTGACTCGTCATAAACGGAGAGAAGTCGCTACACATGCAGTTCTGTTCATTAACCACTAGAGCGTCACAAGTTAAGGACTGCAAGTGATTCCAACCATATCCTTCTTGTGCCATTATCGTTGTGGTTTGGACTTCTCAATTCTCAGAATTAGAACAATTGTTAGAACTTTACAGTTATAGTTATTGTTATAATTATAGTCACTGTTTTTAACTGGCCTTTATATTGAGAAACAGTCACAGCAGGACATTATAAATTGCCCCGAACATATTACTGGCCTCATTATAGGACCCGTTGCCAGACGAAAGTCTGCACTTAAAACCAGACCGGTTTATGTCACTAATCCATCTGGGTGGCGTCTTTGGCTATTTAGAACCCACAATGTTTTGTTAATGTTCTCCTGGTTGTCAAATACTGACAGGAACTGAGAGGGAGAGATTTGGAAGAAACATTCAGTTCACATCAATTATGACTTTCAATTGTGCAAAGCCGAAAGGAGGGACAGAAGATGGGTGGGATTTTTTCTCTCACACGTGCTCACGTTTTCCGGGGAGGAGGACTATGACTCATTGGCACCAGCCGTTGAATCTTTGTCTGGACTCCAACCAGAGATCCCACCCCCAGAGAGACTGCGAGTCCTCATTTGCTCTCTCACCGTCACAGCCACTAACTCGAACAACCACCACAGCATGAGCGTGAACATACCAGTGGACACAGACCACCTGGCAAGCCCTTTTCCTCCCGTTTGGGCTTTTTGAAAAAGTGCGCTGAATAACGTATGACGGAATATATCCACACGACTTCACCTGCTGTGAGGCTTCTAGAAGTGAACTGCTCTGGAATGTTTTTCCACCCTGCCCCCTCACCATGGAAACTCCACGGGCTGCAGTGTAAAAACAGTGCGAGCGTAAAGGCAGCATGTGTGCAACCCGACACAAAACAGAACGTGGCCTATCACGTTCAGCCTCATTCATTCATTCCACTTGGTTCAAATACGAGCAGCTGTGCACATTGCAGTCAGTCGGGGGCAGGTAAGGATAAGCGCCGCTACGGGGCTCCTGCATCCAGTGAAACAGAGAGCAACAGTAGCAATGCGCACATTGAATTGCTTCTTAGACACATGTGTCGCTGGCTCGTGCTGCATGCAAATATTTCCACATTGGTTTGTTTACAAATGCCAAATGATCAATAAACCTAAAAGAGTACTAGAACTAGTTGTAAATGCCTAATCCATAAGTCAATATCATAAAAAACACCCAGAAAAATCAAATTAGTAAATGAATCAATGTCTATAAAAAGGAGCCTATTTAAGGACCAATACGTTTTTTGGGGAAAGTAATTGTTCACCTTTATCCCCAAATACTCATTCATTTTATATGTCATGATATAGGCTATTGATTTTTTTTTAATTTCAATTTTTTTAATTTAAATGAATTTAAAAAATGGGAAAGTATTTTTTTTGGGGGAAAGTAATTGTTCACCTTTATCCCCAAATACTCATTCATGTTATATGTCATGATATAGGCTATTTATTATTATTATTTTTTTGTAATTCACATTTTTTTTAATTTAAATGAATTATAAACTGAATAAGTATAACATATATAACATCATATATAACATATACAAACAAACGCACGCATGCACATGCACACACACAATAAAGTGATACATAATGACATAATGATACATACCTCTTGAAACAGATTCAACATATTGTTGTGGTTATCTTATCTGGTGAACATGATTTCTGATAGCATATAGATATCTATTTGTAAACAGGTGAAAATGTGCACTTAAACTTAATACGGAGGACGTTATTTTGATTAAAGTTCAGGGGGCACACAATCACAGCAGTAATGATGTAGCCTACATAAATCACGTAATATAGCCTACTGCAAAATTCATTAAAAAGAATTGTCCAATTTGATTTCATGGTGACTTTAAAAGCAACTCAACCCAAACATATGAGAGGGAGGTGCATATGTGGCGTCATCACATCCGAGCTAATGAGGTATAAAAAAAGTTAGTATCTGTGAGCAACAACCCCCCTATAAAACGAAACGCTAGCAGTTGACGTTCTGTCCGCCTGTTGGAATGAAACCGATCCGCGTGTCCACGTGTTTCAGTTAATTTGCATATTATTTTAATATGTAAGCTCGTCTCCCCTATCAGCCGGAGTTGGCTTCCAACGCAATCTCTATTTGCTCAGATTCGGGTCTGGAAGCACAAATCGGAACACTCGGCGTTTTAGTGCCCGCCCTCTCAGACACGTTGCCTTGGGAGAAGTAACACGGGGCCACACAACTGCAGGTCTACATCACTGAAACCACGTACGATTCTCAACAGAGGCTCGATCGGGCGCTCCAGTTGTCTTTGGATATACCGCTGAAACAAAGGACAGCGCGGCCATTCGTCCCATCCGGCTTGAGGTACGATTCGCATTTTAAATAACAGCGATTGCTTCCGATAATATGTTTTTGTGGGGTAAAAATAGCACATAACAATAAGGGATAGGGCTTTATGTATGTGTTTGTATGTAAGAGATGTTAGAAGATGCCGCTGCGTGAACAGAGGCATCCGCCTTATTAATTAAATGATACACATGCGTTCTTAATATATTTTAAAATACATGTAATATTCATTGTATTAAATGTAGCTTATCGTGTCTTTTGTAATAGTTCGTGGCTTTGTTTATATCCGTTTTTTTGCGAGAGTATTCGTTTTAATATATAGCTAAACCTATAGGTTAACCTATAATTTAGCCTATATTTAACATTTTGTAATCTGTTAAAAAGGCCAAAAATTGCGGTGGTCTTGTATTGGAAGGGTGTATTAAGGTGTTAGTCATTACGAGCCCCACCCTCAGATATCGCACAGGTACATTCATTCTGTACGGTTTTGTTTTCTTTCATAGACCTTACTTAATATTAATATTCGTGTTGCCCTTAGCAACCGATGTACGTGGTGCAGGAACGTCTCGGTTACATGACTTCCTACATTTTGCGCTAAAAGCCGCTATTAAATAATTGTCACGTGCCCGCTTTGTCTTTACACTGGTAACCAAACGTAAACACTGTGCGAATAAAGCCTTCAATGATTTTCTTTGTTTTGACAAATTATCTGTGACCACGAACTAATAAAGGGCCTTTTCATCCCCGTCCCCAGCTGTGGACAAAACTTGTAAAGTATCCGATGTAGGCAGTTTTTCGATTTGAACGAGCAGTTTGGTCGTGATCGTTTTGTTTGATTCAACTTTTGGTGAAACCAGTACTGACAGGAAAACGCTGGTCAGCAGTTACATCCATTTGGAAGGCTGAGCTTTGTAAATGTTATAAAGCCAATTAGTCGCGTGCTTGAGGTAGAGCTATTACATAATGTGGCTTTATTGGCAGGGCAGAACTCTGGCTCAGCAGTCCATTTGTTTGCAATGATACCGACCAGCTGATGGAAGGATTAAATGCCCAAGAGATGTGAATGTGCTTAGGCAATCTGAAAATCCTCGTGCGTGGACAATGACTACGATGACTTGCTTGATAAAGTTTAAGTACTTTTTTTGTATAATAAGTTATTTTCATTTATGTAAAAGTTACATTTAGAGTGCATTTTAAAATGTGTTTTTGGAAAACACTACTTTTCTAATAACCAAACTGTAAAATTCCCTCACAATGGGGTTATTTGTTATCTGTTTTTTTTTGTGTGTGTTTAAAAACAACTATTTTTGGTATTAAGGTTGGTGTAATGCAGTGTTTCCTGGGAGTTTTATTAAATTTAGGCATAACATTTTTTGCATCATACATGTCCTGTTAATTCATAAGCAGCCCTTGGCTCGTCTATAAAAAGATGAGTGGTCGGTCGGCAGTAGCTTCTGTTAAACATACGCTTTTAGCAAATATTCATGGCTTGGCTCATTAATCAACGTTGTCAACACTCCTTTTGTGTATTCCTTAAGGCATGTCTATTATGAAGTACCAAGGAGTGATGGAATTAATAATACAAGCAGAAAATTTACTGGTAATGCTCAAGGCCGCAGATCTGGTCCCAGCTGTGTGTTCCTAGACTATTTTCAAATCGCCCTCTTTTAAAAGCATGCCCACAAACTAATGTAAGCAGCATACACTACATCCTTGCGCCCAAATCGAATGTGCAGGGTGATGTATGATTTTGAGGAATTTATTAATGAAATTATGCAGAAAGAATGGTTTATTTCTAGGGCCTTTGTTCTGTCAATTGCTGGTCACCATGGCATTCTGGTCTCATTGAATAAACAAACAGGGCTTTAAATATGTGCTGTTGTTGTATCACCTGCTTCAACACAGACTGTTAGGTCTGTATTGCTTCATTTTCAAGTGTTTTTCAATTAGTGTGCTATCTGAACAAACAAATGCATGCAAGACTGTCTCCTCCTGTTGCTACAATATTAGGCCTATGCATAAATAAGGCTAATTTAGTTTTTTACAAAAATATGTAATAGTATATTATTCTTTTAGGGTTTGTTTTGATACTGTTAATGTACAGAAGAATAAGTGTTGTCATTGAGAACATAAGAGTTAACCATACACATCAATTTCATTAGTTCTCAGCACTGTTACGTGAAACGGCATTAAGTCTTTTTTTATGGCCGCTGTTTATCTTTAGTCTGTGTGTGAGACTCAGGTGGTGTGTCTGGAAAGCATGCTGGTCTGAGCTGGCATGAGTTCAGTATCCCACAAGATTTTATTGAAGATGCATGCTTAAACTCTCCTTTTGGACCACTGGTATCTGACTATTAATCATGCAAATGAAGCTGGAATTTTTGCTTTTATATCGCTGCCAAACCAATACAATGAAAGAGAAAACATTCCTTTTCTATTACACAATTTAATGCCAACTCCTGTTGAATTGTGTAACAATGTTCATTATTTAACGTCGTGTATTAAAAATTGGAGATTAAACTACTCCCTGTTTGCAGGTCAGTGATGGTTCATGCTGGTTAGACCCTGCTTCCTAAGATGTCAGCTTCAGATTCGGACTATTCCATTGACTGGCTGGCCAGTGACGATGAGGACAACGATAGCGAGTTAGAATCAGACTGTACCAAAGTGCAGGGACAAACCACCTTGCCAAAATCCCCCACCTCTGGGGGTCGTCCAAGGGTCCAAACTTGCCAGTCGCTCTTAAAGAGGAATGGCGATAAAGGGGAGGCAATGGACAAAGAGAACACGAGTTCTCGGGGAAGTTCTCCTTCTAGCTGCAATAGCTCCGACTACAGCGAGGATGGCAGCCATTCTCTCCTGGGACAAGGGGATCGGACCAATTACAGCCGGTGCCCGGAGAGCCCTATAGGCAAAAAGAGGCAGGCGCTGAAGAGAACACGGAGCTCCTTGGTGCCAGAGCAAAGGGAGAGGCAGCTCACGCCTGAACAAATGGAGAAAGACAGGCTGTTCGCATGCAAGGTAAGACGTACCACTTTTTTTGACTTGCTGGCATGCCAAGGAAGAGACATTGTGTTCTGAAAGGCACCCTTATCTCCCACATGATCTATTTCCACCATAGCAGAATAAATTGAAAAAAAAAACTCAAAGCAAAACCACTTCCAGGAAGACCCCTCCTCCATGTGTTCTCTCTAGGTGAAAAGTGAATGAGTCACATGAGGCCACCGAATGAAAAAACGCAGTGTTTTCCTCTACCTTGTACAAATGCAGTGATAACTCGATCCGTTACATTTGCATAAATGTGTGAGAGAGTTAGATGAGTCACTTTTTGCATCAGTGTCATTGTTGTTAGGAAATTATGAGCAGTACAAAGGACTATCCTAACTTGATGTAGTTTGTTTATGGTAATTGGCAAAGTCTTCTGTCAATTCCCTGAAATGAAAACAGCAAAACTCTAGAAATTATTAGAGAAATGCTAAACAATAAATCAGACAAACAAATGAAATACTGAAAGATGCTCTTTGTTTTCAGTGCATGGAGCTGCAGTGTTACATTCACCCACTGTCCTCAATCCTTAATGGCCTCCGCTCAGGCAGATACCGGGAACGTAAGTAATGTTTTATTCATTCTTAGTTTTATAGTCTAAAGCATCAGCCTTGAACTTGCCAAAAAAAAAATCGGTATACAAGGAGTACGGCCTAACTAGAGGCAGCAGGTGATGACGCGCTTCTCGAACCATGAGATTTGGGACAGAGATGTGTCATGAAACTACATAAAATGAGGCACGCAAATCAACCACAGTAATTTCCTGGTGGCGCTTGTAGCCTCGATTAGTCATAATAAAACGTGTATGGTTGAAAGATGCATGTCTAAAGCAGTGCAAACCGCACTGCTCTAAAAATACACCAGGACCTCGAATGAAATACCAAAGACACTATAGAGATAAGCCGTTCCTTGCGTAGTGGGATGAATTATTATAAACATTTGACTCTTTTTTTTTTTTTTTAATATGGGTATTGTAACTGCTGATACAAATAATGACAGTTAAATCTGCAGCATCACACTGTGTCCTAACAAGGCGCCAAACCGTGATTAAAAGCTACTTAGGTCACTTGGTTCTCCTTTATGTAGTCTTGCCCACACTGGATTCAAATCACATTCCTCATGTATATTAACATCGGAAAGGGATATACTAGCTGTGGAAGGTACGAAACATCTCAAGGTACCTTCAAGTCATGGAATGTAGAACTGTGAAATGAATGCTATATGGAAAAGTTTGGCATTACTGTTCTTTGGTGTATGCATGCAAACATAGAACCACCCACACAATATTCAGGTTGACTGTTACATCGCAAAGCATTCTCACTTTCAGTGCGGACAGTAAAATTACTTGTTACTGGAATCATGTTGTGTCACGGCTGGTTGGAACACAGAAAACTTGCTCAAGCTCGACCTTACTGTAAAACACCAACAGATGGTCTTAGCGTTACTGGGTACTTAAAAGTTTTATTGGCTAGAGCCCCACATATACTATAAAACAGGTTGCGCACCAGGCGGACCTGCTCATGAGTCTGGGACTGCTGTCAATGCAAGGGCTTTGGGTGACACTGGACTTCCTGGCCACAGAGACAGCAAGTCTGTCGTCCCACGTGTTTCACAAGAACCCATCTGCCTTGCAGACGTAGCACAGCCTGTCAGAGACAATAAGCTGGCACTGCTCATAAAAGTAAAGGTTTGAACTGTATCTTCTCCTTTCACAGGCCTCAGCAGTTTCCAAGAGAGTGTGGCCATGGACCGCATCCAGAGGATAATGGGGGTCCTGCAGAATCCCTGCATGGGGTGAGTTCCCTACTGTTTCTTTCACATCACTCAAGGGCCGATTGAGGGTGGGAGGGTTTAGTCCGCACAGCACTCCTTCGCAGATCGATCTGAGAGATGTTGTCCATTTACTTAATCTACCTCAATCCACTACTTGCAACGTTGTTTCGGTGTTTGTCTGTTAATGGACATGAGCAATGAAGTCCTGTTCGCACAGGATTATTATTACCTGGGGACCACACCCACCCACATCTGAATTTAGCGTGGCGCATTCGCACGGGATAAGCGAAGCCTGTGATTTTACTCGAATTTACTAACTTATCTCCCGGATATGATGTCATTAGGCTATAGCTTTGAAATGTCTTGTCGTAAGTCTTGCTGTATATAATAAACAGACGAATTGTCCTTACCATATGCTGCTAAACATGTCATTCATCTCCATCTAATCGTTCTTTTGTTTTTGCTCTTCTGACGGTATAGCTTTCTCTTTCCGCAAATTGTATAGTTGTACTAGCGATATGACCCCGCACTCAAAATACTATCAAAACACTCCAACTCAGCCTCTATTCTCTGCGAAAGATGGATAAAAAGGCGCAGATGAAACAAAAACCTTGAAAAAATTATATACGATCCGGCCAAATCACAGAGATGATGTCGATTCGCACGGGATTGATATCATCAAAGGACCTCGGTGTTCGGCGAAATATAGTAGGTAATTTTCGGGGGAATTTTTACTTTACAAATTACAGACATGGCCGATTCGCACGGGATTAAGATCACAGACAAACTCCGCAATTATTACAAATTACTACAGGTCACCGGATAATACTAATCCCGTGCGAATAGGGCTTTTGTCAAGATTAAATTATCCCACGTCATTTGCGAATGACTTCTACGCCCTTTGCTCTGTCCGGAAGTCTTGTGAATGTCTTTGCTCCGAGGGTATAAGTGAACTGAGACAAGGAGATGTGAAAACACATGGCTTCGCAGCATGATGCTTGGTCCAGAGCAGCAGGAAGGGAGGGAGGGGGGCTGCTAGGCCAGTGCGGACCTGCCACCACAAATCTAAAAATGACTGGACAAGAATAGAACTCAAACACGGGTCGTTAAAAATGTCCCAGCTCCTTGAGGGACTAGCCTGTCATCCGATTGATTAGCCCTCCTCTGGCTAGACGGTGTAAAGTCTGTGATGTCGTCTTTGGGGTGGGGGGGGGAGTCAGTGCTTCTGTTGCATTGAATGACCTCATAATGGGTCAGGCTGGGTTTAGGTGCGTCATTTAGTTTTCCTCTTAACAGCACCTGGCACGCATCCCAGATCTGCTCTCATTGTATTGCATTGTGCTGCTTCACAAAGTCCAATATTCACGTGTGAGAGCAGAGTCTAGAACATCTAGATCTGTGGTGTACTTTGGGCCACATCCAGCAGTGTTGCAAACGGTGCGGCATGAAAACACCCCTGGCAAAAAATTCGCCTGAAGTGGGTATTCAGCCACTAAAAACATTGATGATGGGGTTTTGGGTGGGGTACTAATTCAGGCCATCTGAACGAGGCACTGAGCCAAGCCATAACCAAGCTGACACAAGTGGGGGCGTGGCTGGTCGTCCCACCACCTGACCCCTGCTATCGTTCACCCATTCCGTCATGCCAGCTGGCAAGTCCCTCAACGCAAAGGTGCATCAGAATAGGGACTGTTAAAGTAACTTTTACGACAGTAGGCATTTAAATTTGAAATGCTGAGAATGGGGCCATAGCAGATACTTTGTCATGTGACTTGCACTAATCCCCATTAACCATCTGTCGGGGACTGGTGCGAGTCAATGGGCACCATGTGCATGTGTCTGCATCACTGCTCCTTAGCGCTACTATTTCTTTTTCCTGTGACGTGGACGTCAGTGCCCCGCTGCAGGCTTAAGTCTATATTTAGGGGCAAGGGAAGTGTACAAACATGTGAATCAACTCAGGATCTATTCTAATTTTGAGAAACACGTTTGTGTCTGTGTGTACATGTACGCATGATGCAGCGTACTTGCTGTTAAGTGTTCTTTCAACTCGCCTGACACCAAACAAGGTTACAGAACAGTAGAATTTAATTTTTAGTCACGTCAGTCGCATTAAGTCTCAAACTGTTTTTTTTAGTGCTTCTGTGGGTTACCAGACTTAAATATTGTCCTTCCTGTGCCATGCAGAGAGCGATATGTTAACATCATTCTGAAAATGGAGGAAATGTTGAAGAACTGGTTCCCTCACATAAAACCTCAACGAAGCGACCAAGCCAATACTGCGGCGCTGATGGAGGAGGCGACCCCATCTAAGAAAGCCAAGGTAAGACTTTCTGAGAGCTGTCGTAAGTTAAGTCACCAGGCTGATTGAAAAGGAGAGACTGAAATGCCTATTATACTGTAATCACTGGGCCAGAAAGTAACAGGACAGACAAGAAGGAATTAAAATCTATTTTTACAGTACAGAGGTATAAAATGCACGTCTCATGTTCGCTAAGAACAATGACGGAAAAGAAGAGGTAATTTTGGAAAGCTTACAGAGGACAGATAGAAGTCAGCAGTGTAAAAGGATATTCTCATGCTGATATTGTATTAGTTTCTGGGTTAATGAACTGATGGTGTTTCTCTTTTTCTCCTGAATCTGTTAATGCATAAATACATTTAAAAATGCAGTTAATACAAGCAATGATTTCTAAATATGAAGAGTTCAGAGGCAAAAGCCTCTAAGTGCCATTTGAAATTTTCTTCTAAAATGATAATTTTTATCAAGCTTGTATATTTAAGTTCAGTAATTTCACTTAAATGGCAATGAAGATTACCTATTAATTGTCATTTAAGTGAAATTACTGAACTTAAATATACAAGCTTGATAAAAATGGTCATTTTAGAAGAAAATTTCAAATGGCATTTAGAGGCTTTTGCATCTGAACTCTTCATATGTTCCTTAAATATTCTTTCATGAATAACTGTAAAATGCAATGTGGTGCGACACCCAGAAAACCATGATATTTATGAATGGTTATTTCTAAAAAAATTAAAATATTAATAATAATTTCACCTTAAAGTATATTTCAACTTAAATGTTTAAGATGTATATGATGAGGTTACATGAATTTAGTTTATAACGAAATGTATCATTAGTTCTTGATGGTTACACCACATGACATTTTTAAATGTAAGCTTTGGATAAAAGCTTTTTAAAACCATATGAAACCAATGTTTTGTGTCAAATTGCATTTGAATTTTCACAAGATTTAAAAGTAGTTTCCTTAAATTTAGTAATTTAAAAGTATTTTCTTAAATCATAGCAAACCAATTGCAAAGAGATCCCTAGGAAAGGTTTGTCTCTGTTAGCATTGAAATCTCAAGTAATTCTCCCTCTTTCAATACTTTACAGTTGTCTCCAGCTACATCTCCCCTGCTCACTGGCATTGCAAACCCTGCCACCACAAGTGCCCTTTCAATGGGTAACAAGGCAATGAGAGTCAGCGACCTCACACCCCCAGGACCCTACTCTGCAACCAACCTAAAATGGCTCCACACATCACCCATCTGCTCCCCGACGGCTGAACAAGCTCAGGGGCGGTTCGGAACGTTCTAACGGCTCACAGGGACAGTGACCGACGCAGGACAACTCTGTGTCCTCCAGCACGGACCGTCTATGTAAGACAGAGTCTGCTCCCAGTCGACCGCCTCCGGCCAAGATTAACGCGCCATGCCTTGAAAGACTTCTTAAATCCACAGAGAGCATCATCTCTCAGAAAGGCCCAGTCGGCTTGGGTGGCATGGCAGCTGGTGGATGGTCCTAGTCCTGTGAAAGGGCTCTGGGAGATCAGAGCCTAGCTTGAGCATGACTGCCCCCAGCTGGTCTGGAGTCACCTGACTCCGGCACAATCCCTGCCTCCATCTCTAGCCTTGGGAAGAGGCACAGAATGCTGCAGAGGGAGTTCAGCGTAGCCCAGCAAAACTGACGATTTCAGTAACAAACTGAAAAGTGATGGAGTGTGATTTTGTGCGTGTCTGTGTGTACGTCTGCGTCTCATTCCCTTTTCTGTTGGACTGCAGATTGCGTTGTAGCGGTGGGTGGGTAGTAAGGTTTTGTGATCTTGACTCAACTTCATACTTTACATTTTGAGTTGGTTTCCTCTTAAAACAAAGAAAGAGGAAAATTCTCAAGTGGCAACAACATCCGATGAGGCAGCATATTGGTATCTGTGAAAAAGTGAATCTCTAAACAAAACAAAGCAGCCTTTTTTCCAGAAAGGGAAGGGAAGGGAAAAGAGGGAGGAATTTATTCTGGGAACACTTCAGATATTCCAGCCTGTTAGTGATCTCTATTGGTGTGGTTGAATGTGAATTTATTGCTTTAGTTTGCTTTTTAAATCCACTCTATAGAGTTGATTTGATGTGACTGTTACTTCTTAGGTTTAAAGTTCTAGCTATGTTTTTGGTACAACGGTTCTACCTCATTCTGACACCGCATCTCCGGTCGTGTATGGATACAGTAAGAACGTACGTACACGCGAGAAGACTCAGAGCGAGGAAACTTCACGAAGCGCATAAATACAGCGAGCGAAACTTGCCTGTCATGCCGAACTAATACTTCCCAAGAGAAAGTTCCGGAGGCTTGACTGGTGCCATTGTAAAGAATGTGAACTGCAAAATTTTTGTTTTTGTTTTAAAGCCTCCCAGTTCAAGGGCATATAGTGCCTGTCAATTCGATGTCAAACTGTGCCTCTTCACTGGTTTTGAAGGGAGAGCGTGAACCATCCAGAATACCTGACGCCTCTGAAGGATGTACAAAAAGAAAATCAGGAACCTTCAAAACTCCTGCCATTCATTTTCTGCTATCAAGTAAATTATTTGAAACTCTTGCCAACTACTTCCTGTGGTCATGTGAGAAAAAAATGACATTTCGGTTTGCCACAGAGCTGGACAATATCTAAGAGGGAAAGGTATTAACTGTGTACATATTTGGAAAAGTTGTTAATTTACCCTTGCAAAGTGGCCTTTATAGTGTAATATTTTATACTTTCAGAAATAAATGTGGTTATATTTGTTTGCTGTATTCCATTTGTCTTAAAGCATTTTGTTTCAACTGATCATATAAATTGACCGTTAAAGGTATTTTAATGGACAATGCTGATAACTGAGACAGCCGAGTGGCTAAAATAATGCAGAAAGTATGTTTATAACATTTTTGAAAGACAACTTAGATTAATTGGAGAAAAAAAACGCATACAGTGTATAAGTCCAACTATGTATTTAAACAAGTCTAACTCATATATTCTAATCGAGTCCAACTACATATTTTTTTAACACCTCTCTCTCTCTATATATAGTTGCTGCTCAGATTCATCATGTGATTGATGGTTGTATAACAAGTCTAAAATAATTCACTAGGATTCTATATCAAACAACATTACACCACATCTAATTTGCCAGACCTTGTGTGCATTTTTATATGCAACATAGCTTTGATATTAATATTAAGTCATTCTTAAAACAACACTCCCAAAAAAAGGCCAGCCAATGAGGCAAAATCAGAAATAAATGTCAATCACAACTTGACCTTAAAACCTGAATCTATTATCTGTCAGAGTATTGAATATTAAAGGATTGGTCTCTGGTGATTAACTGCTCTACAGTTTCTGGGAAGGAGAGAACGGGGAATGTAGAAATGCAGAATAAATCCCACATCCTTTTGAGAATAGAAAAGCAAATGTTTTTTCTGGACTGTGATTCAGATGTCCTCCTCGATCCCCCTTTTTCCATTTCCCTGCTGTGCAGAAAATCATGGTCTTAACCAATCAACCAGTTGCATTGAGCAATGGCATTCTCATTTCACATTATACTTTAGGTATTGGGAAGAGGGTCCATTCTGGTCTCAAGTCCACCTAACACTTGTAAAGAGAAGTGCAAATGTTCTATTAACAAATTACACTTCCCTTTTACTAAGAAGACTGGTGGAAGTTACCCAACTAGCATCACCATAACCATTCTAACTGAAAAGATGTGAAGTAAGATCATGTTGTGGTAAACTCAGTAATATGCAAGATGAGGTATTATTTATGTCCATAGAACAAACAATTCTATTAATAACAGCACAGAGAAGACACGCGTACTTCTCAGAAAAGGGTATGCTCTTATTACCCCGTCTTATCTTGCAATTTATGTATATAACATCTTATGAGGATAGATCTGTCCAACCACAACAAAAGTCACTTTCTAGTGGCATTATCTGAAACTAGACCTTGAGACACTATTCAGATGACTTATAACTGCTACTGTTATTTACTACTAATATTACCTCTAATAAAGACTAAATGAGTGTTGCTTGTTCAATGGCAGAATAAGCTGTTTTATCTTCAGATACTTGAAACGAAGTCAAATGCAAAGTATAAACATGAGTAATAGGGATGCACAATATACCGGCTGATATTACTAACATCAATATTGCGTACATAACATTAAGTTTAAGAGTGCTTACTATTAAATATTTTTACATTTTACAATATTTAGAGTTGTTAATCTGTTAATAAAGTTGATGCTTAATATCACAAATAATTTAATAACACTGTTATGTGTTTAAAATATGTGAAAGTCTTTCATGCTTTCCCTAATATTATATTGACTTGTTAATTCGCTCTTAAAAGTATTTATATTTTTAGATTTCTTTTAACCTTTTTAATACGTAAAACAGTGTAATTTTTTTATGTTGTGTACTATCTGACAAAATAATTAATGACTCTTCCCAGGTGAAAAAGATGTACAATTAAGTGTATTAAAAATGTACTTAAATATGTTTTTAATACAATGCAAATATAATGTAATGCATTTTTAATACACTAAAATTGTACGTCTTTTTCACCTGGGTTAGTATGGACCAGAATTTCAACACCTAATGGGTATTTTTTTAAGGAAGTAACAAGTCCTGATTTTACTTTGAGGTTCTTCATATATTTTTTATATTATTTTATTTATTAAAGTGTCTTGCACTTACATGCCCAGCCCAAATAGGCTTAAAAGACACTAATGATATAAAACAAACATAATACAAAAAGATGACCATCATAAAAGATACATTACCATAATTTTCCCCAATATAAACAAATAAAACAAAACAAGACACAGTCAATTTAGTTCAGAATAAAAATTCCTTTGCCTAAGTTTCCACGCCTTTTCCACATATCTAGCCAAACTATAGATATAATTTTCAAAGAACCAATTCAACATATCCCCATCCGTCATCCAAAACAAATCAGGCTTTTTATATTGAATTCTCTCAAACACACCCATTCTTAATTCATGATATAAGGGACAAAAAACTGAAAATGCCATTCATCCTCAACAACCATTAAATCACACAAAACACATAATCTATCCTCTTCTGTGACACCTTTATAGCGCCCCACCTGCAAAGGCAACACCCCAGCTCTAAGCTGGGCACACAAAGACATCTGTAATCTAGTTAACCAGCATTTGACATAAGGCTCTGCGGAGTATTCATTTTTAAAGTGAACATAACTTCTCAATTTGGGCTTATTTAACACCTGCCGTTGCCATTGCTCTTTATAAGAATTAAACAAAAACTGCCTGACCTGTACTGGTCATATAAAGTGCAAAATCTAGTGGTACGATGTTTGTTCAGCAATGGATCCTGGGTTCAAATCCAGTTTTGCAGTATCCCTCCAGGTTTCACACAGGGTTGCAAACTCTCACGCATATGGCGTGACACTCAAGTTTTCAGCATTAATCTCTCATGTAAGAAATTACAGCAAAATCCATTTTTCTCCCCTCTCAATCCATTAATTTTCTGTTGATGACTAGACCCAGCGTATTAATGACAGGAGAGGAGTTTAAGGCCCACAGCCGTAACATGCCTACAGCGTTCTCATGGCAGTATTCTCTAATCATTGATTCACTGAAAACCTTGCACCTGATATGTCAGTTGCATGTGAAAAGTTCAGAAAGAGTTCAGAGCACAGGTTCGAAGTCGGAGCCCATTGATGCATGTTTGAAAGTTTGGATGCCAATTAAGGTAATATTAAGCAGATTATAAATAGGGTTGCAAAGGGGCTGAATATTTCCGGTAAATTTCCAGAAACTTCCCAAAAATCCTGGAAAGATTCAGAAAAATCCTGGAAAGTTTCCAAAAATCCTGGAAAGTTTCCAAAAATCCTGAAAGTTTCGAAAATCCTGAAGTTTAAAATCCTGGAAAGTTTCCAAAATCCTGGAAAGTTTCCGAAAATCCTGGAAAGTTTCCGAAAATCCTGGAAAGTTTCCGAAAATCCTGGAAAGTTTCCGAAAATCCTGGAAAGTTTCAGAAAATCCTGGAAAGTTTCTGGAAACTTTGCAACCCTAATTATAAAATGGTGTGCCTTGTCACTAGTGTCGTAGCCTTGCCTTATCAGTCTGTGTGCCGAGAGTACAGACTTCAACTATATAGTTGCAAATGTTGTCTGACATGTTATGTGGGCTAGCTAATTGCTCAAAAAAAAGGCTCATGGTACAAATTACAATTTGGCAAATCGGGTCGATTCTGGGCGATTCTGGGGAGGTATTTCTGGGGAACTATTTGTCCATTTTGTTTTGAGACTTCTTATTGTTTTACATTAATTAATTGTACAAATAAGGGTTTAATTAATTGTACAAATAAGGTTTTAAACGAAGTAAACAAGGACCGACATTTTTAAAATTAGGGTTTGGGTTACCAAAAATTCCGCGCGCGCACTGAAATTGTATAGTCTCACTCCAGCCAAAGTCCCAATTAAGTTGGCAACCCTGGGTGTCTCAATGTGAATAGGTCTGAGGACAAATATTGTCCTGCAAGCTTTATGGGGTGTTTTGTGCATGCTGAGTGCGAAAAGACTTTGCTCCACTGGGGTAAGATTAACTTCAAGGATTTTAATGAAACACTGAAATTAATTAAACGGGCACACTCCCCCAGTTCTTGAGGGTTTACCATTTGTACTCCTAGGAGATTTCGGTGGACTGGTATCAAATACTTACTGAAAAAGCTAAGGTCTTGGCAATTAAACTGGATCAAAACTGTAAAAGGCCACTACTGTTTGACTGTTAGGCTCAGTGGTCACAAGCTGTCGAGCCCAGTGGGAGGTGAGGAGGTCTGGTCCAGCCAAAATTAATTCATTTTCTGTCATGTGAGGGATGTGGACTCATTCTCTTTAGCCATTTCTATCTACATTTTGTCCAATCTAAGTAAAAAGGGGAAACTTGAAATGCTCAAATGATTTAAAGTTCAGAGGTATGCACAAACCGAGCATGGTGAATTAAAGGAGTAGTTCACTTTCAAATAAAAATTAGCCCATGATTTACTCATCCTCAAGCCATCCTAGATGACTTTCAGACAAATACAATCTGAGATATATTAAAAAATATCCTGCGTCTTCCAAGCTTTATAATGGCAGTGGATTGCAACCAACAGATTGATGCTCAAAATCGTGCATCCATCCACCGTAAACAAACTCCAAAACGGCTCCTGTGGGTTGCAATCCACTTTTAAATATAACGCTGATTGTTCGTCTGATACACTTAAGTCAAATACACTTACGCTGTGTGTCCACCAAAGCATTTTTAGCCAGATGAAAACGGTAGACGCTCTACTGAAGACGTTCGTGCTTTAGGCGCTTTGAGAGCGTTTTTTTCCGTTGAGACGTTTCGTTGGTATGATACAGAATATCCGCAGCACAGTTTGCTTGTGATTTCGCAGATAATTTGTTTCATACTAAAAATGTATTTTTCATCCATTAAGTTCGGTTAGCTCTGCTGGTTGATGTCGTTGTACAGAAAGAATGTTGTGACAGTTGGTCGGTGTGGTTTAGTCCCGCCCCTCCTCCACTGTGATTGGACGGCTGGGTAAAAAGTGAGCGTAATGAGCATTTTTGAACTCCCGGCAACCAGTAAAAAAGCTGGACACTCGGCACTTCAGCGTGAAAAAAAAACGCCCAACTCCATGGAGTTTAAAAAACTTGGCGCTCCCATCAAAAACAATTGAAAACATACGCCATGCGCGAGGAAAATGCTTTGGTGGACACACGGGCTTAGGATGGCTTGAGGGTGAATAAATCATGGGCTAATTTTTATTTAAAAAGTGAACTAATCTTTTGATTGTTGACTTCATGGTTGGAGGAAAGACAAACACACTTAACTCTGAGAGACGGCAGGATTCTCAGAAGGGCTGTCAGTGTAATTGCTCATTTGATATTCATGTTGCAATAGGAACAACAATGAATAGATGTAACTTCAGTAAAGGTCGCCGACACATTTAAAGTCCAAAATACAGATATAATGTAAAGTCCTGTTCACACCAAGGATGATAACTATATATAACTATAAAGTTTTAATAATAGTTATTTTGATGATTACAGCCAGAGTCCAGACCACAAACAATATCCTCAGAATCACTTTCAGAGCGACGAAAAAAAAGATACTGATGGTTTAACTTAAAAAAGTAAGTAACCTGGTTGCCTTAAAATTTTAAGTTGATTGAACTGGAAAAAGTGAGTTAATACAATGAAGGAGATTAATTTAACCATCAGAAACTCAAAATTATATGTTATCTGAACTAAATAAATTATTTAAGTTGATTTGACAAAAGAAACAATGTTGTGATTACTACACTGTAAAAAAATATTGTTGGTTTAACTTAAAAAAGTAAGTAACCTGGGTTGCCTTAAAATTTTAAGTCGATTGAACTGGAAAAAGTGAGTTAATACAATGGAGATTAATTTAATCATCAGAAACTCAAAATAATAAGTTATCTGAACTAAATAAATCATTATAAAGTTGACTTGACAAAAGAAAATATGAAAATATTGAAAATATTTTTACAGGTGCATAAAAGAATTGACAGTCATTCAGAATCCACCCAGGAGTGTGTGCTTGTAATAGACAGAATCTTGCGTTAGCATGGATGCTAATATAGTTTTAGTTATCTTTTTAGTCATCATTCTTGGTGTGAACAGGCTTTATGATAGAAATCAAAATATGCACATTCTCTAGAATCCAGAGAAATCAAAAGCAAAACGAGGATAATTCACTTGTCTTTTGTGCCTTGTTATTTGTTTAGGGTCTTAAAATAGATTTTTAGGTTTTCACCAACAACGCGGCTCATTGGCTTTTTCCACTCATCCATTTACATAACTAAAGTTGCTTTTATACTTCAGCAAGCTAGATGGGAAAGCTCTACTTATTCATAAGAATATGTGGAAGTCATCATTTAACATTGAGTCTGAGCCAAAAGTAACATTAAAATTGATACTCTGACTGCAGAAAGACCACAGCACCTAAAGTCAAGACTCTTTTGGGTTTCATGCCACAGGAGGACAAGCCCAAAGCTCGTATATCAATCCACATCAAAGAAAGATGATGTAAAAGAAGCAGTATGATGGTTTATCCATGTGCAAGCTAGTAAAGATCTACTGCTATTGTGTTGTTTATACCGCAGTAAATACATTTCGGCAGCTATTAGTTGGCAGGACTGTGAAACTCACTGCTTTCACTTTTTTTTACATTGAAATTCCAGCAAAATCACGACCTATACCATTACTGTGATACAGAATTACTAGATAGATCGATTTTGGTCATCTTGCCCAATGACTATTGAACAGTATAAGTGACCTTGTAATTGAAATTGAGATTTGTAATTCAGTTCCGATTATACTGAAAGCGTGCGTTGAATGTCATTTTATAAAAGAAAATACCTAGTGAACCACTTTGTTCTTTCTGAACGCCAGCCTCTCTTCACGTAATAATGTCTTATTTGTCTTCATATCTGTGGGGCGAGATGCATCATGCCCACGCATTTAGAAAATTGCTCATTAACTTGTTAAGTAATTCAATAGGTAATTTATCCCCACCAGAAATAATGATCTCATTTGTCACAGAGGGGGCTTAAATAACTGAACCATCAGATTACACAAATAACCACTGCCATTGCATGATCACACCAAGCCATCAGAACATTTTTCTATATTTCTTTTCATGTGCACATTATACTTGGCATTCGTTTAACCCCTAAAAGAAAAGAAAAATCAATGTGATTATTTATTTACTTAGCGAGTTACAAGGCTGATTGTTGAATTTAACATTAAAAAAAGGCTTGATTTTCCACGGGTGTTTGAGGCTTTGCATTGTGTTTTGTTATTGGGTTAAAGGAAATGTCCGTAAACTTAAAGGGATAGTTCACTTTGAAATTAATTTTTGAAACGTTTTAGCTTACCTCAATGGCATCTAAGATGTAGGTGTCTTTGTTTCCACAGTATTTTAAATTTTGATATTTTTCGGTTAAACCGTTGTTGTCTGTCAGTCATATAATGCAGGTTTAGGGGTCCACGTCAAAGAACATGCATATAATATCCAGTCAGAAAACTACATTTTTTCAGTTCTTGGTGTAAATTTATAATATGTGGACAGAAGTTTAGGCTTAGCCTATAATAAAGTTATAATGGGCCTAGCAGAGTCTAACGGGAGAGAAGATTGGGAGTCAGGTCGGTCGTAAGTGGGTCAAGTGCAAATTACGAACACCTGTGTCTTGTTTCAGTGAGAGAGAAAAGCCATGTGGAAAGGACAAGAGAAGAGAGACCAGTGGAGAATTGTGTGTTGCTTTGTTGGGCTAATTGGGATATTAAAACAAAAAGTGGTGTTTGAAAGCCACAGATTTACAGTATTCACACTATTAGGGGAAATCAACGTTCTAATGGCTTCATTGTTTTTGCGTTATCAACAGAGATTGTAAAAAGGAGTTTAACAGTAAAAAACCTGTATGTCATGTGTTGATAATGGGCTCTGATCCGAAAGAAGTGCAAAGAAAATGAAAATATTGGCACAAGAGTTTCAAAAGGGGAAAATGCCTCTTTAGACAGAAGGTCTATCAAATGGAGTCTAATTTTAAATGGCTCAAATTCTCCTTTGAAAATAATTTGATTTGACATAATTAATCGTTGCATGTTTGAGATTTGTATCTTTTCAAATTGAATTTAGAATCCAGGTAAATAAATAAATAAAAGTTGATTTTTCAAAGTATTTTTATGACTTTTAAGATTTTTAATTATAAAGTCAAGGGGCTTTTTTTATGCAAGTTTAATGTGTTCAAAGTACCGAACGTCACCAGAGGCCAATTAACAGAGCACACAACAAACAAATCCTTCCCAATGAAATCCGTATCAGGTCTTTAGAAAGAACACAAAGTCATCTCCTAAAGAAGCCTCAGTGAGGACAGGACTGGGTCAAGAATGCTGACTCATAGTTATTTATACCAATTTAGCTCTTTCTTCCTCATGGGATTATCTTGATTGGACTGAAGCTGTGTGTCTGAAAGTCTGGTTGGAAAAAAACAACTGTGTGTTTGTGCTATTGTTTCCCAACAGATTTGATAATAAATGGGTTACTTATAGTTATGGCATCAGGGATAAACAAGTCACAGAAACATAAAATATACTTCGGGATACACTAATATTACATTTCTGGCCGATACTATCAAGTCACCCAGACAGCAACATAGTGTCGGCCCACATCTGGTATGCGTGGAATCCACATGTACCAGATGTGCACAGGATCTGGACCAACAATATGTTGCTATCTGCAATCTGAATAAATGTAAATGTAAATGAATTAATCTTCATCGTCTCAGTGTGTATCATTACAAAACGATAGTGCACTATTGGAAGCAAACATTATCCACTTTATAGGGCGTTTTGGTGTCTTCAGCACTCTGGCTTAAGATTTTCAGTCATGCCTTTAACCCAGAAAAAGGCAAAAGGCCTAATGGTCCCCCAGAGATCGAATGCCCTAGATATGCTTTCCGCCCCATTTCTGCCAGAGCAAGAACCCTGAATCAATTCTATTGAGAAACCAATGAATCGCCTTTCCAGCTGGATCAATCATTTAACCTAATGGCGATTACACTGCAAAAACAAATATTTTCTTACTTAGTATTTTTGTCTCGTTTGCAGTCCAAATATCTACAAAATCACTAAAGTAGTAAAATGCCATAATATATTATGTCTTCTTTTCGGGGGAAAAGAAAAATCAAAACAAATTGAGTTTTTGCTTAAAACAAGTAACATTAACAACCAATGGGATAAGAAAAATAATCTTGTTTCCATTTGAACTGTTCATTTTTCTTAGATTTTTGGACTGGAAACTAAAATACTGAGTGAGAAAATCATTTTTTGCAGTGTAGGAAAGGAAGACAGCAGTTCCTGAGACTTACCTGTCCAGAGATCATTTATCAATAAAACTGGCTTTGGTATTTTAGGCAGTAGCTATGTTTTGGGGCTAATTTATTTATTTATTAGCTTATCTAAATCCCTCTTTGACATTTACCCCATATGTGACACGTTATGAGTGACCTGAGCGGACATCTATTCTAAGATTAGGGTATATCGAGACCTGAATGAATAATGGAGAGGGCCCTCCAGAAAACTCATCTCCTCAGTGTCGTCATCTGACCAGAAATCCAACCTGAATGATATCACACACGCACACACAGAGAGAGAGAAAGGATGTCATGCATGATTAATGATGAGCAGGTCCTTATCTTCATATAATTCAGCAGCACTCAACCATCTACAAATCCAATTCTGATGTCAATTTCAATCTAATGAGTCTAAATTTAGATGAAGATGTCAAACCCAATATTTCTGGGCCAGTCAACTTCCAATTAGTTGGTTTTTGAGGTCCTCCCTTTTATTTTAGTTAATATTATTATTGATTTTTGGTGAAGCTTTAAAAGTGAATATTCTTTGCCTTACAATACACTTAAAGACAATTATCACCACACTTGATTTTCCCATTATTAATCAGTCAACAAGAATGTGATTAGGGGAAATCACACATAGTCTTCAAGGCAATAAAAGTGACCTGTTTTAAGAAATCTGATTACCTTATGGCATATCATACAATACATACACTGTCTATCTAATGGGAATCGCTAATTACTAACAATCGTGAAACTGGGTCATTTAGCATTTGCCGGAACTGCCTGTTCAGTATGTGGGATTTCCATGCAATCCAAATGTAACATTTGCTTACTAGCATGCTGCCCACGTCCAGATGGTAAGAGTTTGCAGTGCAGTCCAATAGGATCTGCTCCCCACATTCTTACGTTATATAAACCCTCATTTCATTTAGTTGCTGTCTGGCTTAAAATTATAACCTGTTAGGCTCTCTATTCTTTAAAATGTTAACTTTCTAGAAGTACATCATAAAATAATCAAAGTTTAGCCCCCCAAAAAACAAAAACAAGGTAGTAACTTACTAGTCTAGACTTGGTTCTGGATAAAGTGTGAGGCATCTTTTGACTCATTGTTTTCCTGTGGGCAACACTCGCTGAAGAAAACAAAAAGAAGCTAAATGGACATTGTGTTTGTGCTGTTAATATTAAATCATGTCAATTTTAAATTACCTGTGTAGAAATACTGCTGGTACACACGACATTAATGACGTTTTAAGAGTTGAACACGTCTCTCATGGCGAATCCTTGTAGAAACCCGCGTGTTGAATTTTGATAACGGCGGTAAACTCTCTAGACTTTAATCAAGCACGTCCACTTTTTGGCCAACAGAGGGAGACATTTGTAACAATCACGTTGGTCCACATTGGAAAACGTGTAGATGTCACGGTTTAACCCCCTCAAACGTGAAACTTACACGTATGTGTTAGTTACACGCGTGTTAGTTACACGCGTTCCAGTGCAGAGATACCCGGATGTTTATGGATTACACGCAGTCGCCTCTAGGCCATAACGACCTATTAGTTTTCATTAAACCGAGAAAAATGGAATTTTGTTTTATTGACGATCACTGAGAAATGTTCCATTATTTAAAATGCAAAAAAATTTTTTTTTCATTATTTTCAAGGTCACATGCAAAAAAAACACACAAGTGTAAATGTCACGTTTTTAATGAAGTAGCCTAATGGGTAAAACGTGATTATTTCACGTCTTGTCGTGATACTGGTTGTTCAGTGAAAATCATCTACTGGCAATTTTTTTTACCTTTTTTTTCTAAAATGAGCAAATGCAGCCTGCTATCATTTTGTGACCTTAGAATGATTTTAGCACAAATGTAGCCTAGCATAAAATTAATTCTTATTTGTCATACAATTATTAAACATTATCACACTACTGGCTGTCCTTCAGATAATATCTTATATTAAAAAGAAAACTAAAAATAAATAGGCATATGTGTTTTATATTTTGTATAAAATACTTTAGTCAAACCCATGAGGTTGACGGGGACAACCAATAGATGGAGCTAAATATCAAACATTCTTTGTCATAAATGCAAATATTTATAATAAATATAATAATATAGCCTAATAAGCATACATTGCAGTGTTCATAAAAGAAAACAACAACAACTATTTTGGAGAAAAAAATGAATGCAATTATTATTATTGTCAGTGTTGTTGTTGGATATTTATTGTCCTTGGGTGCAAACTTCCACTTCTTGCATTTTTTTCCCTCAAAAATAGTTGTTATTGTATCTACCATATATATATATATATATATATATATAGAGAGAGAGAGAGAGAGAGAGAGAGAGAGAGAGAGAGAAGAGGAGAGAGAGAGAGAGAGAGAGAGAGAGAGAGAGAGAGAGAGAGAGAGAGAGAGAGAGAGAGAGAGAGAGAGAGATGGTAGATACAATGTCTAACCAGTAGGTGGCACCGTCATTACAATTATCATAACTTGACAATTATCATAACTGGTGTGTGCCGATGTTTAGGTAGTCAATGATGAATTTTCTAAAACAAATTGTGGGGAAACAAATCCACACAAGCTAATATTCGTGATCCACCCACGGGTTAAGCTTACTACATTCCAGAAACTGCAATTCATTTTCTGTTTTAACCGTAACAGACACATATCAGTTACACTGGCACCTGCAAAAACTGATCTGAGGCTGGTTAGTTTCTTTAATGATGCTGATGGTTTAAAATACATTGGAAGCAGCAGATAAGATAAGCTAGATATGTGAAGCATTAAGCTACCATCAGAGTTTCTCATTTCTCCAATAATTCAACAGGAATCTGATAAATTGAAGGCCAAAAAGCAGCTTGAAGTTTGAGGGAAAAGAAACTGATTTCAGCAGTTATGCGGATATTTGCTGATGAAAGACTTTTGTGGAAAAAAGTATGCATATGTGTACCAAGGGTATCATTGTTGAAATAATAAACCAAAAATGAAAGCATACACTAGCAGAGCGGAAATGGCCACCCCAGCCTTCTTATCACAAAAAATTGGATAATAAAACTTTTATACAATATGCAATTTAAGTCTTGGGTGTCTCCAGAAGGAAGTTTCAGCTCAAAATACCCCACAGATAATTTAACATACCATGTTGTAAATTCTCGGTTGCTGTTTTCATGCATGTCTCTTTAAATGCAAATTAGCTGCTGCATTACAGTCCGTGTCTTGGATACTGACACTCTGCCAAAAACTAAAACATCTGTTTGGCTTTGATTATCATCAAAGTCATGTTCATCAACGTTCATCATTATCATCAATGTCATGTTCACGTGACATTGCAGTTCATACATCACGAAAGTTTATTAACTGCATGCATTTTAAAGCCATATCAGTCTTCGGATAAATGGTTTTCTGATCCCACGCACCCAAAGCACGTGCACAGAAAGCTGGATGTCAGACAGAGCATCATGTGAGTATTAAACTGAGTTCTCTTCAAGTCTTATTGTGCTTAAACTGTCAAATACACACAAGGTTATGTCAAAAACACACTAAGTTCACACAGAACACCATCGGTTATGTCTGTGAATGGACAAAGCAGCAAGTAAGGAAATCTTAATCGTCATGGGCGGGGCCTAAACATTTGTTACAAAAGCTACAATCTGCAAATGACACTGTTTATGATATTTGGGGATCAGTAAAGAGGAGCGGGTGGATTTTTATCATTATGGTTGTGTACACATCTTTGACACACATTTAAATTAAAAAAGTGAATTTTGCATAACAGGTCCCCATTAATGACATTATTATGACAACTCTAATCTCATTGAATGAGACTTTGTCTGTACATAATACATTGAATAATAATACAAATTAGATGGGATAAGGAAAGATTACTGAAATATGCAGGGCAATGGTCTGGAATGGAACAAACTTTGACACACTTGGTAAAATTCAGCTCGTTGTTATTGAGAAATTAGTGAAATTAAAATGAACAGACACACATGCAAGTTAAATCCCAAAAACATTGGTTTCAGTGAGTAGGCTACACTTTGCACTGGCCACATTGATTTAAGAGTTAAGATACTGTAAAAAAAAAAAAAAAAAAAAAACTGGTTTGCTTCTCCCACCTGCTACTTTTCAAATTGCCACTGGCCTACTTCTCTAATGGCAGTTTATTTAGTTCAGGTCAGATTTTCACCACAACTGCATTAGCTTAATTGAGCCCAAACAACACTGCTGTTGTGAAACGGCCTGACTGCCTGGACGAGAGGACAAACTTTCTCACACACAGACTGATTGTGACACAAAAGTTGGATTACAGAATAACACAAGCCCAAAGCAGTCAGTTCACTCTGTACTGACTTTGATTTTATGTGTTACATGACCTGAAAAATCTTAATATAAAGGCTGAAATGTTTGAAACTGTCTAAACGTACATAAATGGTTCCCATAAGAATTTTTGTACATAAATGTAATTCTTTTTATTATTATATAGACATTTGAAATTTTTGAATCAAGCATTTAATATTTAAGATATTATTATTAGTTATTATTAATTATAATATATTATATGAACATCAGGTTATTCATATATTTACAAACTATTAAATTCTTCAATTATTATTAATATTATTAAAAATGTACAATTTATGAATCAAACATTTAATATTTTAGCTATAATCATTATTATTGCTAGTAGCATTTATTATTATTATTATTCATTATATGTTATCATCAATTATTCATACAGTATATAAATATATGCACTATATCTACAATTATTTAGTTAATTATTGTTATCATATTAGACTACTGAAAATCTATTAATTGGTCATACTACTAATAATAATAACTTAATAATAACTAAAGATTAGTTAATAATAACATTTGTAATCTTATTTATTTATCTATTCATTTTTAAATTGTTTTGGAGGTTGAGCAGATATAAAGTAAAACATATATAAAATAAAAAAATTAAAAATTTCTGACCTTACTAGTGAATCGAAAATAATCAAACAAGCACTTCAATAAATATATTAATCATTTATTACTTCTCCTATTTGTACAAAAGGGGCATTTATTCTTAGTAAACTTTTTTCATTTCACATTGGTCATGAACAACACAAGTACAGAGTCATATCAAGAATATAAAATAAATGGATATAAGCGAGATCTTTTTGAGGCACATTTTACGAAATATTTTCCACTTAAGAGGAAAATCTGGCATTTATACTGGTAAACAATACTGTTTAGTCCTCTAACACCACCAATCATGTGACTTGATGCACAGGAAGTGATGCAATACAGGTGTACATTAACATGCACTGAACATAGTCATGTTTATACACGTAAACAAAAGAATTTGAACAGGTATGTAATTTATAAATACGCACTGCAAAATGGTTTAAAATCATTTAAGGTTTAATACTCTAGCAGTGTGAACAACTATATTTCTTACAATTTTTTTAAAGAAATAAATTTGAACTTTTGAGTCTACTTAGAAAATGACATTGAGATTTATAAGACCATTGTATAGAACACATTCCTGGGAACAATGAGATACTACAACCTCTTCCTGATGGTGTTGTATGTAGAGCACAGGGCATTTTCAATCCTAAAATCACATTCAGCCTCAAGGCACTATGATACAATCATTTACATACAGTATGTGCAACTTTAATGTACTATTAAAAAGTAAATTTTTCAATTTTCCAAAAAACTTGAAGTCCTATGTAATGTCAAGGGAATGTTGAAGCCAAAGAGCCAGACAATGGCGTAACCACAATTTTAGGTTCAAAATATATGAAAACATGTCTCATTTTTATAATTTTGAAAACATCTGATCAATAGGTGGCGCAGTCCTGAAATATCTCAAGTACCATAATGTCTCAATAGCTGTTTCCATCTAAAATTGCGAATTTACCTCATGCGCAAAATTGGATTAATGCATAAAACATTTGCGAAAAAAGCACGATTTCCATCCCATGTGCTCAAGAGAACAAAATCGTAAATTCCTGGGTAATTGGCGCAAAATATCTGTAATAGAAGGTCAGAGCAAGAAGGACCATTTTAATGACAGACTTTGGCATTTCAGAATAGGTTAACCAACATTTGAGATGCCGTGCATGAAAATGGTCCATTGGTTAGTCCAGTTATCCAATCAGATCCACTGTTGAGGCAAAGTCACATGAGTTTTTTGTTGCGTATTGAAGGATTTATGTGTTTTCATTGTAGTTTATGCGCATGTCTTATAAAAACGTATCTGTTTTAACCCAGACAGCAATATAGACCCCATTTACACCTGGTATTAAAATGCGATCTGTATCCAGATAAGTTATCTGGATAATAAGTACCGAATTCCATTTACACCTGGCCACATAAATGTGTTTTTGCAAAATGGATATAAATCCGATCTTCAACTTCCGCGTTATATGCCGATTTAATGGATTGCACGCCACCAAAAGCAACAGATATGAGCTGCATATTATTGATCATCAGCTAATTTCAAAATCAAAGACATCAAAAAGAGAGAGTGGCAACAGCCCTGGTAAGATCATTTCGTTTCTTTACTTGAAGATGATCTGTGACTTACTTTCACTTTTATTTGCGATGTTTGCACGTTGGCTTGATGAATAGACGCTCAGCCGCTCATCTGCGGTGATGCGTGTCGCAGTAGCGCCGTCATATCTGACTATAACATGACATACAGCCTATATAACACGCTCTCACTCGTTTATTTTTTAGCATTTTTGGGAGGAGTAAAATATACATATGTGGTTGTAACAACCAGATTGCGTTTACACCTAGTAACAAGATCCGAACACAATGCGAGCCAGACTACCTCCAGATGTGGTCAGGCAGATCCAATCACAATGCATTTACACCTTGCATTAACATGCGTTTTTTATTATCCGGATAACTTATCTGGATACAGATCGCATTTTAATACCAGGTGTAAATGGGGTCATAGTGTCTGCCCAGATCCGGCCAATATCTGTTATGTGTGGATTTCACATGTACCAGATGTGGCCCGGATCTGGGCCAACCCTATGATGCTGTCTGGGAATTGAGTGCACAAGTCTTTAATGTGCATTTTTGGAATTTATGCACATCTTGGCATTTTTTATGCAGTATCCCAAAATGCACATAAGGATAGGTGGATGGAAACAGAGCTAATGATACAGTATACATAGTTTCATTTCACAATTCAACAGCATTACCGATTCCTAATTGTCTTTCCTCAACAGAGGAGTGGACTATCCCATGCACCAAAAAATCAGCCCTGATTTCAATAAACATTGGTTTTTGAAATCGAAATGGCATCTGAAACATTATTGTCTTAAGAGCTTTACAAGACATTGTCGAACTCAGGCTTGATAATTGTCCGAAATTTAAGATACTTAATAGCTAAAACATTGAGTATGACACTATTTTAAACTGACTTCAAACCCAGTCCATTTGAGACTGACTTGCTTCATCAAATACTAATTTTCAAGATTTGAATGCAAAGTAAATTTTTGCAAAAGAAAGCACAGCCCACACGAAAGTCACTTTCAAGGAGTTTTCTGTTGAGGGAAATTTGTGAACACACTGAAATCTGTGTGGGGAGATGTTTCACAAAAATGTGCAATTCCTGATTTGCAATTTCCCACAAAAATATGCTGAATAATGGTAAATGTGACCACACCTTGAGACCAATAGCACAGTAAAATGATAAAAAAATAACACATAAAATCAACAAATTTCATACAGAATAAATGAAGCTGGCTATATCAATCATGCACCATTGAAATGACAATAAAGGAATGCAGAAATGTTGTGGCACATATTAAGACAGACCAGGCTCAAAGTGGCATGTGTGACGTTAAACATCTCTAATATGTATTTAGACATTTACAAGTAAACTTTACATACAAACATCCAGTAAAGTCTTCCCTATCCTATTATGTACATTAATACATTTATACACATTTATTCTATATTTGCCACAACTGCTCTTGTTGCATCATGTTTATAGATGTGGTGACAAATCTCTATGAAGTCAAACCAAATACAAACCCTTTCTAAAAAACAATCCAACCTTTGTGCATTTGGAAAAGGCACACGCACTGCCGGTTCACCTCATAAGCTGAATGCGGCCGAGACGCTTGTATTGTTGTCAGTCATAGGAGCAGCAAGGAGATTCAGGAGGTGCTACTTCTCTTCCTGGTTCGGGGTTTTCCTCAGTATCACCTCCTCCTCTTGATCGCTCTCACACTCTCTTTCGAACATGGCCACCGTGCGCCCTACGTAGCCCATCTTGGGTTTGTCCTGTAAATCCCGGACAAAGATACTATGCGTTCGTAAATGATATTCGACAGATACCATCGTGACACAGTATGTGATCTTGGGATCCAAGACAGTAGAGAGTTGCTCTTGTGATTTAACAAGCCATATTATTACCTGGAGACTGCTGGAGCTACTAGAACCAGACAATTATCTTTATTGGAAATGTTTAATGAGTATAATTGAGCCAAGCTCATGCGATACCTGTGGTTTGGGGTGACCTTTCTTCATCATGCGTGTCAAGTGGTTGCAGAGGGCCACGATTCTGAAAGAAAGCTATTGGAGAACAGGGAGAAAATGTAATTACATTTTAGACAAAAGTTTGGGGTCAGTAAGGAACTTCAGTAAAGACATTTATGATGTTACAAAAGAGTTTCTAATCCAAATAAATGCTGTTTTTTTAAACTTTTCAATTCAATGAATCCTGAAAAGAGTTTTTATAAAGATATTAATCAGTTGAACTGTTTTCAACACTGTTTCTTGAGCATCACATCAGCTTAGAATGATTTCTGTAAGGTTCTTATGACACTGAAGACTGAAGTTATGATGCTGAAAATTCAGCTTTACCATCACTGGAATAAATTACATTTGAAAATCTATTAAAATAGAAAACAGATATTTTAAATTTAAATATAATATTTTACAATATTACTGTTTTGTACTGTATTTCTGATCAAATAAATGCAGCTTTGGTCAGCAAAGAGAATTTTTTCAAAAACATAAAAAATATATAGCTGCGATCAGCAATTATCAGGGTTCAAGCGCTTTGAAGCCTTTAAGCACATGCGTAAAAAGGTATCATGTTTTAATTAGCAAGCCTGTAACCATCTCGATCATAGATGGAAAAGACCATTTACAGCCAATCCAGGCAATTTACATTAGGAAACAGATGGTTTTGAAGCTTTTTAACAGTTATCGAGGTTAAGCCAAAAACCTAGGAGTAGTTTGCGAAAGTTGGTTTTTAAATAATCTCCTATATTTAATGAACGATTTGACTGACATTGGTGATCCTGAGAAGCAAAGTTGCTGAGAATGAGAAGTTCTACTATACGGTATGGCATGTGCAAAAAATCGTGTGGTACACTCTTTACGCACTTGAAAAACGTGAAGGCGTCCCTCGGTGGATGATTCTTTCGAATTTCACACAGGCCTCCGTGTTTCGATTGGCCTATGTTTAACTTGTCTGATAGCTGCTTTAACTTAATTGACTGCTGTCTGCTGCGTTTTTCAAGATACACGGAATGTCCTCAAAGTCAGTCTTAGCACCTTGGACGAAGACACTGCATACCGATTTTCAAGTCAATCAGATTTAGGGTTGTGTAGTTGTAGCCATTTTTATGTTTTTTTTTCCATGTTAGCACCAGTGGTCAGTCGCTGAGTTTGGTGAAAATATCTCATTCCGTTCACGAGTTATAGCCAATTAAGTAAAAGTGGCTCCTCCCACTTCGAACACTATGAGCGATATTGTACTTTTCATCCCTCTGTCTATGTAGGTGGCGCTGTGGGAATGTGGACGATTTTTAAAAGCACGCTGCAACTGCTACAGCAAATGCTGGCCAAGTATTTGAAGGTTCGAGCAACGAGCTCATTGGCTACTGATACAGCAGGAACCAATCAGCTGTTCCCTATAAAGAACGATGTGACTGCAAGCAGATTGAGTCAAGGACATATCAGCCATCTAGAGTTTCAGGACAGAACCTTGTATTTTTATATGTAAAAGAAACCTCAAATAGGCCACTCCCCCAATCCCCATTTTACTTCGAGTTGAGATGTCCCAACAGGGTTGAACAGAAAGTGCAAAAACCATACAGTATACTGTATATTTTTAAAATAATTGGTAAAAATGTTTTGGTGAAACATACAGCATCATTTCCAGATCTAAAAGTATGTGAAACTCCTACCTGCCACCTCCTCCGAATATATTGTCTCCTGAAGTTCTCAAGGTTCACCACAGATTGCCGTCGAACCAGGGCTTGTCTGGGTTCACAGGCTAAAGGAAAGACAATCACATTGCTTTTACCATTCAATATGCTGTAAGTCTTTGGATTTCCCTATTTTATCAACTACCAGGTGAAACATCTTATGTCAGGCAGCCTCTCAGCACAAGCAGTGATACAGAAGTTCACTATTTTGGGTTAGGGGTTTGTTCAAATCGCTAGCCCAAAGTTTGAGCAATGGGAAAAGTGATGCCTTAGCAATTGCACATGACTGCACAAGTTCCAAGAAATACACACCCCTGAGGGACTGAATACACTTCATCTCTCTCTATCCCACAATGCACCATGGCCAGCTGCAGGACTAATGCTCAGTGTGAGGTATTTAATCATCATTCCAGTGCTTTATTCAGTGTAGAAAGAAATTACATCTGTCATGACATGCTAAAGAAAACATCCAAGTGCTGACATTCATACACAAATCAAAGGATATCACATATTACAACCATGGCTTGTTGAATTAAATTAAAGTAGAAAGTAACAGGAATATACAATAAATTACATGTGCAAGAAAGAAAAGTCAGTTTAAATGTAAAAATGAAAACTGGCAATGAGAATGTAACGTTTCTGTGAGTACTTTAAATAGGTGCATTTACAAATAAATTAAAGAACTTAAAACTAGAGAAATAAGATTGAGAAAAACAAAGCAAGTAAAAATTTTGAGGACAAAGTCAAATGTATGGCCCCTGTAAACAACAGGAAAAACCACCCATGCATAAAGATGACAAAAGGAATGAAATCATAAAGACTGACATCATCTCAGCTGTTGGCTCTTACCTTAAAAAAAGGAAATAATTGTTTTATGGATGTTTGATTCGTATTGGACTCATAAATAAAATAAATTAAAACTGTAATACTGACAAAAACAATCATATTGGGGAATATGCTCAATTCAAAAGTATGTTCTTGAAATGCTGTAGTGTACCAACATGTGTATAACTTAAAAATGTTATATATATAATCTCAAGTATATACAAAACAAGCAAGTTACAAATAAACAGTCAACATTTATGCAAAACTGACTTTAAAATTGAGTGTTTTGCATGAAAAACTAAATGTTTTGTTGAGAATGATCTTTAATTGTTAGTTTAGGTCTTGTGATATAAACCTTGCCAAGCCTGGCTCATGAATAATAATAATGAAAGGTGACAATATTGCGTATCGAACTGGGAACTTGATCCTTGTACATTCATCCATTTCACTGCCAAACCTTATTTTGCTTGGTCTTAAAGTAGTTCTTTTTCACATAAACTAAACACTTGAAATATGATTATATTCCAAAAAGTGCAGGATAGGTTAGCAATTTCTATTAAAAGCTATTTCATAATAGACAATACATGCCATCCAGAATAGTCCTTAGATGTTTTAAACTGTATTAGCGTAGCTCATGAATATTAAATAGGTCACCCAAAAATGTATATTCTGTCATAATTTACTTATACCTTCATGTCATTTAAAATCTGTAATGACTTTCTTTCTTCTGTGGAATACATAAAAATATATTTTGAAGAAAGTTGGTATCCAAGCATTTTTGGTAACCAGTGACTTTTAATGTATGGACCAAAAACTCTCAAAATATCTTATTTTGTGTTCCACCCAAGAAAGTCAGAGAAAGTCATACTGGTTTGGAACAACATGAGGGTGAGTGAATCATGACAAAATTAGATCTTTAAAATATTACTATTGCCCAACATGCATGGGAACAAACTTTCTCTTTCACATTCTTTACATTTCTTTCACAGTGGTTGCGACTCCACCATCTACGCCACTGATGACACATCCTGCAACTCTCCTAATCCCAGTGTAACAACTGCAGTCTAATCTCTTTTAGCTAGACTCAGGGAAGTCAGGTTGTGCTCGAGGACATAGTTCGCCCCCACAGGCCCTGCTCAACAGCTCCTTCAGGGCCTTGTTCACCTCATTGTTGAGTGCCGAGTTAGATCCCAAGCTCCTGTTCCCTGCCTCTCCGTTTAGTGAACCCATAACCTCCTGCAACCAGCGTAGTTCTGCGTTCAGCTCCTGTCTGAGGCAGCTCAGGTGCTCTTCTCTAGTCAGGTATCGCCTGTCAATGGTGGCTAAGTTGGCATCGGTTGTCCTCAAGTCCTCCTGAAGGCCCTTCTTCAACGCCTCCACTTTGCGGAACTCACAGCGCACCTGCGAGATCTCCTGCCGGATGGTCTCACTTTCCTCTTTATACCAAGTTTCCTTCTTGCTGTAGATGGAGAGAAGAGCCTCAATGTCGTCCTGAAGGGATTTACGCTTCTGAGCCACATTTTCGAGACCCATTTCCACCAATGTGATGTCCTCCAGAATGTTGGCGAAACGCTCAAAGTTGACATAGGTGTTGTTGGGTGGCATGCTGGAGTGGGACTGAATGGTGTACTCTTTCAGGCGTTTGGTCTTCAGCTGCGATTCCACTTCCTCTTGCGCCTCTAAGCTGGCGCTGCTGTCGTCCGGCAGTTCGTGGGTCTTCGCATAGAGAAATTAGGAGGAAGAATGAGTAAGAAACTAGTTCGCTTTTTCACCAGGGAGTCAAAGCATTCAACTTACGCAGCAGACCCAGGTAGGAAGAAGGATCTTGGATCAAAGGGATGGTGGTGTTAGGATGAGGAGAACAGCATGGCACACACTGGATTGAGTCGTATCTACAGTCCAATCATTGATTAGAAGAATTCATCGACATGCGATTGCTTCCATGATGAAGACTTGCATGCATACGTGCATCTAGTAGTTGGCCAACAAGGTAATACCAGGATACCTGGGTGCGTTTCCCATACAGTACAACGAAGTAGTTCGCTGATTCACTGCCATAGTACGATGCATCGTTGTAAAAATCAACTAGCTCGTCACGACTGTTTTCTCGAAACCCACTGTCGCAAAGTATTGTTCAACCACGTTGGTTTCGCACGTGCTGGAGTAATAACAACTTTTAATGAAACTGTTTGAGATCCAATTAACGCTAGATTTGTTTTATATAAATTACAGACATGTCATCTGACGACTATTTCTAATTGTTCTCAGTTGTTCTGCTTTATTACCAGACTCAATATTTGGCTCGTTCTTACATAGTAGAGCGAGTTCGCACATGCGCACTCTTCAAACACGTTACTTCAAATCTTTTGAAAAACTAAAAGATGTAAATTACATTTGTATTTGTTCTGAATAAAAGGCACCGGTTGCACTGAATGTCAGCTTGCTTATTTTGCTCAAGATAAGGATTTATTACGTCCAAATGTCATGCAATATAGAAACGATGCCTAACACAGGTCGAAGCTGTCGCAACCACAACTTTGCGATGCTGTTTGCGAATGTCCGTTGGAACGATGGTTTCGGGAAACACCGACTCGTTAAACTATGCAGATAACGACGGAACTTGCGACCATAGTTGGCTAACGAATGCTTTTGGGAAACACACCCCTGGATAGTTCGCCCAAAAATGACAGTCAGCATCATTTACTCACCCTCATGTCGTTCCAGATTTTTTCAACGATTTTTGAGGTCCAAAACGATATTAGACCCACTGACTTATATTGTATGTACAAAACAAAGATTCTTCTGAATTCAAATACAGAAGAAAGTAAGCCAAACTGGTTTGGAACGGCACGAGTGTGAGTAAATGATGACAGAATACTCATTATTAGTTGAACTATCACTTCAATTGCACAATGCAGAGCGTGGCATGTGTGATATAGCACGTTTACAGTACGTTTGTCATATGCATCGTTGTTAATGATGTGCATACAACCCCGGTCAGTTCACTCTAAACAGCAGAGCAAAGTTCAACACTCGCATATGTGATAATGCCAGTAGGAAGTTCTCATTTCACATTTGCAGCACAAGAGTAGATAAATATGCTTTCAATTGTGCATGTTTCAGACATAATCCAAGTTGTTACCTTGATCCAGGGGTGGTTGAGTGCATCTTGTATCTTAAGCCTCTTTCTGCAAAGAAAACAAAGGAAAAAGAAAACTGAAGGTAAATGCAAAAGAGAGAAAAAGGAAAAGAAGTCGAGGCGTAGTAGAAAACGTAGTAAATGCATTACAATCAAAAAAAAATAAATAAATCAGAATTTAAGAAAGAAAAGGAGTAGAAAAAAGACAGAAATGGAGATAAAAATCAAAATCAGTCTATCAGTATACATAATGTAGAACACCAGCTGTTTAAGTCTTTAAACTATATTTAAAAGCATCCAGTGATGGAGAGGCTCTGATGTTCAAATGTAGACTGTTCAAGAGTTTTGGGGTAACTAAAGAGCCTTTTGTTTTACAATGAGAATGTGGAAACAACAAAAGTAACTGATCACAAGATCTTAGTGACCTAGAGGCTGTGTATAGCCTATAATAAGATCACAAATATAATCTGGGGCCGATTTGTGCAGTGCCTTGAATGTGAAAAGAAGGATCTTTAAGTCGGCTCTAAATTTCATTGGTAGCCAATGCAATGAGGCAAGCACATTTCTTGGTTCCTGTTAACTATCTGGCTGCTGAATTTTGAACCATCTGTGACCGAGACAGTGTAGATTGAGGTAGGCCAACGTACAGAGAGTTACAGTAATCCAATCGAGAGGGAATTGGTGCATGAGCATGAATCAAAATTCAAATCAAAGTCAAGGTCTTTACTAGAAAGAAAGTGTTTCACTTATGCTACAGTTTTGAAAGAACAACTACATGCGTGTCAAATTGAAGAAGAGTAAAGGACTCAAGTTTTTTGCATGATTGTGAAGGTTGTTAGTTGAGTTGTTGGCAGCAGGACCTAGTAAAAGCACTTCGGTTTTGACTTCATTGAGGCATGCAAAGAGATGATCCAATGAAATGTAATTTCCTGGTTTGATTGGAAGATATAGTTGGAGGTCGTCAGTGTAACAATGATAATTTATGTTATGTTTCTGGAATATTGAGCCTAAGGAAGCATGTAGAGGGAAAACAAAAGAGGGTCAAGAATAGATCCCTGTGGGAACAACACAATAGAATAGGCGCAGAGGGTGAAGTAATGACCCCATATTTACAGAATTGAAGGACCTTCAAGGTCCTCCCTTTAAGTATGAGGCAAACCACTGTAAAGCTAAGCCCTGGACTCCAATGACACACTCGAGTCATTTCAAGTGGAGTTGAAAGTTTTAACCAGTTGTTCGGTGAATAAGAGTTTAACAGCAGTAGTAGCATGAAAGGCACAAAAGTAATGTACATGCTGAGAAAGGATAGGCTGATCATTATGAAATAACAGGCTCAAACATGATCAGAAGTGCCAGCATCCAATACTTCAAAGATATGTACAGAGAAACCACAAGACAAAACATGGTCCAGTGTATGGCCTACATTACATGTCCATAAGGCCCAAAAGAAGGTCACTTTGACTCGTAGCAAGTCTACTTAGCCGTAGTAAACACTAGATCTGTAGGATGCCACCATAGAATATAATTCATCATTAGCCATAATTTAACATAAACCTGACAGTAATGAAAATTACAAGCTCAAACTTACTTAACGTGTTACTCCTAAATGCTATTAATGACAATTAAGCTGTCAAAATTAGCATGTTATATAAATTCTTTTTTCTTTTCTTTTTTTTACTTGAGAGACTAGTAAAATACTTTGCATAAATATATTCAAAGACAACCTTAACGACAAAAATATTAGATTTAATCACAAAAAGTTTGATTGACAGCCCTTCAATTTTCCAAAAAAGCCCTCACACTGAAGCCTGTAAGTTGTTTCTCTTTATGCCTGAATCGTGATTTGAACTCTCACCTTGTATCTTTCACCAACAGCTCTCTGATGAAGCTTTTGGCCAGTTCACTTGTGTTGCCGAAGAACTCCTCATCAAATTCATAGTTAACAGCTGATATGTTTGCAAGAGTTTCCTGTTTGGAGTCGCCCAGGAATGGCGAAGCCCCGCTTAATCTGAAAAAGAAAGACAAATGCTTGACCTATGTACAAGCACATTCCTGTTAATTAATTCCTGAAAGTGATCCGACTGAAAGTGTAATCCAAACACGTGCAGGAGTTTACGCATCAGACAGCTGTTAAGTGCTGTAATTATGTTCACAATGGTGATGGGTGGAACAGTTTGGGTGTAGCTGTCTGATGGCCCAAGGCTAAACCTCTCATTCATTATTCACTTTTCTGGTATATCAATATATTTGTTTCCATCATTCTCAATTAATATGAGCTTGTGAAAATATGACAATTCACATGGGCATAGGTGTAACACTAAGGGTGTTAATGTTGTATACAGTATGTGAAAGGTCCATTATGAGAACCTCTCATTCATTATTCATCAATGTGGTTCATCAATACATCTGTTCAGCATGTGACCTGTTAATTCTATCTGTATGGAACTCCATGGAATCTGTCTATCATTCTGTGGAATGTCTAGATGTCATTCTTCCATTCTTACTCACAGGATGTATGTGATGACTCCGATGGTCCTGGAGGAAACAGAGGGACGGAAGAGAGCACATGGTTAAGCCATAGCCAAGCTTTGACGCTTGCTGTTTGTTAAGTACAAAGCGTGATCTGCTAAAAAAGTTCTCACCACATGTCAGCCTCTAATCCCAGCTGCTCATAGTTGACTATCTCTGGAGCTGAAAATAAACCAGGTTAGAGGCATTAGCCACATTTGATTCAAAACAACAACGTAAGATGTCCAAAGATGGTAGAGAATTTCAGATGCATCTGACCCATCAGTGTCATCCAAGACAATGAATCACTCACTTAGCATTTTACATCATGATCTTTTTAACTTACCAACAAATTCTGGAGTCCCAAAAATGTTTTTGAACTCTACTCCGTCTTCTAATCCTATGCGCCAAACCGAAGTCGATAAGCTTGATCCGTGGCAGTTGGATGTTGTTATCCAGCAGCATGATGTTCTCAGGCTGAAAAACAATTAAATTACCCATTAAAACCAATAACAGCCACCCAAACAAAGTCAAAAACTTCAATATATTGGCAGCTGTTTCCATTGACATTATGGGTGTCACCATGCTGACCCTGTCATTCATTATTCAGTTTGTTTTACTATATTATAATTTTACATAAAAATTAAATATCTCAATTTTAAAATCAAGTGGGAAACATTTGTCTTCAGTTCTCAGAGAGAGAACATTTTAATTTGACAAAAAGTGAAACTGGAACATCTTGAGTTCACAAAGCACATTATAACCTGATAACTAATATTGAAGACGAGCCTTCCTAACCTTTCTAAGCCTGGCAAAAAATACAGGCTAGTTTAGTGCACCGTATTTTTGTATCATTCATGACTATGAAAACAACAGTGGAGTTACACAAGCTTTCCATTTTCAAGCCCATAAATGGTATTTGTCGTGTGTGTACGGCTAATCAGCATTAACCTCCACCTCAGCAGTTTGCATGCTGATGAAGTGGCTGAATGTTTCATGTAATTCTGAGGGACGCTGCGTGGGATTCAACACCTGTTATGTTTCTGTATTAATACATCTACGCACCCAAGAGGTGAAAAGAGGCATCCAGCTGACTTCAAGTGCGGAGGAGGACGTACACTATGTTCCCTCAGGAATTGTGCCATGTTTAGGATGTACAAATTCTTTGGGAGTTATGCTAAGCTAAGCTAATATACAGTGACCTAATTAGTCTCTGGCTACTTACTAATTATCTGATTTTAGCTATTAGCTAAAATAACTAGCCTGGATGCCAGCCTAAACTCCGCCCACAACATTTTTTGGACGGGAAGTTCGGTCTGGACTCGTTCCATTGAGGGGTAATTATGATCGGTTCAGAAATCATCGGGCCAATCAAATTGCCTGATGGGACGTAAAAGATCCGTCATCAAAGAAGAACTGCCTTCGTCAAAGATGACTGCAGCTGGAGAATTGAGTATAGATTCCGCTGTCGCGTCTGTTGTGAAATAAATCGACAGCGCATAAATTTTAATAGACAAACAGAAAACTGCAATCAAGGCATTTGTCGATCGGAAAGATATTTTTGCCGTCCCACATGATTCGGGAAAAGTGTAACTTATCAGCTGGCTCTGACGGTCGCTAAGAAGATGGGACGTAATGAAAAGCCTGTGGTCGTTGTGGTTTCTCCTTTGGTCGCATTCATGAAGGAGTAAGTCAAAGAAGCTCGTTATTTAACTTCTAAAATACGTAAAGTTAGGCTACGTTCTGTATTTGACAACTGTATGCAAAGTAGCTGACTTACTGCGTCTGATTGGTTGTACCGACTATCCAATTGAGTGCAGAGTTGTTGTTTTTTTTTTTGTGATTCGAACTCGGGTCCGAGCACATCAAAAGCTCTTTCTTGAACTACACGCTCTACGATCATCTACGCCACTGTAGCCATGCTGTGACGGGCGTGTTTTTGTTATAAAGACAAAATCTCACGCCAAGCTAAACTCAAAAGTTGGCAGCTCTGACTAAGCTAAGATAAGCTAATATCCAGTGACTTTTAGCTGTTAGCTAAAATAGCTATCTTTATGAACAATTATTTTGTGTGCATCACACTATAAGTTTTGCTTACATAGCAATTAGCATGTGACAAGATGCAAAATCTGAATGGCTTTTTGAAAGCATGCAAATTCTGGCAGTTGCTTATTATCATTTAAAGAGACGTGCACCGAAACGGGTCGCGGTGAAAAGAGCTATTTTTGAGGAGGTACACAACCATTAAAAAAATGTTACAAACTTTACATAAAGACCCTAAGAATCATACAAACTTGTGGAAAATGGGCATCCAATGACCCCTTTAAAAAGGCAAAAGACCGCATGCACGTTTTCTTAATTAGATCATCAAAAACCAACACTTATGAAAATGCGGGACATTATCTCAATTTGCGATGTGTGGGAACATGGGTGAAAATGCGGAACTAGCGGGACAAGTGGGTGTCAGAAACGTAAAGTTACGTAGCATTTACGTCCCAGAGTAAACAGGATAATCTAATTTGCTAAAAGCGCCAGCGTCAGAGAGTGAATCTGCATTTTCATTCAGACCATCTGATGGGTTTTACACGTCGGTCTGAACAGGCCTTTATGCTAAGCGATACCCAGTGATCTACTGTAATAAGTCACTGGCTACTTCCTAAATCTCTCAATTTTGCTGCAAGCTAAATTAGCTATTTTTATTGCCATTCTTTTGTGAGAATTGCACGGAATGGCACATTTTGTTTGCATAGCAGTTAGCATGTGTGACTGGAGCAAGAGAGGGAGTTTGCCAACTTAATATCTTTTGAGTGTCGCTGTTTGCCCTTGTAGAGTTTAAGCATGTGCTGGTGACTGTGGAGACGTAGCACTTAGAAAAACAGGATGGAGATTATCGCAGGGAACAGCGTGGGTGACATGTCTCATTAAGTGCTGCTGTTAACCTTGCTGTGTTAGAATGTCGGGATCTGGGCCAGGCTGGACGAGGAACACATGTGAATGGGGTTCAAACACACGTACGCTCTCGGTCCATGATGGGATGATGTATGCCACAGTCATTAGCAGAGGAAGTTGTTTATAGGCTAAAATGGTGAAAGGAAGGAATTTCTAGACAGTTGACAGAAATGGGGTCATGTGTGCATTCCCAAGAAACAGTACAATAGCAGGTCTTAGAAAAGAGAATAGCTATTTTGTCATGCAAAGTTCCAGGTGTTGCCATGCAACAGACCCGATTGTTTTCAGTAAAGGCCAATTCACCTCTGCTTGAGGAAGAGCTATACTGTTCCCATGGCAACCATTATAGCTATTTCTCGCCTCCACAACCAAGCCATTTATAGGAATCTATACAACCGGTTTAAGATCGCCGTGGACAAGACTTGTTTTGTACCTTCAGGTCAAAATGTGAAATTTTCTTGGAGTGCAGGTACTGAACTCCATTGAGAATCTGTTTGATGAATTCTGTGGCTTCCTCTTCACTCAGCGACTCCTTCTGAGCCAGGAAGTCGAAGAGCTCACCTCCTGAAACACTGAGAAAAAAGAGTCAGGTGGTTAGAAGTGGGTTACCTACATATCATGCTAACCAGAGTGACAGACATTCAAAGCTGCATCCTATCATCTATCTATCTATCTATCTATCTATCTATCTATCTATCTATCTATCTATCTATCTATCTATCTATCTATCTATCTATCTATCTATCTATCTATCTATCTATCTATCTATCTATATCTATATCTATCTCTATCTATCTATCTATCTATCTATCTATCTATCTATCTATCTATCCATCCATCCATCCATCCATCCATCCATCCATCCATCCATCCATCCATCCATCCATCCATCCATCCATCCATCCATCCATATCCATCCATCCATCCATCCATCCATCCATCCATCCATCCATATCCATCCATCCATCCATCTATATCCATCCATCCATCCATCCATCCATCCATCCATCCATCCATCCATCCATCCATCTATCCATCCATCCATCCATCCATTGCTAAAGCAATTTATATGTCTAAAATAACGGAGTATAACCTGAGCACTGCTTTTTACTTGCTTGGTTGGGGACACTTAATATTCAACAATATTATTGATCTGACTGCATTGACACCATCATTTGAAAAGGGGCTGTGCTAAGCTGTCATAAGCTATGACATCACTGTTTTCTCCAGAGCGGCTATATATGTACATATAAATTAACTAAATTAATAACCAACAAAAAAGAACTATCACTGAACTAACTTGTCCAAACTGGACTATGACGCTATTTTCTTCTAGATCTGATGTACAGCCGAAACAAACTCGGTTGCGTTATTATCCTGTGTAAAGCTGCTTTGAAACAATCCGTATTGTAAAAGGCGCTATACAAAAAAAGATGACTTGACTTGACACACCAAGTACAGTTTATCTCACACATACAGAGATGTTCATCTAAAATAAAATACTAGACTAGTAAACTTCCCCTGTGACAGTAAACCACAGCAGAGCTTAAACTGCTTAGCACAGCCATTTTTATCACTAACATCAAACCACGTCTTTATCATAGCTCTGCAGAAATCTCTTTCTCAAACACTCAGACATTTTAATATGATAGTAGTATATCAGCTTAGCTGAATTTGAACACTACAACGTCTCATCAGTGCACCCAGAACGATGCTCTTTACTAAAAATCCAGAGCAACTGACTGTCACAGACCGTCCATTCAACTACCGTTCAGATTGGATTCAGGCCACAATTAGTCCTAATTGAGCTTCCACGCTCCCATGCACACATCCCAGGCAGTGAAAACCTGAGCCGGGCCTCCCAGACACCCGAGCTCTGACATTTACTACAGCTTCCCCTACACATTCAGGGAATGACAAACACACTGGCCTCTAGACCAGGAGATACATAGTGTGGTAAATAGTTATTTTTAAAATGACGTAAGGGAACAGTCAACAATGCTTACTGGCAATGTTAATATACTGTATTTGAGTATTTAAACAACAGTTTGCCAGTTTTGGGACAGTCTTTTAACAATTTATATATATAGAGAGAGATTTGATTTTTTAAAGTTATTTTTCATACAGTCAAACCAAAAATACAGCAGATTACTAATGGGTACACAACACTATAGCTCATTTATGTAAGTGATGATAGCAAAATAAAGTATATAGTGACATATTATACCCCAAAATTCTTCATACAGTGAACTACCGGTACATTTTTTTAAAATAAAATTTGGGACCAAGTATGATTATTCAGAAACTTTGACCTGACCATGTTTGGTTTGGAAGTGTTTTTTTCTTCAATTTTGACATTTTTTACACCACAGACTGAACAAAATTAAGCATTACTTGGTAATTGGTTGTACCTAAATTGGTTATTCAACCAAAACCAGCGAAATATCAACTGATTTGATAACTCTTGTCAATACTTCTCATATTTTATTACCATTTTCTAAACTATAGCGAATAAACTGTGATAATGTGAGAAATGTGAGGTGTCACATTTTGGTTCAACCAAAAGTTATCTATATATATTACAGTTTTTCTCTATTGCTTAAACACATTTTTTGAAACTATGCCTCTTATTCTCACAACAGTAAACACAAATCCATAACTTCTCACCCAGTTTCACAAACAACCTATTTTCAGGTCAAAATGAAACTCTACACTCAAAACCATTCACTCTTGCTGAAAAACCAAACTTTGCCCTCAGACAGGACACACAAGTCCTCAAAATAACACACACTACAACATAGTCTAACACACTGGTGCAATAAATTCAAAACAACATTTCCAAAACTGGTAAGTTATGTTACTTGTGGTTCCCCTCCTCACAAACCGTTTCATATGATGAACAAATTACACAACCATTGGATACATTAGCACATTTTTTTTCATTCATGTACTACACATTACAAACACAGTAAAATTACAAAAATAAAAAATAAAATAATTGTATTCTGCCTCAGCCTCCTGTCTTTGGTCTGGGTCAGGCCAGAGAATCACATCCACATCAAAGGCTATATTAGCCCTAGCCAGGCAGCGGGGGTAAAATCCTCTTGCATGCCTGATCCACCTGTTTTCCTGTTTTTCTCCCTGAAAGTTCTGATGATGGAGGTGACGGTGAAGCGACTCAAATTAGGCTGTACTCGTTGTCCAGCCTCCCTCATAGTCATGCCACGGACAAGGACATGATCAACTAAAGTGGCTCTAATTTCATCCAAGACTGCTTGTCTCCTTGCTCTTCCTCCTCCTGCTCCACCACCATCTCTTCTACCTTGTCCTTCAACACGTCCTCCTCTTCCTTTTCTTCCTCCTCTTCCTCCTCCTTCACCACGTCCTCTTCATCCTCCTTCACCATGTCCTCTTCTGCTCCCTCCTCGACCTCTTCCTTCATCTCTTTGTGGATCCATTGTTCCAAAACTCAGATGAACTGACTCTGGCACTTTTAGGCATCTAGAAAGTTCTGATTGATGTGTGTTAAATTGTGACTCTTAGTGTTTTCATCTGGGTAATGATATGCTAATTGAGCTGAAACTATGCTGACTTGAGTGAACAATATTGAATGCTAGTGCTTTCTAAATGACCACATGGTCTAGGCAATGAAATATTAAGGGATTTGTGTGTAGAGTTTTGCAGTGACAGTTTAACAATTCTGACTTATGTGTCAATACAGGGAATAGTGTTTATAGTTTAGGGAAATGGGTGTACTTTTTGATAATTGGCATTATGGTTTTGAAATTTTAGTTCAAAAGCCTGGTTATAGTGTTTAAGCAATTGAGAAAAACTGTAATTAATATATAATATACAAGTTTGACAATTTCATGATAGTGTGAATATTTTTTAGAAATATATTTATATACCTTATAACTTAAATTTATTGTTCATACATTTAAAAAATGGGTAGGGTGGTAGTTTAAATTCCTCTTTTTCCAATAGCGCAATGGGTCATGGGTAATATTAGATAAAAAAGCATAAAAATATTAGCCAAACATTTAATCCAAACTGATGCACTGATGAAAATCCAATGGAAATACATACAATACTACACCATCTTTGCACCATTGGCATAATATTTTAAATGCACAATGATATGGGACACACCAATCCAAATGTCTCATATGCAAACTACATCATGCAGCCAATGTATTTGCCAACTAATTTACTGATTCATGACTCAATGATTCAGGTCTTTGTTGATTAAAATGGTACTTGAAGCAGCTGTTATAGCTCAGGACTAGATGGTAAGCATTCTTTCGAGAAAGCCTAAAGAGACTAAAGTTAAATAAGTGAGTAAGAAAAATTATGAGCTCTTGGACGAGAGCGGCAGGCATTAGTCAACTAAAGAGGAATGTCATTTGAGGACAGGCACTTGAAATCAATTCATTTGAAAGCACAACCCTGTTTGTTAAGACACGAATGGCATTTAAATTCAGCTTATATTTTGCTGGATTTTTCATTTACACTCAGAAATCTTGAGTGTGAAGTAACAAAACACCCTGAATTCTAAGAATCAGAGAAAAGATGAAAATTGTCATGTAAAACTAAGGATGTATCTGAAAGCTTAATGCACGTCATAAACCAATGATTGTACCACATCCTGTCTATTGAAATACCATCATCTGACTGATTTTTGAGGGCAGCATAGATGTATCTTCACTGCCTTTGATATACCATAATCCTGTGCTTTCCAGTCTCTAACAGTTGAGCTACAAAACAAATATAGCATCTGAAAGTTGCTGTTGGTGGTCGTTTTTTCAATGTTTTCCACCTTTGATGTCATTTCTGGTGAGACATTAGTATAATACTTTATCATTAAATCGTTATACTGCCTCAAAAGTCGTCTGGAATCAGTTTCATGAGTTACGGCTGCAAAGTCAAAGGACAATGAGGCAACAAGTCAGCTGCATAATCTTTCGAATGCAACTTAGACCCTGTTTACACCTGGATTTTACATTGCAATTTGGTCATTTAGATCACAAGTAGAAGAAGAAACACATATGCATTTACACCTGGTGTTTCAATCTAGTTTCAACCACTTGAAATGTATGTAAATCTATTGGTTTTTCCAGATCTTTCAATCTAATGGACAAAATATTTACATATGAACGTGCCCGGAGAAACGGAAAACATGCAGAGAGCATCAGCTTTTGTTTCAGCTCTGAGAGCCACAAGACAATGCCAAACGCTGTGAGTGTGTGTTGGATATCAGGAATGGTGAAAGAACATTGTGCTTTGTATGTTTTTCACCTTCAAACCAAACTTGGGTCTCCAGCCAAAGTTAAATAAAACGATAAAAGGGTTTTCAGATATGGCCCCTATATGGAAGAGCTTTACAGTGAGGACGGCTGTGCTGGTGGGTAATTGTAGCTCTTCACAAACAGCGTGGGAGGACGTGTTCTCACTTACAGCTCTAGGATGAGCACCACGTCAGTGCGATTCTCGGAAACGTCATGCAGCGAGATGATGTTGGGGTGTTGGAGATCCTGGAGTATGTCCACTTCTCTCTCAATATCTCTCCGCTGAACACCTCTCCGGCTTGCCCGACTCTGACGCTTTTTAATGAACTTTGCAGCGTATTCCACACCAGTACTCTTCTCCTTACAGCGCTTCACAATAGCAAACTGCCCACTGGGTAAAAGAAAGGGAGAGGGAGAGAGAGAGCATTTAGTTCTGCATAATAACCCAGATGATGAATGATCTGAGTAATCACTTCACGTCAATCTCCTCAGGATATGGTTAATAATGCAATAGCACAAAAACTGCCACATTATATCTGTCAGTTTTTTAGGATTAAAACATTTCAGGGGATTGAAACATTAAATGTTCTTTTAAAAAAAGGGGTTAAGAAAGTAATCAACAGCACAAGTATAAAACAAAAATTAATTAATTAATTACGAAAAACGCTGAAACAATGTATAAACCACTTATTCATCTAAAGTGACAGTACCCACACCAGCAGATTTAGTTTCATTAAAAGGCAGCACTTAATTATTTTCTCCCTTGAATTTATCAGTGTTGCCAACTATTTTCAATGCAAATTAGCTCAAAAAGTCATTAAATGTCACTAGATGACGTAATGTCAACTGTCAGAACTTAAAATTTGTTTTCTCTCCTCCGTGCTCACATATTTTAATATATAGTCGAATGCTTGATAAAGATGTTCTCCTTTACATATTTTCTGACAGACAACGAAACGAGTAGGATATAGTGACTGACTAAATGTCAACCAGCTAGTGTTGCTAGTCGCTATTTAAAAAAAAAAAAAATTTTGAAAATTCGACAAAGTTGATAAACTGGCAACACTGCATGAAATGTGAGGGTGATTATGATTAATCACATGATATAACCAAATGCTAATTAAAAAGGTCAAACGTTTAGAAAAGAAAAGACTATTGCATACTCCCTTAAGTGTATATATACATATATATATATATATATATATATATATATATATATATATATATATATATATATATATATTGCTTAATATATAATGTAACAAGTAACTAATTCATGACCACTAAAAAAGTATGAATGTAGTATGACTGTAATCCAGACATATTTCTTTTGTCAAATAGGGAAAGTACATTTTTTGGATGAAGCCAACTTTTGGCACTAATGTGTGACCTTCTAGTATATATGAATCACCATCAAATTAAAATGCAAATCTTTATCTGTATGTTGGGTTTTTTAAGCACCACACAATTTGGTTAAATTCAAATCTGTGCATTTGTGGTGTTTTAAAAATGAAAAAAAAAAAAAACTGATGAGACTATGATGTGTTTTAAGAAATAGTATGTTAATATAAACATAATCATATAATAATATTGGTTTATTATTAGCCCCAAGTTAAAATGCTGTTTTATATGCCTGTAAACTTGAACATGAATTTATACTGGTCTAAAACAACCAAACTTTTACCTACATTGCAAAGGTCGACCACATGCCACTGAGACATTCCTGGAATATGCTTAATTTACTTAAATGTAAACAGAAACGCTTGAAATGACACTGGCAGCAGAATTAGAAACACAGAAAATCTTCAACTGGAGCCAAATTAGTGCCAGTCTAATAATAATCTCTATAAACTCTATTTAGCTGCATCACATGCAACATATAGCACCACATTTTCCACATTTTCTCTTTTGCAAGAGTTACTGACATCACAAAGTACATTAGCATATCACCGCCCACGTTCAGTATTCAGTAACTTGGCATAGCTTTGCTCTTAGCCTGTGAAATCCACTGGGTTTGCGCTGTTGTACTGATGCGTTTGGATCCTTAATGCTCAGATATTTCTGCAAGGATATGCTCTCTATAGAGTCTCAGAACGTTTCTTGCATAGCAAGAGCCTAAGAGGAAATCCTGCTTCAGGGAAGCGCGCTCCAACTGGGGTCACGGTGTGGGAGGAAAACGCTTTCAGAGAAAAGAAAGAGACAGAGAAGAGGAATGCCACCCACCCACCGCTTCTGTCAAATACGCTTTTGCTTCCTCGCTTCTGAACATTTTAAACAATATCTCCCCAGTCCTGACAGATGAAATATGTCTGCTGCTCATGTTATCTATTGGTTTGTGTGGACTGCGGGCAGAAAAGATCAATTATAGGAGAAATTAAGGATGCACCAATACTGTGATAATGATTCCAGATTTAGCAACTTTATTTCTCTTGTGTTAAAAGTGTTCGATTTTTCACATTCTGCAGATTGACATCTCCAATAATCATGATAGGCATGTCATGATCCTTCAGAAATTATTCTAATATGCTGCTTTGTTGCTAAAGAAAATAGTTGAAAACAGTTTTTGTGGAAACCATGATAACATTTTTTTCATGAAATTTTGATTGACACTTTAAAAGAACTGTTTATATGTGAAGTAGAAATCTTTTGTAACATTATAAATGTCTTTTACAATGTGACTTTTGATCAATTAAATGTGTCTTTGCTGAATAAAAGTATTACTCTTTTTTTATCATCAATTGAAACGAATGATGGGAATTAAAAAACTGCTCAAAAGTAAAATGTTTGGATGCATTATCGCAAATGAGTATTTGACAGGAACAAAATGTCATGAAAATTTCTTACCCAAAACTTTTGTATGATGCATTGTAAAATAAATTTGCTGCCTCAATTTTTTTGGTACAGTCAACCTGAATATTTAAGTCATTTCAACTTAAATCACATTAAATAAGATCTTATATGACTTATAAAAGTTGAAAATTGCTTAACTTATTTGGACGAGTTAAAGCAATGTAAAACATATGTTGTAATAACTTATTGATAATTTATTTGCTCCACAATGTATTTAGCAACTTGACGGGTCTGATTAGCCAGTCATAACAGAGGTCATTTACATATGAAGAGTTCAGATGCAAAAGCCTCTAAGTGCCATTTGAAATTTTCTTCTAAAATGATCATTTTTATCAAGCTTGTATATTTAAGTTCAGTAATTTCACTTAAATGGCAATGAAGATTACCTATTAATTGTCATTTAAGTGAAATTACTGAACTTAAATATACAAGCTTGATAAAAATTGTCATTTTAGAAGAAAATTTCAAATGGCATTTAGAGGACTTTTGCATCTGAACTCTTCATATGTATATAGAAATAGCAGCAAAAACATCAGAGAGGGTGGAAAATGGTGCCTCTGAAGCGTGAAACTCCTTTAATAATCGCAGTAAATGATTTATTAAAAAAAAAACATTGAAAATGGATCAGAGTGAGCAGCAGAACACACTTGTAGCCAATCAACAGTAGGCGTTGAGTCCACTCATAGAGAGAGTGAGCAAGAGGGAGATTTGAAGAAAGACTGTAGAAAGAGAGATGGCTGAGAGACATTACAAAAGAGAAAATATCAGAGAAAATTATTTTGATTTACTCCAGCTAAAATAAAGAGACATCACGCATGAGATGTTCATGCATTTCGGTGGACGGAGCAATGAAGAGGGTTGTGTTTATTCGGGTTGATTAATAACCGGATAAACACAGAAATAGACTCCTGATGCACATGGAAGGGCAGCACATGACGTGAGCAGATTTAGGAAGCGTTTCTGAGTCACGATTATATCTAGCGTGTGCCTATCACACCACAGATCTAGACGGACTGCATCTAAACTGACTCAGCGGGTTCTTGACATCATGCCTCATGTCTTCAGAGGTACATTTGGTGTGGCTCATTATCAGCTGTGACCGGGAAATACTGTCCGACTCCTGGTGCTCATGACAGACGGCCTGTATCGCCACAGAAGGACAGAGCAGAGAGGAGGGATAAGGGGGAAATTGACAACAGGATGAGGGAGGAAAGAAAAACGAGGGATGATGTCTTCTCTGTGAAAGTGTGCGGATGTTTCACAAGGTTTCTAAACATGTCATCAGCAGGAATGTCTTCCACACATATATATATATATATATATATATATATATATATATATATATATATATAGATAGATAGATAGATAGATAGATAGATAGATAGATAGATAGATAGATAGATAGATAGATAGATAGATAGATAAGAACACAATGTAAACAACTCTGTCTGTCTTGTCTAAGTACTTCTGTGTTCCTGTTCCCTTTTCTCCGATCTCACATTGGAAGTATATAAAAATATGATGCTGCAGACTACTTCTGTTTGTCACCAGCTGTTCCTGTTCATGCATCAAGTTTCAAATGCGCTGTGAGAAAAGACTGAGTTGATTACACACAGCGAGTAGATGATAAGACCATGATTGCAGCCAGTTACTTCCTATGTTCCAGTGTTTCATGAGAAAAGCCACACTGAGAGGTTTTATAAAGGCTGTGATAGGCTGTTTACATCATACATGTGTGTCTCTTTTAGATGCCACTCTTCTACCTGCTGGTACTGATTGGGGGCTACAAATTTGATGTCGTCTCAAGAGAGGGTCATGTGTTATTTGTGCTGGACCTTTTAATGTATTCACTGTTTATTTTTTCATTTATCCATCTAATGTAATATTTCATATAAAAAGCCCTTCCAGGGACAGGTGTTGCGAATTAGCATTGGCTATAAACACTATGGGCTCTATCTTGCACCCGGCGCAAATGACTTTATACACTAACACATATTTCATTCCTAATTTGCACGGGCGCAAAGCAAGCTTTTTTCCTCTAAAACACACGTAGGGAAACTAGGAAATGAACTTGGGCTCCCTGGGCGGATCGGCGCAAAAAGGAGGCGTGTTTCGGTGCAAACATTCCCTGATGCTATTTTACATTTCCAGAAAACAATTGCGCCACTGACCAGAAAAAAAACCTGGTCTAAAGTCAGTGGCGCGTTGTTCATAATGCTATTTTAAGCGCGCATGCTTGGCCATAATGTAGCGGTTGCACAACGCGCATACACTTTGATTCTCTCATCAACACAGATGCAGCAGTTTTTATTTTTGCAAATCATACATTATAACAAGGATATTAAATATATTAACACATGAGGGAAATCACTGTGGTTTACATGAAGATGAAAAAACTTAATTACCCATTTTTAAGGCTAATTGTAGTACTGAAGGATCAGACCTGTTTACCCAATAGTGGCAAGAAACATACGTATATAATATTTAACCAACGCTGATGTGGGAGGGTTTCTCCCATCCCCATACAACATCACTTCTCTGTCTTTCACTGCCCTGACGAGAACGTCGGTCATCGGCTGTGAACACTCCTGGCGCGCGCCCTGGTAAACCCGCCGTTATAATAACAATCCGTCATGCAACATGCGTACCTGCTCTTAAAGGGTATGTTGGATGACGCTCTGATTGGTTTATTTCATGTTACGCCCAAACCACACCTATGAATAATGAAGCTACTTCAGACCAACCTCTATTAGATTTGCGCCAGGCGCAAGAGTCATTATCCCACCGGGAAAATAGCAACAGCGCCGGGATCCGCCCACAAAGTTACTTGCGCTTTGACAATGGCGTTTCAGATCGTTAAAATAGGGCCCTATGATACTGACATGGGATTGCATTGAGAAGATAATCTATTTTCAGTGTATTTGTCCCTACCAAATAAACTATAAATAAATTAATACATTTTGGGGAATCAATTAAACCTCTCAAGAACAAGTCACATTTAAAAAAAAAAAGAACACTGGATAAACTTTTTTTCTCCAGTTTCTTTGTTTCCAGAAAGCACACAGGCTGAAGGACAAGGGGAGTTCACCTCACAATTCAGTTTGTTATATTGCAAAATCACGGACATAATAAAGACAGATAGATGTGTACGCTGGGACAAGAAACACAGATTTAAAAAAACAACTTTTATTTCCTTCAGAGGACAATTTTCTCACTGTGTCTTATGCAGTTTCCTGTTCATGTAATTAAATCAAGAGAAGAATTGCATTACAGTTCAGTGCCTTTGGCAAATAATCGAATAGGTTTTATTGCTAAATCAGTAGGGACTATTGGCCACATCGATAACTATGTTTGTTTAACAACCTATAACCCACTGAAATACAAGGACGCCAAACACTGTGAGGCCTCCGCCTGGAAAAAGGGTCGGGCTGTCCGCAGAGAGCTCAGAGGGGCCTATACGATAAGAGGTTTGCCTCATACACATACACACACATCACAGCCATGGAAAACCAAAACAGACCCATCAGGAATGTGTATCCCGTGGGATGGCTGGTCTCTCCCAGAGCCACGGGAGAATGCAAACCTAGACCATAACAAACCAGCATCTCGAATTTTCTTTCCATTTATCACATTAGAGGCATATTTCACCTCTACAGGCCACAATAATGTCATTTATAGCCGCTTAGCTTCAAGTCACAACACATGACGATGCAGGAAGCGTCTCAAAGAGGAATTTACTCAAAGCACATCATTTTCTGATTACATATTCTGGATAAAAGTATTATTTTATTCTTGAATATTTGAGCTAATATTCAGTTATGGTGGATATTCTGAATACGGTGTTCAAGACCCAAAAATCTGATCAGAACAGGAATGTTCCAGCTGTTTTATGTAGATTTCTAGAAACTGGAATATTTGCTTAATCTGGTTTTGGTTGTAAATGTATAAATACAGAATGCTTGGAAAAGGACCATTTTCAGATAATATTGAAATTCTTTTGCATGTAAGCACATTAAAAAAAAGAAATATTGCTCAATTGAAGAAAAAAACGAAATCCAATGTTCAACTTGAACCCTTAAACGAAATTTCCAATAGCGTGGAAATTAAAATGACTGGATTTTACCTGTGACAGTATAACGGTAAATGTTACTGTATCTTAACACTTCCTGATATGGACTACCTCATTCTTTCAAACCAAACAAACACTTCACAAACTGATCCTGACATTCAAAAAGCCTTGTGCAGACGATAAATGCTGTGTTAAATGCTTTGTTGGAGGTGCAATTTGCAGAAAAGCTAAGGGAGGGGAGAGAGGCATCCCATAGCACAAGCAGGCGTTCCACAAGTCTCTGTTTTAAGCCCGCTTGTGTTTTTGACGGCTGGAGGTCTCAGTGGACTTTCCACTCCCAACAGCTGCTGGTTATTAGCCAGAGGGCCTCACTTGACCCAATGGCGCCAGCGCAATATTCAAATGCATGTCCATGATGGCCTGAGGGGACATTATAACACTGAGTTTCATTGTATCCATGTGTGTATATATGAAAAACTGGGTCCTCTGCTTTGACGAAAGGATGGAACAGATGTTAACGCCTTCTTTATCAGTCTCAGTTAAATAGAAAGTTTAAAACAACAGTGTGTGTGTTTTTATTCCATCACAAGGGCATATTAAACAATCAGCATACAGGACCGGAAGTATTAATGACATGTAAAAACAATAAACTATTATTGCATCATGGATGTCATTTCTTTTAAATCCTGCCAGTGAGTTCCTCTCGAAGTGAACACAGCCTGTCAACCCTCCCACACAATCTATTCAATCATAACAGCTTTTCAACTCCTTCACTTCACAGCTGCCGAATACTTCCTTTTCAACACTTTGGACAGATTTTTTGTTTTTTTTGGGAAAAAACAGTAACAGATTCTTCATCAAAGCATCTTGTTTGTGCACATGAGGCAAAAGAGCAGTGGGGGGAAGAATGCAAGGAATGTGCGTTGATGTTTCGACAGATCCCATTTCCTCCAACTCCAACAGTTTTTTTTTTATCAAACTTAGACATACACAAATATTCACTATGATTGCACTGGGAGCCTGTTTTAGCTCGCCTAAAATAGCCAATTTTACCCAGATACCCCTGATCAGGACTGTAGGTCAACTCAGTGTAGAGATCCATAGCACATATCATTCACTTCAGTAGTCAGACACCTTCATGTCTGGCCTTGAGCTAAGAAAAAACTGGATTCTTCTAAATCAGAGCTTTATAATGGAAATAGACAATATTTGATGCAAGCATTGAGTAACAGAAGAACGGTAGTACAATTTCTGCTTAAATTATTAATAGTCATTCTTAAAATATTGTTAAAAACATAAAAAGAAATGTTTCTTGAGTACCAAATCATCATGGTTTCTGAAGTACCATCATGTGATGGAAGACTGGAGTGATGATGCTGAAAATTCAGCTTCGCATCACAGGAATAAATTACATTTAAGTGTATATTCAAATAGAAAACAGTGATTTCAATTGTTTCATCACTTGAACAATCAACCCTCAGATATCTAATAGCATATCATACTGAACGGACTAAACTTCTGTCCATTACAGCTTTGTTTCTGTTCATGTGTTAATCTATATAGTGTCCTACCACGACTTGCTGTAATATGAGCAAAAAATGTCTTGACTAGTGTGTTATAAAGTGTACAGCACGATTTCTTATAGTATTAGTCATCAGTCTTCACTCTATGACTCATAAATCATTCTAACATGGCAGAAAAGTTAGAGATGATTCTCTATTTATATAAAAATTTAATTAACGGGGGCCTGGGACAGCAGATTCATTGGTAGGGACATTATTGACATTACCTCTTGTCACCTGGTTGTGCTCATGACGACAGCCCTGTATATAGAGCATATAATGACTCACAGATAAGTATGCAGCCAGTAAAAATACAGCCCAGAAACATATGGTTTGTAAGCTGTTATGAGGGGAAAAACTCACAAATCAAATGTTGTGCGTATAGTCTGTTGCTATAGGAGATGATTTGCATAATCTCTTAAAAAGGATATATTTTTTACATGGCATCTATAGTATTATAGCAAAGACCTGTCAAAAATACACAGGACATTACCAAACAGATAATGAAAACTGCACCATTTCTCTTCGTCTTTCTTCAATGGCTTTCATCACTTCCTCTTATTACTTAACCTCAAGACAGTGAAGGGGAAGATGGCTTTTTTTTCTAATAAAACAAGTCTAGCTAAATTTAAAATTGTTACATACTGTCCAGCATCATCCGTCTGAGCTCAATACCTGTCAGATTTATAAACGAATGTTTTAACCAAATATTGATTTGCTTATGAGATTTGCCAAAGCCTGCTAAATAAAACAAAAAAGGTTAAGCAACGCAACACGATCACTATGTTTATGGGTTACTCTTCCTCTATATTACCTGTCAGCTAACAAACTAGCTGGAACTGGTATCTGCACCACTACTACACAATATATTCTGACTGGATTACATGAATCTAAATCTAACCTTTAGACACATTATATCATTTTTGATTTAAAAAAATTAAAATCACTCGTAAAGCCATTCTTGGGTAAACTGTAGCTTCATGAATGAGGCCATGTGGCTGTCGAATGTTAAATACACTGCATTTTCAGTGGACGTAAACCTTTGCAATACACTCTCAGAAAAAAAGATGTCACTGGGGCTGTACCTTTTTAAAAATACCTAAAGGGTGCATATTGGTACCTTAATGGTACATATTAGCACCTAGAAGGTACATAATAGCACCTAAAATGTCCATATTAGCACATAAAATGTACATAATAGCACCTAAAATGTCCATATTAGCACCTAAAATGTACATAATAGCACCTAAAATGTACATAATAGCACCTAAAATGTCCATATTAGCACCTGAAAATGTACATAATAGCACCTAAAATGTCCATATTAGCACCTAAAATGTACATAATAGCACCTAAAATGACCATATAGCACCTAAAATGTACATAACAGCACCTAAAATGTCCTTATTAGCACCTAAATGTACATAATAGTACCTAAAATGTACATAATAGCACCTAAAATGTCCTTATTAGCACCTAAATGTACATAATAGTACCTAAAATGTCCATATTAGCACCTAAAATGGACATAATAGCACCTAAAATGTCCGTATTAGCACCTAAAATGTACATAACAGCACCTAAAATGTACATATTAACACCTAAAATGTCCATATTAGCACCTAAAATGTACATAACAGCACCTAAAATGTACATATTAGCACCTAAATGTACATATTATTACCTAAAATGTACAAAAGTTTTCCCTTTTGAAAAGGTACAGCCCCAGTGACAGCTTTTGTACCTTTTTTCTGAGAGTGTAGAGAGTATAACAGCATTATAAGGTCAAATTTGTGTAGTCTTTATTTAATTAATATTCATATAAATATTAGAAGTTTTCTAACATAAGTTATGAGAGCTGCATTACTCAGTAAAATATGACGGTTATTTGTACTATTTTTAATCTATGAGTGGTTATACAATATGTTTCACCCCGCTAAACTACATGAGTAATGCAAAGGATGCAAAGGTTGAGAATTGACAACCGGTTATTTTTCAGAACTCGTTCCATTGTCTAAAAAAAAACAAGACCAAATATTTTTCATGATGTTTGACTTTGGAAATGTGGACGAAAACATCATATTAAAATAGGGTAACACAATCTACTGTACAATCTAGACATCAATAATCAATTTTTAAATAATGTTATTATTGAATATGATGAATCTTATCTAGGTTTTATTCACTTAAAACCTAGATAAAACTTAATCTAGGTTTTATTCACATATAAACATTGATCAGCAAACAAATATGGAAAACAAAAGCTCAACCATACTTACTTGACGCGTAGAAACAAACCTTATTGGTTCTCACGCATTAAACAAGCATGCTTGTGCTTCTGTTGACCATTCTTGTGTGCTGATCAAAGTTTATACGTGAATTAAAGCCTAAATTAAATCTGAACATCTTATAAAGTGATATGGTCTCTTCAAAAGACTTGGATTGAACCACCGATATCTTTATGAATGTTTTGAAGCGTCAGAGTAAACTTTCATTAAAAATATCTTTATGGTGTTCAGAAAATGAATGAAAGTATTATGGGTTTGGAACGACATGAGGGTGAGTAAATGATGAGTAAATATTTATTTTGGGTGAACTATTCCTTTTTAGACCGTGTCATTTTGTGAACATGGTCTCAATACAAGCCAACAACGCAACAAAAATGTTGGATTTACATCACTATCTCTTTCAAATTTGATTTATTTGATTCTATTTAAATTAAATTTGATGTAACAAACATGTCCAATGACTGAGACAAATATTCCCAACACTACACTGTCATCTGTCCATTACGGAGATTCCTATCATCTCTAAATAAAACCCCTGTCAACAACAAGCTCCCACCTCAAAGGAACAACATGGTTGTCTAAAAGGGTCTCATTTGTCCCACATCGTCAGCCTTTGAAGCAGGTGATTCATGTGGTGGTGTGACAGCCAGTCTCCTCCAAACCCACACGGAACACGACGGCTGGTGGGAGTTTGTGAGTGTGAACAACTCTTTGCGTTAAAGTGTCTTTATTTTCCCCTTTCAGTCTCTCTCTCGCTGTCCTCTTCTAATAGATATGTTTGCAGCTAACAGTGTGTTACAGATCATCACACATTAGCTCTGTGAAACCACATACGAGCCATTTCCTCTTTCACACGCAAGATACGTGTCTGTGTGCGTGAGTTGTATTTCCACCTCAAACACAACTGACCCTCCATGACATGGAGGTATCATTTTGAAATAAGAAAACAAAAATATTGCAAAAAGAACTAACATTTTATAGGATAGGACCTGATTGTTATTAATACAGATTGCTAACAAGCTAACAACCTTTAGCTTTTGTAAGGTTTGCTGTATTACTACAAAATGTTGTATTATTGTATCTTCTCTGCTGTAAAAAATGACTATTGGCTCATATTTAGGCTATTTAATGTACAGGTGGTAATAAAGCTAACACTAAAGCTCTGTATTGAACTGATGTGTCTACAGGCTACATAGGCATGCAACCGCCTTTTAATACAGCATCCTAATGTCACAGAACCAGACAAGTGACTGATTTGAAACTATTTTAACATAAATATCAACTCAACACATAAAAAGCGCTCCACACAGTATTATTAGGATTATTAGGAACACCATACTAATACTGTGTTTGACCCCTTTCACCTTCAGAACTGCCTTATTTATATGTGGCATTGATTCAACAAAGTGCTGAAAGCATTCTTTAGAAATGTTGTCCAATATTGATAGGATAGCATCTTGTAGTTGATGGAGATTTGTGGGATGCACATCCAGAGCACGAAGCTCCCGTTCCACCACATCCTAAAGATGCTCTATTGGGTTGAGATCTGGAGACTGTGGGGCCATTTTAGTACAGTGAACTCATTGTCATGTTCAAGAAACCAATTTGAAATGATTCGAGCTCTGTGACATGGTGCATTATCCTGCTGGAAGTAGCCATTAGAAGATGGATATATGGTGGACATGGTCAGAAACAATGCTCAGGTAGGCCGTGGCATTTAAACGATGCCCAATTGGCACTAAGAGGCCTAAAGTGTGCCAAGAAAACATATCCACACCATTACACCACCACCACCAGCCTGCACAGTGGTAACAAGGCATGATGGATCCATGTTCTCATTCTGTTTACGCCAAATTATGACTCTACCATCTGAATGACTCAACAGAAATCGAGACTCATCAGACCAGGCAACATTTTTCCAGTCTTCAACTGTCCAATTTTGGTGAGCTCTTATAAATTGTAGCCTCTTTTTCCTATTTGTAGTGGAGATGAGTGGTACCCGGTGGGGTCTTCTGCTGTTGTAGCCCATCCACCTCAAGGTTGTGCGTGTTGTGGCTTCACAAATGCTTTGCTGCATACCTCGGTTGTAACGAGTGGTTATTTCAGTCAAAGTTGCTCTTCTATCAGCTTGAATCAGTCGGCCCATTCTCCTCTGACCTCTAGCATTAAGAAGGCATTTTCGCCCACAGGACTGCCACCATGCCATGCTCAAAATTGCTTAAATCACCTTTCTTTCCCATTCTGACATTCAGTAAAAAATTGAATGAGAAATTAATGAGAATTAATGAGAAATTGAACAGGGGTTCCTAATAATCCTTTAGGTGAGTGTATAAGTGTATATATATTTTCAACCTTTCTAACACTTTCCCAGCAAAGTTAATGCAATGCATACTCAGAAAAAACTCATGTGAATTTGGCAAAGACTAAGTTATTCGCTTAGTGGAGAATGAAACGGACTAAAAAACAGGAAAAATTAATTACATCCCACTTTCACTTCCAGCTGATGAACGGAAAAAAACATTGACAGCTAATCAGAATCCATCCTGCTTTAACAACTTGAGCATTTAAAGCAGCAAGAGGACAAAACTGTGGCACGCTTATTTTAACTGAACACTATTGTCCATTGATGTGGATTCAAATATAGTTATTTTTATAGTTATAGTTCTTGGTGTGAAAGGGTATTTAGGTCAATAAAGTATGCTATTTATTTTTAAGCTTATTAAGAGAATTACGTTGTTAGATAAGCAACACGCAAACTTCGAACTTCTTTAGAAAAGGTAGCCTAAAAATCGAATAAAAAACCCCACAAAACTGGCCCTTCATTAATTTAAAGTACTGTAACTCACTCCCTGTAAACGTACAGCGCTATCAATCCCGTTCTCAGTTACAGTCCTGCAGGGGAGGTCAGGTATCTCATGTAATCCAGGGTGTGTCATAGAAACTGTGCCATTGAGCGGGACACAAAGCCACCCAGACAGATGGCTGAGCTGTTACATACTGCAAACAATAACCAACATCTGTCTTTCTACCCATAGTACCTCAACTAGAGGCCTCTATGATAAAAGGGAACAACCTTTCCGAATTACGGGAGGACGCCTTTCCAAGCTTCCCTGAGAACAGTTTTATGGCCTTTCTTGTACATCAAGTTTTGATAAGAGAAACCATTAACAGAGAAGTGGGTGACTGACTTTAACCTGCAACCTATAGCCAGGGGCGAGACCCGGTATTCACCTGGGTGTGAGACTACACCTTTCCTGAATGTTCACGCTGTTTAACACTTCCTGTCTCGGATGGATTTGCAACTTCCTTCTGCTGAAATGGTAGAAATGCTGTTATTATAACAGTTTTTTTGCATTAATCGGTGTTTGGCTTGCCTGTTAGGGCAGATTTTAAGAGGAGTGTGCTTTGTAAGAGAGAACAAAACATGACTCAAGAATGAGAACTGGTGCCAAGAGAAAGGAGGTTGGAGGGCCCTCACAATTTTGATCATTTTTTCTATAATATAAAGAATATAAAATGATTGTTCTTCCAAAAACGCAAAATAAATACATGTCTTTGTGTTCTGTTTGTGCGTACACTGAAAGTAAATGGGGTCCAAAAACAACAACATTGGACCCCATTGACTTTTCTTTTGTACAAACTAAAACATTTAAATTCACAATGAAATCAAAATGGACATATATTTTTTTATGGAGTATTGTAGTATACTCCACAAACATCTCTTCTTACCTCTGATCACATGACTGGCGCTTTATCTCATTTCATAAAAGTTGAAATGCAACTATATGCTATAAGTGCTAGGCCATGTTTTGGCTATGACTAGATTGCAAATGCTAGACCTCGCTAGCATTCGCCATGTCTTAGTCAGACATCAAATAAATAAAATATTAGCCTTTATAAACATAGTGTTAGTGTTTCAAACAGTAAGATCTTTGAGTACTCTTGCAGTGCTTTAGTTCATTCGATTCACGGATCACGATAGAGGGGGCGGAGTTATCAGCTTTACTGACAGTTTGAGGATCGAACACCAATTTACACATGCTCTTTTTAAGAACTTGTTGGTTAAATATTTGTAAAACAGACAGACATACATAAGCTGACCAATAGCCAATGTTTTTTTGGAAGAAAAAAAAACACCACCACCACAAAAAAAAAGGGGGCACTTCGGATATGTATGAGAAAAGGGCTCTGGTTGAGCCCTACCTGTGCACGTGCCTGGATATGCGTCACATAGGGAAAGAAAATATCATTGCAACTTCTGTTTCATGGTGACTTTAAGATTATTGAAAAAAATATATTATGTAAACAATCTAAAAAAAGACTTTCTGTTTTGTTTGCCCACACAAATGAAAGACAATAGGGCCAAAACAACACTGACAACCCCATTGACCCATCATTGTATGAACAAAAACAGTTCTTAAAAATATTTTCTTTTGTATTCCAGAAGAAAAATGGCAAACAATTTAAAACAACATGAGCGTGAGTAACTGATGATGATGAATTTAAATTTTGGGGTGAACTCCCTTTAATAATATTTAAAGATGCACTGTCAAGTGATGTGAACATTCAGAATGGCTTGTCAGTTATAAGGTAAAACCTTTCTTTTCCCAAATTCTAGCTCACTAGATTTGAACCTGACCTGCAACAGGGAGAGTGCATATTGCTCACTGGCTAGTCAACAACAAACCAAAGCTAGAAGCAATTACAAGACATCCCTGGGCAAACCGATCACATCACTTACCTTCCAAGCTCTTCACCAATATCGTAGAAATCCTCCACTTTTTGTTGCTTGAACACAGCCATTCCTAATGTCCTCATTGATGATGATGTTTGTGTCAGTGAACAAGGGACAGCAGGCCAAATCTGTCACAATCCCAGGGAAGTTCTGTCGATTTGCAGGGTGCAACTCTGCAATTAACAAACACTCACATAAGCTCATGTCCCAGCATGCTGCACTGCATTCCTTCACTTGCAAGAAGGTGTAAGAGAACATGAGCTTGATTTTCCTTGCGAAACGTATAAGGCAATGTGATAATATAACAAAACCCTTGGCACCTCAAGTTTAGCTTCCTGAAGCATGAAATGCCAAAGTTGACGTACATATCAACTCGTTAAAAGTGATCAAATTACTTTCTTTAGAGGAAAATGAGGGTTCAATGGCATGAAGAAATATCAGGTGAAATTGAGAGTACTGTGGAAATGCCGGGCAGCATTATAGTGTTCTGACAGGCTGACAAACAGTTTTATTGTTATAAAAGTAAATAATATAAGTAGCCTTTGGTATTGATATTATGATAAATATTCACCTCACAGATGTACAGAAAACACACCCTACTGTTTTAATTGTTTGTTATAACGTTACTCTATAAGAGTTGCTTACTCGGATAACAAACATAAGGACGTTTTCTAATGAAAACATTATTTCCTAATGTCCTCTGATTTGTCAAAATCAAATGACCAGTTTTAAATACATTTTTGGCTGTATACACTTTAAGGGGTCGTTCATTTTGCAAACATCTTGGGAATGTTACTTTAAATGTTCTCTGAAACAAACAGTGACAGTTAAAAACGGAACAGAAAACCTTCAATGAACGAAGTGTAAATATCATGTTTCCTGCTGTTTTGAGAAAATGAAAGCTTATTGGAAGAACGCGTGTTCATAACTTTGCCGAAACGCTAGAAAAGTTCACTGTTTGCTGGTTAAATAATAACCAGTAATTCACACAATATTATCTCCTCCTATTTCATTCTCAAGTTTTACAAGACACGCTGAACTACAAGAAGGTATTGATATTTGATATTGTAAATTAATCATAAAAAGCTTACCTTTTTTACGAAATAAGTCTTATATTATTGTTTTCCGCTGACATTTGAAGCATATTCCCGAGTTCGAGCTCGTCTTGCGCGAGTCGCGCTGTTGAATTGGAGATTGGATGAGTGCACGCGCTTATGTTGTCAATCTCGAGCTCGCTCACGCGCCACCTGTTGAGCACAGCGGTAATGTCAGATTGGCAAATCTTTTGAGTGAATCAGATGAACCGGTTCAAACACATCCGCTTGCATGAGTCATTTATTAGACATTTTTCTAAATTCACTTTCTAACTTCTGATCTTAAAGTTTGATTTCAGTCGTTTAATATATATATATATATATATATATATATATATATATATATATATATATATATATATATATATATATATATATATATATATATATATATATGCTTAAAATGAATGCTTAAAATAGACAGATGAATACAACAGAATACAGAATATTTTGAGTAAACCAAGAATTTGATTAGACATACAAATAATATGTTCAGCAATACAGTTTTAATAAATACCTATGTAAATGATTTTGACTGATATGCTTCAGGAGTCATGTCTGATTCGCGAGTGAGTCATTCATTGATTCGGTAAAACCCGGTTCGTAAATTAATCTATGAATGATTTATTAGAACTCGCTGTGAATGTTGCAGTCATACTAAATAAATAATTTAGTCTACTGTCTTTATTGCTTGTGCTTGCTCTATTATGTTTGAACTATTATCGCCACCCGCTGGACATAATAAGCAAGCATAATCTCATACAGATGCACTTTGCTCTATTATGTTTGAACTACTGTCGCCACCTGCTGGACATAATAAGCAAGGTGCAGCATTATTCTTTTCCCCAACGTCCCATTTTTTACTTAAAAAATAAAAAAAAATGAAAAGTATGTTTTAGTACACAAGTATATTTTAGATGCTGCTATATTTTGTATTTTTGTACATAACCACCACAAAACAGGAACTTTATTGTTGTGCGTATGCAATATTTCCTGTCAAACGATGTATCATTTAGGGCTACACTGTAAAAATGACTGTGATTATCAGTCTATGATGATTATTCATCACAACTTAAAATTCAACATAGAATAAGAAATGTGTTTCTACTTAAAGGGATATAGATCACTTTGAAATTAATTTTTGGTATGTTTTTGCTTACCTCAAATGCATCCAAGATGGAGGTGTCCAAGTTAGTTTCCACAGTATTTTCAATTTTGATATTTTTCAGTCGAAACCGTTGTTGTCTATCAGTCATATAATGCAGGGGGTCCACCCTCATGACTCAAATGTAAGTACACATTGAAAGGTAAAACTTCCAAAATCTCTCTGTGTAAAGTGTAAACAATGAGTGAGGTACACACGCAAGCGATCACTTCGGCATGCGCAGACCGAAGCGCCCGTGCCTTCAGATCAGTTGGACTTAATTCTGGTTACACGAGGTAAAAACGATATAAATACTGTTCGTTTTCTCACACAAACCACTCGTTTCGTGTCTTAGGCCATCAATGTGTACTTACATTTACGAGTCATTAAATCGTGTTTAATTTGGACTTCTCTGTGCATTCTCTTTGAAGTGGTGACCATAGACCTCTATTATATGACTGACAGACAAGAACGGTTTGATCTAAAAATATCAAAATTGAAAATACTGTGGAAACAAAGACACCTACATCTTGGATGCCTTTGAGGTAAGCTAAAACATATAAAAAAATATTTTTGAAAAAAAAAAAAATGTGTTCGTGCTTGACTTAAAATATTAAGTTTAGTTGACTAGTATCTCAACAAATTTGGGTATAACTAATTGCAGCAGTGAGGAAGAACTTTGTAATTGATATTGTTCATGGAGAGCACAGCTACTGAGACTGGCTGTAAAGATGTACTGTAAATAAAAACTACACAAAAACAACTGTATGCAACAGACATTTATTGGGAAATCATGCATAAGTAAAAAAAAAATGGGATTATAATGACGCAAGTTTCAGAAACATTTCAAAGAATTCAATCATTTTGTATCAAAGGTCTGCTCAACACAATGCATTGAGAAACAGGAACAAAGACGGGTTGAAACCATAGCTTACTCACTGAAGACAGCTCAGAAACATATTTGATGGCTAAATAACATGGGTAATATGGATGGGTGAAAAAATCCATAGAATGGGTAAAATTTCAATATATAAAAAGAATAATTATGTAAATGAGGGATTAGATTGTCTTAAAATGTATCTCACAAAGAATACATTTTCTTTATTATGGCACTGTGGATGACAAAATCTACTTCCTACATGCAAATGAAACATGGTCAATCTAAGAGACCAGCTCTCAAAAATACCAGCTCTCAGTTGTATATCTTTGTTCGTCATGACAGCAGGTGTAAAAATGTATAATATGTGTATTATCATGATGCAATGGCGTAGAAGAGATTAATTGACTGCACTTAGTAGATGTATATGCACTGATATTTAAAAGGAAGTAGCTTTTCCAAGCATACATGTGCAACAGATGACCTCAAAGCCAAATTGTATATGGAAAGTTAAGAAAATAATTCAGATATACATTCCCTCATTAATACAGGCCCTTATAGATTGTTACTGCATTTTCAATATTAAGAGAATTTCAGTAACGACACAAAAGTGTGGAACCCATGACAAAAAAAAACAACTTGTTCACGTTTTCCATACTATTATCTTCATTTTAAGCAGCTTTCTGTGGATTTTAGACTAACATTATAAGTGTAACAACATACATTTATTGTTAGAATATTTAAATGGAAGAGAAGAGCACAGAAACATGCGTGGAACAAATCTAAACAATAAATGTACCAATTAGGAAGCAGCAAATGTGCATTGTGCTTCTAGAACCTAAACACAAGAGAGGATACTTGTGAGAAATATGTTAAAATGTCATTATGTGATATGGCAGGGTTTGGAAATCACGTCGTGAGGAGACAGGAAGATTGTGAAATGCTGTGTTTACAACATATGTGTGCTTTTCCTCGTCTTGATTGGTCACTGAATTAAGTGGAAGTTATTCAAATGACCAGTTGCATATGTTTAGGAAACATAGGTCTATGAATGCTTAATAAAAAGGGCAAGTCTTGTAAACCTAAATTTGATTTAAATCAAATCATCATGCAATATAATACGTGTTGATATTATTACCAATAGTGTGTAAACAAATAAAACGGTTTAATAAGTGCGAGTCATGCGACTTAAGGAAAAGTGTTGGTGTCTGTTAATATGTCCAGCATAATGCAAGTGTATTAGAATTGTGTCCAATCCGCACCCGCACAATAATTACTATCTAAATGCAAGTACTTTAATACTGATTTTGGTCCATGTGTACAAATGGATGGAATATTGGTCAAGCAATTAAAAGACAATGGAAAAAAAGGCATCCATTTTTGATGAATCAAAAGGAATACTGTTCTTTGGTGTCTTGAAGTCACAGTTTGTGAATGAAATACATTAAAAGATATAAGACACATTGTGATAATGCTTTTGTTCCCTTATTGGCCGTGGTTCAGCTGTCCTCGTTGTCGTCACTGATGAGTGTGCGGCCGTCCAGGGTGGTGTCTCTGTCCGCAGGAAGGTCTGACGGATGGCTTCCAGCTCGGTCAGCTCCAGGCGGACCTTCTCCAGGTGGAATGTGCGGCGGTTCTGGATCTGCCTCAGTGGGAATGGGTTCATGTCCACAAAGGCCATGCTCATCAACTTCCTGCGAGAAACAAAAATAATCATGGTACTAAACAAGTGTGTATACATACATACCACACTCACCGGCTCACTACATCTTTAACGGGATAGTTCACTTTGGAATAAAATTTTTGGTATGTTTTAGCTTACCTCAAGGGCATCCAAGATGTAGGTGTCTTTGTTTCCGCACTAGTTTCAATTTTGATATTTTTAGGTCAAACCGTTCTTGTTTATCAGTGATATAATGGAGGTCTGTGGTCACCACCTCAAAGAGCATGCACAGAGAAGTCCAAATTAAACATGATTCGTAAATGTAAGTACACATTGATGGCCTAAGACACGAAACGAGCGGTTTGTGTGAGAACAAACAGTATTTATATCGTTTTTACCTCTTGTAATGTTCTGCCACTCTGTAACTCTTGCTGTGGTTACAAGAGGTGAAAACATATAAATACTGTTTGTTTTCTCACACAAACTGCTCATTTCATGTCTTAGGCCATCAATGTGTACTTACATTTACGAGTCGTTAAATCATGTTTAATTTTGACTTCTCTGTGCATGCTCTTTGAGGTGGTGACCATAGACCTTCATTATATGACTGATTGACAATGAATGGTTTGACCTAAAAATATCAAAATTGAAAATACTGTGGAAACAAAGACACCTACATCTTGGATGCCCTTGAGGTAAGCTAAAACATACCAAAATTAATGTTAAAGTGAACTATTCCTTTAACGCAAATATTTAATCAGTAAAGTATTTATTTTCCCCTTTTAAAATTAATATAATAATTAATGTATAAACATATAGTCACTATAAAGTCACCATTTTGACAAATAATCAAAATAATAAAGACAAAGTTGAGCAATTATTGTATTTTCATTATTGCACGCACCTTGCATCTAAGATGGTACCGTGTGAAGTACCGAAGGTACTTGAAAATGGTCATGGGATCCTGGAGCTTTAGAAATTCCTCTTCTTTGTACTTGAAGAGTGCAAGAGCAAATTGGAATATTATCTGCCAAGGTAAAAAGAAACATCAAAAGTGTGTCAGCAATAATGGAGAACTACGGTCACCCTGAAACAAAGACTCATTATGGAAATTAAAAAGAAAGGTGCGTATTAGTATTATCATCTGCATTATTAAGTATCATACATTCATTTAAGGATTTACAATACTCATTTTAGGTTTGTTAGTAAATGTTTCACATCATTTGCTGTTGTGATTAAATAAACAAGGAACTATCACTAGTATATATCAGTGCAGCTGCTTGATTTCCAAGTATTCTTATGTGCATTAATCCACCATACCTTGGGTCCCTCATAGAGAAATGCGTCCCAGATCTTGAAGAGGATGTCACTGACCACACTGTCCACAAACACAACCAGGAACCAGTTGAAGGTGATGAGAGAGAAGTCTACCTTATAGTGCTCAAAATGAGCATGAAGCCTGGGTAACTTCTCATACATCAGATCCTTAAACACACGCTGATCTACCTACATCAAAAACAAGACACAATAGAAACGGTTAACAATCCAAAACCATTTTGTACCAGGACAAAAATATAGATTTATGAGAAAAGAAACAGAATCATTAAGTCACTTAAAATGTTATATTTTGGACCCTGCTGCAGTCACATGTCAGCAATGACAAGCCATAACTAGAAGCGTGCCAATAATATGGTTTCTGAAAAGCAATTGGTAAGTCACTCCAAATATGATCATGTGGTTAGTAACCGAAAACTTCGGTAAAACATGAGAGTATTCATGTTGTATAAGGTCAAAATGTGGTAATGTTTTGACGATGGAAAGGAACCTAAAAAGTCACTGTGACAGATGACAGAAGAGATGTTCTGTTGGCCTGCTGCTCATGAGTATATGAGTCAAGCCAAGACATGCTTAAAGCCCCTAGTTTTGAATGAATAATCTTGAAATCGGTACCTGTGAGCCAAGCAGTGTTTTAGTGTAATAGTCACGTGGCATGAAAACCTCCACAATGGCCACGAGACACCAGAAAGCATCTTCTTGGTCCAAATACAGAAGAGCAATAGCTGCCAGCCTGAAAAAAATAATAATCAGAAATCATTTAAAGGCCTACTTAAGTGCCTTGAAACGCACAGCATTATTCAATGTGTTGATGTTATACAAATGGAGATCTTTTTGATGAAATCTGAGAGCTTTCCATCCATCCATAGACATACTACTACCACTTTGACGCGTCTGTAAATTTCATAAAACTAATCCATATAAATTGAGAGGTTTAGTCCAAGTTTTCTGAAAAGACTCGATAGCTTTATATGATGAACAGATTGAATTTAGGCTAAATTCACATATAAACACTGATCAACAAACATAAAAAAAGCTCAACTGAACCTGCTTGAGCAGGTAAAGCTCGAAACGTGCTGCGAAACGCAAGAATGAACCTCATTGGTTCTTGCTGAAGCTCAAGCGTGCTGCGTAACACCGAATGAACCTCATTGGTTCTTGTTGAAGCTCAAACGTGCTGCGTAATATCGAATTAACCTCATTGGTTCTTGTTGAAGCTCAAACATGCTGGTTTCATCAAAAAGATTTTAATTTGTGTTCTGAAGATGAATGAAAGTCTTGCGGGTTTGAAATGATATGAAGGTGAGTAATTTATGACAGAATTTTTATCTTTGGGTGAACTATCCCTTTAAGACCAACATACTGTATTCATACCAAAAGTATGAAAGGTAAAATTGGATTTCAAGGGGACTATTAAGAAGTTGATTTCACTTTAGACATACATACACCCCAGAAATGAATTCAAGAGCTGATGGAATCATTTGGATCTGCTACCTGTTGAGGCCTTGGCAGTAGCCGATATCTGGATTCCTCCAAGAAAAAGCCAGTAGCACGTTCCTGAGTTTCTGGATGCCATCTGAGTCAGGAGAGGCATAGTGCTTGTTGTTTGGGAGCGTCCGCAGAAGATCGAGCTCTATTTGCTTGCAGGCCGGGTTGGGTTTATCGCTCGCGTGCACAGAAGGTTTTGGTAATAGTCTTTCGGCTGGTTGTCACGGATCTTCTTCACATGGTAGCTCACGCACCAGATCCAAACCTTGGAACGGTGGATATGGGGCACCCCGTTTCGCATCAGCGCCTTCAGCTCTGGAGATCGAACCATCTCTCTGTTCATGGTGATGGCCAGGTAGTTGTCCCACTTCACTCTGACTGATGTCTCCTGGTCTGTCAGGGAGAGAGACTTCAGGTCCAGCGCTCTCTTTTTTGCTTCAAGTTTTTCCTCCTCATCTTCCTCCTCCGGGACAGTTTTGAAGCCAAAAATGTCATATTCACTATACGAGAAAGGTAACATTATCACTGGTTATATGTACAATTTGAGACACAGTAGGCAACACTTTTCAAAGTAACAAAGCTCAATTACAAAAGTGAGCTAGTAGAGATTAGCAAAACAACAAATCTAGTAGTTGGCGAGTTGTCAAAAGAACTTGAAACCAACAGCTATTTAAAATCAAGCATTTGTATTAAAATAGATCCACTTAAAGCTACACTGTGTAACTCTTTTAGTTTATTCTTAGCTAAAAACACTTAGTTCTTTCAAAAATATATGTGCTCATTAATGTATATTTTCTTCGTTCAAGTATTAAAGTATTCTCGTGAGTGTATAATATGCCATTGAAAATACATACGGGTAAGGGGTTCTAATGTCGGTCGCCATGTTGCCCCTCCAACTTGAAAGTACATTAGCCAAAGAGGGACATACCCGTTAATTCAAGCTTCGCCTTTCGCGTTTACGTTCGAGTTAACACTCATGGACGAGGTCGAACTGGAAGCCACGTTAATCTTGGAGTACATTGGCCACCGTAGGAGTTAAAACGAAATTGGAAATGAGAGGAACAGAAACTAATATTCACTGGATGGTCATATACCTTTTCACCACTAGATGAGGGTTAAAATCACACAGTGTAGCTTTAAGAGCATAACATGTTTAGTGGAAGCAAGAAAACATCCTGTTCATGTAGACAAGTAGCATTTGATAAAACACTAACATGATCAAACATGTTTGAAGATGGAATTCTTTAGAAGTGTGGCAGCACAAAAATGAAAGTAAACAAAACTCAAATCATTTGGTGACAGAACCAGTTGTACTGTTTTTTTTTGTCAGTAACCAAAAGTTTAAGGAGCCATATTTTATGAATTTCCATCATCATTTCCCCATACATCCTCTTGTAATGTTATTCAAGGTTTCTTACTTGATAATTTCTAAACCTTCTCTTGCCCCCCCCCTTTTTTCTACTGTACCTTTAAGACTGCAATATATAAATGACCTCTGCTATGACTGAAGTCCGTGAACAGCCGTGCTTTCATACCCGTCATGGCGCTGCTCTGAATAAGGTCTATTCTTTGCCAACTTACTTAAATAAACTGAATTTATGTTGACATGCACAAGGGTGGCCAACCTTTACATGTTAGTGACTTCATTATCATGGGAAGTGGGCATGATACCTGACAGCGTTGGGTTTGAGGATAGTGTGCTCCTGCTGGTCTGCGCTCTCCACCTGTAGCGCATCTTCTAGTAAGCGGGTGATGACCTCTCCACTATGGGTCTTCTCCGAGGAGGAGCACACGGGAGTCTTCACTTCCTGTAGAAGAACCAGGTACTTGCTCTCCACCTGACACATCTTGGCCTCCAAACTGTTGTACTGTAGAACACACCCCAAAGGTGGGAAAAAAGCAAATTAAATCATGAGACAACCTTGCAAAGGACAATGTAATGCTAGGGGAAAAGAAAAGGCGCATCAGAAAGAATCTGTACAACAAAACATCCAGGATAGTTGTGTGCATTGAGTATCTGAAGTCACAGACCTTTGCCTCTAGCAGTTTCTCTCTGGATTCAGCATTTCTTCGTAAGACCGTCAACTCGAGAATTTCTTTGTTCAAGAATTTATTTTGGGATTTGTAGCCATGAAGACTGTCCTGGAAAAGTGTGAAAAACCAACAAGCTGTATGTAAGACACTAACAATAATCAAAACTTTTACAGGTGTGTACTGTTACTGTGCTTGGACAAGCAACTAAAAGTATTAAATGACTGAATCTGAACATTATTTTACATTTCTGTAATAGATTCACTGAACAGTTGTTACCCAACACTCAACAATTCCAATCCCTGCCATGTTAATATACTAATTAGTTAACCATGACACCAAACACCACAACTATCATGAAACTAACCTGCAAATAGACCTTTCTCACAACTTCCGTATTTGTGACCGAAATATGCAATCGTCATGGTAATCTATAAAGAATAGTCCCAAAATATTTATAACTTTTCACACACTCCACCTTCTCACCTTTAATGAACGTATATTGGGAAGAATGAACTTCAGTTCTGAAATCAATAGTCATATCCTAGACAGCAAACTGACATTGAATCAACGTGGAAACGACATCTCTCATGACATCGAAACAACGTTCGATCTGGCATTGTTTTGCTCATTCGAATTAACGTTGAACCAACGTCAGACATGGCATTCTTCAAAGCTAAATGAAAGTCGAAAATTGGTTTGCTTTCCTAACGTTGAAACAACGTTGATTTCAAGTTGATTTTTCTGTTAGTTTTGAAGAATGGCGCGTCTGACATTGGTTTAACGTTAATTCGAATGAGCAAAACAATGTCAGATCAACGTTGTTTTGATGTCATGTTTCCACGTTGATTCAATGTCAGTTTGCTATCTGGGCTTCGGTGTTAGATACATTCAGCTGCAGACAAGCATCACCACAGCATTTTACAAAGTCATCAACAACTGGACCATGACAAGTATACATTTTTTAGAAGTTTTGAAGACTCTCTGATCAATTTTCTCTTCCCCGGTTATGTTTTTCTGATGTGTTGATGGTTGACAGGAACTCCGCTTCAACAACGATTACATATTTCCGGTTATTGTGAGAAAGGTCTATACAGACAACTAATACCAAAAAGGATCTGAGACTTCTCTGATCTGACGTCTTGTGATAAAACACTCAAGACTTGACTTGAACTCTACCTCAAGTACTTCTGTACATCCCTTAAACATTGCATGTAACAGTTGCCAGTGTCAGATATATTTCACCCTCAAGCTATTAATAATCTCACAAACACATTCAGATCTACTGATTGATTGGGAAGCACATGTAAGTGTTCTTGTACTACCTTCAAGCTGTCCAACTCTTGTTGTTCCCTGAGTTGCACTAGGTGAGTTGCATTCAGCTGACTGGGTTCCTCCTTCGTCACTCTGCTGGGAAAGTTTCATGATGACTTCGTCCTTGGCCTGAATGGTCTCCATGAGCATGCCTAGCTGCTCATTTATCTCCCCGATTTTGATCTTCAAACCTTTCAACTCCTGTTGAAGACTCTCCTTCTCCAAGGCTAGCCTCTCCATATGACCACAGAGATCTTTGATCTGGGTGTCCCGCTCTGTCAGGGCTTTGTGCACCTCAGTCTCTTCGTTATGATTGTGAGGCTCCATGTTCCCAGGAGGCACTTTGGATCGCCAGTCGCATTGGGAGCTACGTAGTGTTTGTTGGAGAAGACAAACCAACTCCTGGTAGAAGAGAATACGGTGTGTATAAGCCTCTAATATAGTTGAGCAGAGCACAGTGACCCATCAATTACTTAAACAACTCAGACACACACCAACTGATCTGATCACGCAAAATGGGGATCCTTTATAATCACTGATTACTCTTTAACATCCCGAGGTCAAAGTTTACTGTAATCCATTAGAACACAGGACAGGGGTAGTCTAGCTGCTGAAAGGCAACCATCTTGCCATTGTGCGCCAACTCTAATCAAACACACCTAAACTAGACAATAACAGGCGACCCTCGCATTTGAACCAATAAATGTAGACCTCCATTTGAGTCGTTGAGCTCTTGTCTTCAGATCGCCTAAATTACTCATTCATGGGTTCTTACTTTTGTTTGGGACAATCTTAGAACACTTGCTTTACTAGGACTCTTAACTTGGGCCAAAATAAGTTGTGGGTTTGTCCATAAAGGCGAGTTCGCACTACAGGATTTTAAGCCCAATTTAAAGGGATACTCCACTTTTTTTGGAAATAGGCTCATTTTACAACTCCCCCAGAGTTAAACGCTTGGGTTTTACCATTTTCGAATCCATTCAGCCGATTTCTGATATTTAAAAGAATATCAGTAACCAGACAGTTTCTGGTCCCATTGACTTCCATAGTAGGAAAAAAATATACTATGGTAGTCAATGAGACCAGAAACTGTCTGGTTACTGATATTTTTCTAAATATCAGTAAATTGAGCCGAATGGATTCGAAAACTGTAAAACTCAACTGTTTAACTCTGGGGAGTTGTAGAATGAGCGTATTTCCAAAAAGTGGAGAGATCCCTTATCCCTTTAAGCCCGATTTGCAAATCGTTGAGCTCGCCGACAGGTCAGGGTGTTATCGGCGTGCAAATCGCGGGGATTAGCGGACGATGAATGCTTGCCAATCTGTTAGTATGAAAGAGCCAACAATGCATCAAAGACGCTCGCAGATGCGTCCAGAGATCCAGAGCGGTCGCGCGACTTAACCTCAGTGATGTCATGAGCTCCAGCCAATCAGAGCAAGGCATGGGTTGAGGTCACCGGGTAAATCGTTTAGTTTTGTATTAGGCATTACTAATTAGATCAACATTTTGGAGAAAGGCAATGATAACCTTCAGTGTTCAATGGTCTTTTATCTTCATGTACCAGTGCATTATAACCAAAACACTGATACAACAGAAAAGAAACATGGAGATCAATGTTAACCATTATTCTGTACAAACATTCAAGTTGCCCCGTAAAAATACTTTCAACAGTCTGCACATGGTGAAATGACGGAACCTTAAATATGACACCAAATTGAAATACAGGTTCACTGGTAAATTAAAATTAACAAAGTTAGTCATTGAGTCTTTAGGAAGAAAGACCCAGTGATCGGTTGGTTGGCTGGAACAAGTTGTTAGTAGTTAATAAAACACAACACCATTTCAAGTCATTAGCAGTCTCATTAAGGTAGGGACACACCAAGCCAACGCCAAAGAACTAGCAGTGATGAAAGCCGACTGTGTTGTCGGCTGCGTGGGGGGAAATCTGTGCTTGAACTATCCCAAAGGACTACAGCCGACGCTTTCGCTTGATAAGACCCTTATTCATCGTCTGGAATCGTTTAAAGCCTTTTGAACAGTTTGCACTGAAACTGTCTTTTGGACCTTGAACCGTTTGGTTCCCATTGAAGTCCATTAAATGGAGAAAAATCCTGGAATGTTTTCATCAAAAACCTTAATTTCTTTTCAATTGAAGAAAGAATGACATGGATATTTTGGATGACATGTGGGTGAGTAAATTATCAGCAAAAGTTTTTTTAAAAGTGAACTACTCCTTTAACTGTTTTGCTCGCTTTCATTAATTTTGCTCTTATTTTAGTGCACTGACTCATTTGCTAAACTGAACAGCCAATCAGAGTTCTCTTTCACCGACGGCCTGACACCGATTCTACATGTTGAAATGGCAAAAAACACTAAAGTCGGCCAACGCTCAAAAACAGCCTGGTGTGTCCCTGTCTGACTTCACACTGAACTCACCAAAAAATGTAAAACATTTTTATTCTGAGTATGCAAATCCAGAAAAGGTTAAGAAAATTTTAGCAGTAATGTTGTAATAATGAATCAGCACAAATTGTTGTTTATATGTGTTACCCATAATCCTTATTTAGAGTTGTTAGTGTGTTAAATGCACATCTATGGGCCAAAGGGGAATTCTAAAGGGGGAAACATAACAACAGTACCCATTTTGTGGTTCTCAAGGCCCTTGTTTTAGATCCGCTAACACCTTTATAGAAAAGCACACAAAAATTTATGACTGGAGTAGCAAGCATTTACTGCACCAAAGCTTTCTGGTAGGTATTAGAAAATGCTTTGAATTACAAAAGTAAAAGAAAGTGTAGAATCATCAGATGCTGTGCTAACATCAACTTGCATAAGGGAAATCCCCATGTATAATCATTACAAGGAATGAGGAAACTACAACACAGAGGACAAAAAAGACCAGAAATAAGACACATTTTACAGGTTGCCATTTCACAAGCAAATACTATATTTAGAATGGGATTGCAAACTAACATTTGATACTAAAGCTGCCCGCTGTGGACACCATATAAATAAAACATGGTATATGTATTCATATTGTACCTTCTGACTGGCGAGTTCCTCCCTGAGGTTGTTCTCTTGCTCCTGCAACCGGTTGATCTCTTCCTGCTGGCTCTGAATACAGATCTGCAGTTCGGAGGTCTTGTTCCCATTACACTCAACCGGCGAGCTCTCGGCACTGCGGTTAACTTTGCCAGAGCCCACGTGAAAGGGCCGCTTCATCCTCGAGGGGTTGCGGAAATCAAACGTGAACGCTGAGCCAATGGAGTCTGTGGACAGTCAGGAGTGAGTTTTAAAGGCCTTTCAAATTTAACCATCTGTGTTTAATTAAAGGGCGCCTATTATGCCCCTTCTTACAAGATGTAATATTGGTCTTGGGTGTCCCCAGAATGTATTTGTGAAGTTTCAGCTCAAAATACCCCATAGTTAATTTATTATAACCATTTGAAAATGTCATTTTGGGGCCTGTTAAAAATTAGCTGTTTTGGGTGTATACCACCTTAAATGCAAATGAGCTGCATATCCCCGCCCTGCCTTTGGATGAGGGCGTAACTCGATACCCATGGCAGTCGGTACTTCTTGGCACTTCCTATTAGCCCCATTGTGTATCATCTTGGTTGCAGTTCCATTAGAATTCCACTGGAGGTGATCACGGGCGAGTGCAGAGTGAATGGGAGTCTATGGGGCTAAACGGCTAAATGTGTCTCTTTCACCTGCTTGTCGTTAAATTAACATAGATTTTATTGTTGATTCCGCAAGTTCTATAGATTATATGCCAAAAGTTGAATGAACGAGTACTTATGTCCTTTTGATTTCTTACAGGTTAGGCCGTTGTTGGCCATAACACGCTAGCATTCTGCTATTGTGTGACGTCATCACATTTTTGAACGAATTTTTAGAACAGATTAATGAACTTAAAAATGCAATTTTCAGCTGAGTGTATTATCTTAGCCCTCCCTTTTGAATGCAACTTTCAAATTACTTGACAAAAAATTACATCCTGAGAATTCTGGGGGTGAAACCCCATTGACTCCCATTCATTCTGCACTCGACCGCGAGCGCCCCGCATGGACAGAGACGTGTTACTGCAGCCAGTCCAGAACCAGGAAGTAACCAGCCAGTGCCAATTCTCTTCAATTAGACATTCTCTGGAGACGCGCTGTTTTGAATGTCATTCAGCATACGTTTGAAATCGGAATATATAAATAGTACGAAGAGACTTCGGGAGAATAAACACAAATGAGAATGGACCAGTACGTCTCGGTATGGTTATTTGATACATTTATGTACTTATAGAGTCGTAAACGCGTTCTTTTTGCAAGTATGGATGTGCAACACACACACACAGACACACACTAACACTAATGCTGATGCATTTTTTTTAAACTACATACACATTCTGTGATAAAGTTTGCTACGTACAGCGAAATTACAGTTATGCGAGGGACCTGTGGCGTCATGTTTACTTGTCATACAGATGCTTCTGTGGCAAATGTGAGAAGATGGCTGACTTACAGAACAACATATATGCAGTTTTTAATACAATATATTTTTATATATATATATTTACAAACGTGTGGTTACACATTATCATTCTAGGGTGGTTTTGCTCACACAATGCCAACACACATTTATGTTCAAACACCATGTAAAAGTGAATTTTCCATAATAGGTGCCCTTTAAGTTAAATCTCTGAATTATGATCTTACATCGGTTAAAGTGAGATGGGCTCTCCCGGCGTTGGCCGTCTGCTGGGGATTTGTGATCCGATGTGTCCTTGGTTGGAGGATCCACCATTTCCCAGTCCTCACTGCTGGCTGTGTAAAACACACTGCGTCTGTTCTCTCCTCCTCGGCCGGGCCGCAGGTGAGACATGCTATTTCTGATAGACGGTAAAGGAAATGTACAGTAGTAAGGAGGAGCTAAATTCATGCCATCTGTAAAAGTAATAACTCAATCACAGCATATTATAACATGCTGATGTCAAATGTTCATTTACATAGCAAAGGTTAATTCCAAACCATTTATCTTGCTATCAGCATGTTCTGGGATCATCGTTATTTAAACCAATCTCACATGACTTCTTTTATTTGCAAAAGGGGTCAAAGTATTCTATTCCCAGCCTCTTAAAATCTAACACAGAGCTGCTGAAGTTTAGTTTAGTTTGTTTATCAGTGCTGAAATCCAGATTCAGTCGTTAGGCCGGCTTCAGGATTGCGTCATCTAAACAAATCCAAAGTCTTTTGGAAAGTTTGAGGAAGAGATCAAACATGGCAGCAGACGTCAAAGTAGTTAAATATGAACAATTCTAAATCAAGATGCAGATGTACATATGACTTATCAATTTATAATTATAATTGCATAAATAAAGACCATTAAAAGTCGAAAATTCTTCATTTCAACCACAATTCCCCAAATTAATTTTGATGTTAATCTTGGACTACACTGGCCACCGTAGGAGTTAAAACGAAATCGGAATTGAGAGGAACAGAAACTAATATTCACTGGATGGTCATATACCTTTTCACCACTAGATGGGGATAAAAATCACACAGTGTAGCTTTAAGGTGCAAGACGTTCGGAAAATATGAAATATAATGTGCCGTGTCACAATCATTTTTTTAGTAGCCTGTATCCTTGCCTTGTTTTTAAATAAATAGAATAAAACAAGAATAATATAAATATTTTATATACAAATAATATTTTTTTTCTTAAATATACATGCATGTGTGTATATTTATATGTGTACAAAATAATTATACACAGTGCTCCCACATATATTATGTAAACATAAACTTTTATTTTGGATGCGATTAATCACGATTAATCGTTTGACAGCCCTAATATTAATATTAAGAAAATATAAAGCAGATTTAAAAAATACAATAATTTGAAGCAACCTGAAGGCTATTAAAAAACAAATATAAATGTATGACTGTATGCTATACTGTGTGCAAAACAGGATTAAATGTTGTTTTGATACAAATTGCATGTAGATATTCACATTATCAAATCCAAACAAATTCTGTTCGTCCAGAGTTTTGAGTTTTTAATCTTCAATAACAATAAACATCCATTCAAGTCCATTCTCCCAGACTTACCTGAGCCCAGAGCCCCAGTGTCGGAGGGAGTTGAGAGCTGCGGTGGGTTGTGCCACAGGGTTACGTGATGACTGGAGCTCGACCAGCCCATCATTGTCCATCTCCAAAGCAAAGTCATTGCGGACACTTTCCATGCTCTCGTTGGGCTTCTCGTTGAGCATTGCTTCTACAACAACACAGTCACGGTTTGAGTCATCGGTTCATTTGCGTCACAGTCTGGTGCTCTTCTTAGTGTCATTCATCAATCCAAGATGTGTCCTTATTGCCACACATCAGTCAATTTGCACAACGGAGAAATAAGCAGTTTGAGTCTACAAAACGACTTTAGTGTCCCTTATTAACTTATGTGCAAACATTTACTTTACACTGTAAAAATGAATATGCTTTATCTAATCAATAGAATTGTGGCAACAGATTACAAGCAATATTATTCATTAAATTGAACAAATTAGAATTGAGTAATAATTAAATTATTCCTTAAAAGTTAACAATTTAAAATGAGTAAAGTTTACACCAAAAAAAATTACAAAAATATCTCACTAACAGACAGACGTCAAAGATTAAGAACTCTTTATGTTATATTGCCAGCATTGAAGACACCTGATGTTAACAAGCAGAATCACTGAAGGAGAAAACCGTTATTTTAAATAAAAATTAAAAATTTTTATTAAAATGTGTTTTAAATTTTACATTTAAATTACAAACCTAAAACAAACACCGATCACCATAATGGTGACTTAAATTTATGTTTTTTTTTGGTTGTTGTAAGTTTTACTCATTTTAAATGGTTAACTTTTACTGAATTAATTTGATTAATTATTACTCAATTCTAATTTGTTAAATTTAATGAACAATTTTGCTTGTAATCTGTTGCCACAATTTTTTTTGATTAGATAAAGCATTTTCATTTTTACAGTGTAAACATAAATGATGCAATTTTGTATAGCAGATATTTATAGAAATAAATTCTTTCTAAGTATCTTGTAGTGCCATGCACAATGTTAGTAATGTCTACATAAAGTGTAAAATTGTCAACCCTGTTACCTTTCGTTACTTTCTTTCCAACATATATTTATGTAGTAATATTTTGCCAGAATATGCATTTAGGCAAACATTTATGTAATGTAAATAAATACTTCAGAATAAATGACAGAACTTTGGCAAATTTGCTACTCTGTTGAAACAAGCTGGAACTCTGTTATTTGCTACGAAGTTTGTATTTTATACACTAAGATCTTTATGTATGAAAATACAGTCAGGAAGTATAAGAAACTGCTACAAATCAAGTCTTTGGATCCATAGAGCAATAATAATGTTGCTGATGAATATCTACATTTTAGCAAGTGTAAAGCACATTTACAGTTCTATATATAGCTCTACTCCCATTGACTGCATAAAAAAGTTATTGTGATACCAAGACTGAGCTCTACTTTATCATTTTGCATGTGAAAAAAAATGAAATTTTCAGTCATAAGTAGTAACAACTTTGCTGATCAATTGACTTAAATGACTAATGCAGAGAGAAATTCAGAGGTGCATTTTTTCTGTTCATTAAAATGAATTGCTAATGCATGCAAATGCGACACTAATAAGGAGGAAGCGCAATCGCTTTTTGTTTTGGTTCTGCCTTTTCGACTTCAAAAATAATGCTAAATGCTACAGAGAGTCTCGGGGAGAAACCACAAAACTGTCTAAACCCTTTATAGTCCCTCATTAAAAGGAAAGGGAAATCAATAAATAAATACTTCTTTATCATTATCTGTTTATTTTAATTCTAACAAAACTTTAAGTTCTAAACCAAAAACAATTCTATTTACATTATATTATTTGTTATTATATAAAATTGACATTGCGTCGGATCAAGAAATGTGTTTCAATAACCATTCCTAGTATGTACTCATGGTCCATGGATACACAATAACATTCCACTTCTATATTTACACATTCTGGAAAACATGTAAAACAGTGTCACACCGTAGTCATGTGCATTTACAGTTTGAGCTTTGACTCACCTCACATGATCAGTGGCAATTAACTACAGGTTGACATAGAAAATTCCACATAAAGCCCCGTCAGCGACACGATCCCATTCATTTCAATGGAGCGCTGGCGACTTCTGGCGACGCGAGCGACAGTGACCGTTGGGGGCAGAATGTGACAAAATTTGAGAAATTTTTACTTTATGCAAATGAGAAGCGATTTTCACGAGCGACATCCAATAGGAAAGAAGACTTGTCTCAAATGCAGGCAAGAGAGACGAGTTTGAGGACAATTTCACTGTTTTATATGATTTGCCTGTAACTACATACATGGATAGTAAAATGATGCATGTAAAAGAAACTGTTGACAGTCTCAGTGGGTTTAATTCATACATTTATAGTTCCAGTGTTGTAATTGTATGATGCAAGTTTAGCAGTTCATTTCAGTTTCATACAGTTTCCCCTGCATTATGTTGATATTAGGGACTAGAAAATGTATTATTTGTCAAATTTGAATGACGTTTTAGTAATTTATGACAGTATAATTGAGTTTGATTTGTTGATTGATCAATCGTTAATCTGATAAATTATTTAATCCACTGACACCTGCTGTGGTAATATAAAAACTCTCCCAACATCATACTGTTTCTTTTGCGCCTAATTCCTAGTCAAATTAAAATTATATAGTTGTAGGCTATATATCACTTGTGATGGTATTTTGTATAGATATGGCCAGACGTGCAGTCTACCAAGAGAAACAAGCGACTTCACAGTACAGAGACTAGCGACATACGGAGACAAAGTCGTTGGCGGTGTGAATGAGGCTACTTTGAAATTAATTTTTGATATGTTTTAGTTTACCTCAAGGGCATCCAAGATGTAGGTGTCTTTGTTTCCACAGTATTTTCAATTTTGATATTTTTAGGTCAAACCGTTCGTCTGTCAGTCATATAATGGAGGTCTATGGTCACCACCTCAAAGAGCATGCACAGAGAAGTCCAAATTAAACATGATTTAATGATTCATAAATGTAAGTACACATTGATGGCCTAAGACACGAAACGAGTGGTTTGTGTGAGAAAAAGAACAGTATTTATATCGTTTTTACCTCTTTTAACCACAGCCACGTCCAAGTGATCTAAGGGAGAAGGCGCTTCTCTCTGTGCAAGCGCTGGAAAGCCCCAGAAGTGATCTCTCGCGTGTACGTCACTCATTATTTACACAGATATTTCAGAAGTGTTACTTTTCACTGTGAAGATCTAAACATATTTAGATATACAGGAAATTGCAATGGAAGACGATTTCGATATATCAACAGACAACATTGATTTTTTTTTCTCCGCTTGGGCAGAGCCGAAGCGCCTTCTCCCTCAGATCACTTGGACGTGGCTGTGATTAAAAGAGGTAAAAATGATATAAATACTGTTCGTTTTCTCACACAAACCGCTCGTTTCGTGTCTTAGGCCATCAATGTGTACTTACATTTACGAGTTATTAAATCATGTTTAATTTGGACTTCTCTGTGCATGCTCTTCAAGGTGGTGACCTCCATTATATGACTGACAGACAAGAATGGTTTGACCTAAAAATATCAAAATTGAAAATACTGTGGAAACAAAGACACATACATCTTGGATGCCCTTGAGGTAAGATAAAACATACCAAAAAATATTTTCAAAGTGAACTATCCCTTTAAGAATAGGCATGATCAAAAACTGATTTTTATCTTTCCTGTGTATTCGCCACGAGCCGGTTCACTTCTCCATTTGATCTCACCTGCATCTTTGGCCACCAGGCCCGTATGTGGATGGAATGGGGAGGGGGAGCACCAGCTGTCTCTGTGACCAGACATGTTACAGAACTCCCATCGTTTCTGCTGTAACTGCTGCAGCCAGTAATGCATCACCTGCCTGTTGGGTGCCTGCATGTAGAAAGGGCAAAAAAAGCAGTGTGAAACCAAGGCTCTATTTTTGCTTGTCGTTTTGTGGTATAACAGCAGTCGTCGGAGGAACAGGGTCAGGTGTGTCCCCTTTGAGAATAATCACACTTGTTTCGTTCTCAGTTCCAGTTTGTTGATGAAGTTGCTCTTTAACTGTGAGAATCAAAACACATTTAAAAACAGAAAAATACACGAATAAATGGTAAATTAGTGCCCATAATAAAGAAAATCAGTTTAGTTCTTAGAAATGTATCGTTTGTATTTATGTTGGATTTGTGTGGGTTTGAAAATCTTTAAAACCATTTTTGATTTCTTTTCAATTTAATGCATTTAAAAATGCTGTATGGAGTAACATTTTTCTTAAATCTTGAATACATGCGAGTGTACACTAGGGCTGTCAAACGATTAATCGTGATTAATCGCATCCAAAATAAAAGTTTGTGTTTAAATAATATATGTGGGTGCAGTGTATATAATTATTTTGTATATATATAAATACACACAAATGAACGTATATTTAAGAAAAAAAAAATTATATATAAAATATTTATATATAATATAAATTATATATAAATCTATATACAGTATATACATGAAAATATTTCTTAAATACAAGCATGTGTGTGTATTTATATATACAAAATAATTATACACAGTGCACCCACATATGTTATGTAAACACAAACTTTTATTTTGGATGTGATTAATCGCGATTAATCGTTTGACAGCCCTAGTGTACACATCTTACAATTTCCAAAAATGTTTTTCAATATATTTTTCAGTTTGACAAAGATAGTTTACACATATCATGAAATATAAATTCATAAATACGTGTTGCACCACATGGCATTTCTTAATTTAACAATGCTATTTCATGCATTTAAGTGTTCAAAATTAGGTTGTCAAACGATTAATCGCATCCAAAATAAAAGTTTGTGTTTACATAATATATATCGGTGCACTGTGTATAATGTATTTTATATATATAAATACACACACATGCTTGTATATATTTAAGAAATATTTTCATGCATATACTGTATATGGATTTATATTATATATAAATATGCATATTTTACATATAAATAATATTTTTTCTTAAATATACATGTACATGTGCGTATTTATATATACAAAATAATAATACACAGTGCACCCACATATATTATGTAAACAAAAACTTTTATTTTGAATGCGATTAATCGCAATTAATCGTTTGACAGCCCTATAAAATACATCTGAATTCCGAGAACTAAGACATGCGTATCATAAAAACTTGCAGTCAAGACAATAAATTTACATGCATGCATGCATTGTATTTTAAATATAGCTTTGAATCTGTCAACAGAACTAAATATTTGCAAAATGTCATTGACCCCACAATGTTACATTATGCAAAGTTTTGCAGTAAACACTGCTCATCTTCAGTCAGCACAGGCATGCTGGGACTCGTGCCAGCTTAGATCCGTTTGAAGATATTTCCTTCAACCTCGATGCTGATAAGAAATTGCTACATTGCCGTGTTATGACGGCCTAAAGCCAAGTGAGTGTTATGAACAATTACATAGTTAAGAAAGCTGTTACATCTATTGATAACCCATGTTCCACGTCCTGAGAGAAGACCAAACTGTTGCAGAGCTTGCAAAGACAGCACAGTCCACAATTAATCTTGTTTTGTAGTCCTACATTCTCCAGTCATGAGGAAAGAGGTTTAGATGATGAGTCCAGCATGTTATATCTGTATCCTAACAACAGCTGAATGACTGAGCCAGTGTGCTTTGTGAAAAGAAATATTCCTTCTGTCTACATTAACATAAATAAGGATATCATGAGTGCATTGTTTGTTTATAGGTTAAATATAAATATTAGGGCTGTCAAATGATTAATCGTGATTATTCGCATCCAAAATAAAAGTTTTTGTTAACATGATATATGTGGGTGCACTGTGTATAATTATTTTATTTATATAAATACACACACATGCTTGTATATATTTAAGAAATATTTCAATGTATATACTGTATATAGATTTATATAGAATTAATATTATATATAAATATACATATTTTATATATAAATAATATTTTTTCTTAAATATACATGCATGTGTGTGTATTTATATACATAAAAAATAATTATACACAGTGCACCCACATATATCATGTAAAAAAAAACTTTTATTTTGGATGCGATTAATCGTAATATATATTTTTCTCTTTAATATATTATAAAAGGGAAAATATTGAATTATGCATAATTCTGGTTTACTGTAAGTCAGTAGTAACCACTTGTTGCACTAGAACTTTCTCACAGTCACTTCACACCGTTAAAGTTAATTAAGAAACTAGTTTTTCATAAAGAAGCTAATAAATTCAGTCCTTTTAATCTTTATATGGATAACCATAGGCAGACGTATCCACATACCTTCAGTAGGAACTCCTTCCCCTCGGTGTGGATCTCAAAGAGCCCCTCGTCGACCTCTACATCATATGTGAAACAGGCATCCGCAATCTCAATATGTCCCAGTGGAAGGGCGTCTTGAGGAGTCTTAAAGTAATACAAATAACATTTCCTGGGGTCGTACACAAACCAGCGCGTTTTGAAGCTTCTCAGGGGCCCTTTCACTGTCAGTTTATTCAGGTAGCCACATAATTTGGATTGCTGGTCCTTCGTGGCATCGCATTCGGGAACATCGAGGGACTTGGTCGCCAGGATCCGAGAGTTCCTGCTGGGATTGGCAGCGCTGTCATCCTCTTCATGCATCTTTCTCTGGACTTTGGTCTCTATCAGCGATAGCGGACACAAGTTTCCATCCGCATGACGTCACATGACTTCCATTCTCGTGCTGCTGCCGCTGAGGATGATGGGACGTGTAGTTTTGCTGCACAAGCTGTCGCAGAACTCCCACTCTCAGATTTGGACTGTTTTGTAGGCATTTAAGTTTTGTATCTTGATGTTTGTTAATATTTTGTATGTTTCTTTGAGCAATAAAAAAAAAAAAAAAAACTTCCGCGTTCTGAACTGGTTGCAGTTCCACTCTGGTTCCATATGAGGGAGCTCACATGACGAGTGTAGAAGTAATGGAGGTCTATGAGCCATGGAGCTATACCCCTCAAAATCTACTTTCTCAGGATGTCATTTTTTGTCTAGTAATTTGAATAAGGTTTAGCAAAGAAATTATGCCTTACTGGGTGCTTTACTGCAATCCTTCAAGCGCCGCCATAATGCGGAGGGCAAATTTCCCATAATTTTATATAATTTTTTGGGGTCATTTTTTCATTATTTCACACACACACACACACACACACACGCACACGCACACGCACACGCACACGCACACGCACACACACACACACACACACACACACACACACACACACACACACATATACATATAATATTATATAGAATATTTAATATTATTTTATTTAATTTTATTTTACTTTCCTTTGTAGATGGGCCTTACATCAATTTTGCCACTGTCTCTCATGGTGACTGTTATAGGGTGTGCAAAATTCAACTAGTGCTGCTGTGTTTGCTGTATATATATATATATATATGATATATATATATACATATAGACATACATATGTATAGATGCTAATTCAATATAAAAACAGATATACAACAGCACTAAGCGTGCATGCTTTCAGAAGTATTATCACAAAATATGACATACATACATGCCATAAATACTATATAATTGACATATTTGAGGATTGCTTCATATTTGATATTTCCTCTGACATCAATAAAATAAAAAAATAGATTATAAATATGTTCATAAATTATCGGATATGCTTGTTTTACATGCTGAACATCATCCCGTCTACTGAGATAACTAGAAACATTAATAATACAGACGAATTACATTAGAACAGACTGATCCTACCCAGGGAATGAAAGTGATACTCAGAGAAATGAGATGAGAGGACAAGCCTATATGATTCTGCTCTCATCTCATGTGACAGAAACCATTTAATGCTTTTGACCTTCGGCAAAAAGTCTGACATACTTTTAAGCAGGGCTTCCATTATCTCTGAATCTGATGTTCTGCTTGTTAGAATGTCGAAACGTTAACTTTTGTTTGTTAAACTGTTTCCATGCCCCCAAAAATATCTGTGGTTGCCATGGCTGCTGCTCTAACAATTTGTTTGAGATGAAAAGTGAGAGGGAAACACTTTGGTTTCCTGCACCACAAGCCGCTCTATGACATCTGTTGAAACCAACGACACAAGTCACGTTACTGCTTTATTCAGAGCTGGAAAACACTAATAGAAAACCATATTTAAAGAAGAAAAAAATATAAAAAAATATATATATATATATATATATATATATATATATATATATATATATATATATATATATATATATATATTGCATAAACAGTGGCTTCTGTTAAATACAAATTATGGTAACGCTTTGCAATAAGGTCTAGTCAGTTAAACACTAACTAAGCAATACATTTATTCATCTTTACGTTTAGTTAACCCTTAAAAGCATGAATGTTTCGCCAATCATCATTACATATTCAGGTCTTTTGCGACCCGGATTTATATCTTACACAGATTGATCTCTACCTGCCACGATAATATAAAACTCTCCTGATATTAGAGTAACAATTGCAGAAGAATAAAATAAAGCATGTTTTGTTTCCTTTTGGAGCTTGAAAGGGTTCAGTTTGAGCAGATGTTTTATACCATCACCACTGTCATCGTCAGCGCCCTTTTCCTAGTACATTCAGCATCTGGCCCATATTCGCCATCTCAAACATATTCTCAAAACTATCTTTCTCAACATATTCAAAATCTAAATTTTTATCTCTTCAAGTGACATTAATATTAGATTGTGTTCAGTACGTGCTCTGCTGTAAATCACTGAGCCATTTCAGGTTTTGCTGATGATACTTCCTATTCTTTTGTTTTCTGCCTGCGGTAACTATGAGTAAAACCATGTGTATCAGACATTGAATTGCACTTATTCAGTCATCAAAATTTGTATTATTGTTGTAAATATACTTAAGTGTAAAAAATATACTTACTGTCATACACCTCGGGTCATTAGAAATCCTATAAAATTTAAAAAAAATAATAATGGGAAAACAGCTTGGTATTCTTTTATAAAATGTATTTTTGTTATATTGTTTATAATGACTTAATTTAGGAATACTAAGAAGGTTGATGTCTAACTTTAAAAAATGAATGAGAGAGGAGGGTAGTGAACGACATTACAGTATGCGTTTAAATGATAATTATACCACAGTTTTTATTGTTAGTGTGAAAAAATGTGACATTATTGTAAAATTTTACCAGTCATTTGTATTTCTTTTCTTTTACTTTTTGATAAAATCCATAATTAAAACTGAGTCAAAAAAATCTTGTTTTTTTGTTTTGTTTTCTTTCATTCTAATGGCCGTTAACGTAATTTTTAAAGAAGGCACAAGGATCTGCAGCAAACAGACGTAACTGTCACTCTGACATCCTCCGCTGTAAACAGACGTCTGACCTTTCTTAAAATGTCACTATATTCCTTCACAGCATCTCAATGATAAGTGTCTTTTTTCCTATTACCTTCGGTTAAAAACTTCTGGCCTCAAATTTTTGAGGGCCAAGTGGGTCATTCGACAAAACGTGTGTCATTTGTGTCCCTCATTCAGCAGCCTACTGAATCTATATATATATATATATATATATATATATATATATATATATATATATATATATATATATATATATATGTTATATATATATATATATATATATATATATATATATATATATATATATATATATATAACAATGTATTTGTATACCTTCAGCTGAAAACTAAAGGCCTCATGAAATAAATAAAACTGGGGTTGAAATGAAGTGAGCTATCTCGTACCATGTTTTTTTGTATCATAGCATGCAAGTGATTCAACAACACCAAATAAGGAATAAGTACAGTCCCTAAACTAAGATCAAACAGCTGATATAGAGTACAGTAATGCTGAGACACTGGATGGAAGGTCTCCAGGAAAACCCTGTCCACTAGCGTGACACACACACTGTTTCTGAGGAGGCTGCTGTCCCACGTGTGAGGGGTGGGGAGAACTGATCAGACCAGGCCTGGGCAAAAACCACAAAAATACAGTACACACACTTTAACCCTGATGAGTCAGTTAAGGATTCTGTGCCGGGTTGCCACAATGACGACCTCTTTACTAACATGATGAGTTTGGGGACCCTGATTTTCATGAAACAGATTTCAAGGTTTAATAATATAATATAATATAATTATAAAATAATTATATTATATTATATATGTAAATTTGGCATATTGCCCAAGTGTATATTTAATTGAATATATATATATATATATATATATATATATATATATATATATATATATATATATATATATATATATATATATATATATATAAATGTATAAAATTAATAAAAAATTAAAAATTAAAATTAATAAAATTAATATTATAAATGACTTATAGAAATAATTTAGTAAATAACATTTTGTTTATTTTTTAATTATTAATAAATTATTTATTTATTTAAATATTATATTAGGCTATGATATATTATTATAATACTAAATGTTATTTCTGTGAAATTATTTGTTTGAAAAGGTTTTTTTTTTTTTAAATGTCACTTGGTTTAATACTTTGTATTATAATTAATACTGTAGGCCTACATACATTTTATTTATTTATTTAATTATAAATACAATAAATGTTCCCCATACTTTCGGTACATCAACATTATTTCATTTTTAATAGTTTATTTTAACAAATCAACTTTGTATTATAATTAATAATAATAATAATAATGAATGGCCTAATTAGCAAAATATGTTTTATCAAGTATCACACTTGTGTTTTCAAATTGGGTTTACATGACCATAGACAGGTTCATGATTTCCTGCAAGTACAAAACCCACCGATACAATCAAGAGTGCGCGCGCACAGTGAGACCACATTTCTTTCCTCTGCGCGTTCCATTTCTCTTCAGGAAACTGTACGCTGTGATCTATAAGAATGTTTGTGTTTTTTCCTTCCTCCCTCGCGCTGTCATTCATCCGTGAGCTGAGCGTCTTACCCTCTGTATAACACTCTGTTTTCCAAACCCAGTGTGGAACAATGTGTGAGGTGAATGTCAGCGAGGTATAACAGCCAACACACCTTCATAATGTTCTTCAGAAGTTTCTCAGGCGTGTGAGAGACGGAGGACAGTTTTAATCTTGAGCAACATGACCCTCAAATCACACTGCACGCTTCCACGCGCACCAACAACAGGTACGTCTCCGGCAATCCATGTCCAAGATTTAACGGTAGTTTGAAGGAATATTAATCTACAATCATCATTTTTATGTTGGTTACACTATATTTGAAGATATCCGTGTCTCGGCGTATTTAATTATACATTGAAGTAGCACACTTCTACGAAATAAATTAACTAATTATAAGGTTAGGATGTTTGGTAGTTACATGCAATTATGCATAATTTATATCTAGTAACGACTTGTAACTTGTAACATGGGCACTATAAAATAAAAACAGGCCTAACTTATTTTATGTTAATTATTTAAGTAATATATGTGTAATGTTTGTTCAACTTTTGCTCAAAGTAGCCTAACTACTTGTAACATGTAACACAGGCATTGTAAAATAAAAATAGGTCTAACCTATTTTTTGGTAATTATTTAAGTATGATATATTTGTAATATTTGTTCAACTTTTGCTGATGAATACGGCAATAAATTAATGTCACTACGCAATTACTGAACCTTAAAGTACATAAAAAATTACTTTAATTTAAGGATTTAAAACTATATTTTTATTAGGGCTGTCAAATGATTAATCGCGATTAATCGCATCCAAAATAAAAGTTTGTCTTTACATAATATATGTGGGTGCACTGTGTATAACTATTTTGTTTATATATAAATACACACACATGCATGTATATTTAAGAAAAAATATTATTTATATATAAAATATTGATATTTATATATAATATAAATTATACATAAATCTATATACAGTATATACATGAAAATATTTCTTAAATATATACAAGCATGTGTGTGTATTTATATATATAAAATAATTATACACAGTGCACCCACATATATTATGTAAACACAAACTTTTATTTTGGATGCGATTAATCACGATTAATCATTTGACAGCCCTAATTTTTATATTTTCAAGCATAATAAATAAATGTTCCCATAACTTTTAGTTCATAAACATAATTTTAACTTAAATGGCATAAATAACAATAAATAAACAAGACAAGAAAATAAAAGAAAAAAATTGATTTTATGGAATTTTGGTCATTAAGTCAGTATTTATGGAAGTTTTTAACAAAAAAAAAATCAATAACTTGAAAAACCAATCAATAGTAAAAAAGAAAGAAAGAAAAAAGGAACCCAATAAGTGGCTTTGTTAGATGGATAAATAAAAAAACCCTGCTGTTATTGAGTCACTTTCTTAAAAGTCATTTACAAACATTTAATTGTTTAATTTTTTTTTACAGGAAAAAATCAATTAATCAACCAATAAAAAGAGAACAAAGGAATAACAAACAGTTTTCTATGAAAGTCTTCTCTTCAGATGAAAGTACAGTGAAGCGAACTGATGTTTTTACATTTATATATTCATAGGATCTGTATGGAGCAGCGGACACTGCAAAAGACAGTACAGCTTTAAAACACAGCTTAACTACCTCACAAGAACACATCCGATGGACCAGAGGAGGCCCAAACCTCACAGATTCCACTCCCGCCTGGTGTTTCGCCTAAAGGTACGTGACACGCCATCCACACGTCACACCTGAATGTCACAGTAATGGAATCAAACAGTCAAGCTGATTTTTAGTGGATGTATGGTGTCATTTCCTATCAAGCTCACACAGGTCATCTCTTTTACACAGCAGTATCACCTGTAACGTGATCTAATTTGTGGCTTCTGAAGATCATAACATTACAGTGAAGGCGGGCTGGGGAGCTTATGGGAAATTTACATGACCTCCGTCCGTTTCGCTTTCACTGAGAAATGTGCCTTGTGTGGTCAAATGCAACCATGCCAAGCTGACTCTGCTCTGCCATGATAAACAAGAACAATGGCTCCGTTGAAACAGCCACAGGCGTTTTATGACATTGCCGGGAAAATAGGCAAATGAGACTGTTGGTGTGCGGACCTGCAGGGTTTCAGAGCCGTCGTCTCATCTGCCTTTCTATATTGACACAGGACCGTGTGAGGATGGACAGCCAGCCTGAAGGAGACGTCCTGGAGAACACGGAGAGCAAACTGAGGGAACTGGCCCTGAAGTGGTTTACAGAGACCCAGGCACCTTTAATTCTCCACAACGGCAACTTTCCCGAATGGTTCCAAGGATTTATCAGCAGAAAGTAAGAAATGTTTCTGAGAAACAAACTTTTCAACAGGCAACGGATGTTTTAAGTGTGATACAACGGCTTTATTCTAGCATAACATACTAATTCTTCCAGAAAATAGCTTGTTCATTTTAGTCTAAAGGGTTATTGGGAACACTTTACAGTAAGGTCACATTTGTTAACATTACTTATGCATTAACTAACATGAACTGACAATGATGAATATATTTTAAAGGGACAACTCCCCAGAGTTAAACGCTTTGGTTTTACCGTTTTCGAATCCATTCAGACAGTTTCTGGTCCCATTGACTTCCATAGTATATTTTTTTCCTATTATGGAAGTCAATGAGATCAGAAACTGTCTGGTTACTGATATTCTTCTAAATATCAGAAAATTGACTGAATGGGTTCGAAAACAGTAAAACCCAAGCGTTTAAACTCTGGAGTTGTAAAATGAGCCTATTTTCCAAAAAAAGTGGAGTATCCCTTTAACTTAACTTAGTTGATGAACATGTTAGATGCACTTTATTTGGTAACACTATTTTAAGGTGACATGAGTTACACGTTACCTATACTTACGTAGTAATAACAGTAAATTATGCATAATTACATGCAACTAAGCCTCAAATCAAACCCTGTAAAAAATATTGTTGGTTTAACTTAAAAAATAAGTAACCTGGTTGCCTTAAAATTTTAAGTTCATTGAAAAGGAAAAATTGAGTTAATACAATGAAGGAGATTAATTTAATCACCATAAACTCAAAATATTATGTTATCTGAACTACATAAATTGAATGATTTAACAAAAGAAAAAATTATACAGTGTATAACCATATCGTTTTTTACAGTTTAACCCTGTTTAATTAATATCACTCAGTACTTAAATATATAATTACAGTGTTACAATGACACCTTAATATAAAGTGTAACCCTATATTTTAAGGTGTCATTGTTAAAGTGTAATTATATATTTAAGTAGAGTAATTAATGAATTACATGTACTTACTAAAGGGTTAATGTGGGTTAGGCCTTGGTTTAAGGTTTATTACTTGTAATTATGCATAATTTGTTGTTATTACTACATGTAACATGTATAACTACTTCACCTTAAAGTGTTACCAAAATGTTCATGTGAGTTCATTAACTAATGTTAACAAATACAACTTTAGATCTTAAAAAATATAATATTAATACATGCTCTATAAGTATTTGTCTTTGTTAGTTCATATTAACTAATGTAGTTAACTAGTGTTGGCAAATCAAACATTATAGGGTGTTAATGAGTCAAAACTTCTCTCTGAAAAGAAAGGATCTTTATCGTCATCGATTGTTCCATGAAGAACTTTTAACATTCGTGGAATCTTGCCATTCCACAAAAGGTTCTTAATAGAAAGAGGGATAGTTCAGCTAAAAAGGAAAATTTGGTCATCGCTTACTCACCCTCAAGTTGTTTCCAAACCTGAATGAATTTCATTCTTATGTTGAACACAAAAGAAGATATATTTTGAAGAATGTCGGCAACCACACAGTTGACCTCAGCCATAGTATTTTTATTTTTTATCTGTTGATTACCAACATTCTTCAAAATATCTTGTTTTATGTTCAACAGAAGAATGAACTCATACATGTACAACATGAGGGCGAGTAAATGGCAGAATTTTAATTTACTGGGTGACCTATCCCTTAAGAGCTGTTCAGTGAAAGGTTCTTTGGAACCAAAAATGGTTCTTCAATGGCATTGTTGTGAAAAATCCTTTTGGAACCTTTATTTTTCGGAACCATTACATTTGGAATTTTCAGTTGCATAATCTCATTCTGTTATGCAAGCATTATTCAAAGTTGGAACTCTATCATAATTTGTGGTGGTGTCGTGTTTCACAGGGATGCAGAGGAGCATCTGAAAGACAAGGAACTGGGCTGTTTCCTCATTCGGCTCAGTGATAAAGCCACTGGATACATTCTTTCATATAGGTAAGTGTATTTAGAAACAAAATAGGGGCTGGAAATGTCATTGGTGTGTACCATTTAGCATTGTTCTTTCCCTCAATATGACTCTGCAAATAGCCAGATGTTTGCATTTCCTTGAAACATTTAAAATGCAAACTTTTGGTTTGCTGTTCCTGCATTTTCTGTGGTTAATCTTTAGCTTGTGACGTTAATTATTAAAATATCAGAATGTTTTCCAGTCATATATGTACTGAATTTTTTTTTATGGTGCAAATAATTGTTTTTCAGAGGTCGCGATTCGATGTCGGCACTTTGTCATCAATCAGAATAAAGATGGGCGTTTTATTGTGACGGGCGACACAGAGATGCACGACACTCTCACTAGCCTCATTGAATATTACAAGTCAAGCCCAATTGAACCATTTGGGGAATATCTGACACTCTCATGTTTTGAGGTGAGTTTGTACTGTATAGCCTATACAAATTTATAATATTATATGTTTTAAGAAAATACTTTTTATTAGCGTTCAAAGGTTTTGGCTTCAGTAAGATAATTTTTTAAGAAATTATTATAGAACTTTTCATTCAGCAAGGATGCATTATGTTGATCAATAGTGACAGTAAAGACATTTATAATTCTACTTCACATAAACACTATTCTTTTTGAACTTTCTATTCATCAAAAAATCATTTTTTTAAATCCTAAAAAAACTAATGTTTTCAACATTGACAATAATAAGAAATGTTTCTTGAGGAGCAAATTTTACAATATACTCAAATAGAAAACAGATATTTTAAATTGAAATAATGTTTGACAGTATTTCTGTTTTTAATGTATTTTTGATCAAATAAATGCAGCTTTGGTGACTTTTTTAATTATTACAAAAAAAAACTTAATTAGCCCAATGCATATATATATATATATATATATATATATATATATATATATATATATATATATATATATATATATATATATATATATATATATATATATGATATATGTTATATAAATATGTATGATATATAATATGTTCTATTGCTTTTCTAAACTTATTAATTTTTTTGTTTTGTGTTGCAGTCTTCCACAAGCGAGCTGTACGATGTAATTCACTTTAACGTGAGGGAAAAGCCAGGACTGAGTGTTAATGCTGTGAAGGATATTTGGGATTATCAGCGCAACACACACGACTCAATACAACCTCCCGCCTTGCCGCCCAAGGGCAACAGAAGCACACCGGTATGTCACATATTTAATCATTTGAATTAAATTTAAAGTGTTTTTTTGTGTGTGTAATTCATTTTAATTGCATTATTTATGTTTATTAATTAGTTGATTGTATCGTATGTAATAAATTGTAAAAATTGCATACTTCGTTTACTGATTATAATTCTATGTAAATGTGTTCCCATTTTTTATGTAGTGTCTTTTATTATGTATTACCATATAATTAATCATTACAAAAAAAACATGTTTTACATTGTACTTATATTTAAAAATTACTAGCATGCAATTATAGTTGTATTTAATATCTGTAATTACACTGACCCTTCCTTGACACCTTAACCTACCCTTAAACCTACTTACTAACCGTACCCGTATCCCACCTCAAGAGCGGCAAATGTGTTTTGTTAACACTTTATTTTACAGCGTGCTTGTTACACGTTACAGTTACTATTGCACACAACTTACACACAACTAAGGACTTTGGTATAATTTACTATGTAACATATGTACATGTAACAAGGACACTGTAAAATAAAGTGTTACCATAAAGTGTAACCGTGTTTTGCAATACAACATGAACACAATCAGCAAAGCAAGTTGTTAAAGACACCTAATATAAACTGTGACCGTAAATTAAAGTGCTTAAACAACTGACTGTGACTTCATACCTGGATAATTATGATTTCCTTCCACAGTCAGTACCTCCAGTGCCAAGAAAATGCCCTCCTCTGAAAACCACCTCCTTGGATGTGAAGTCCAGCACAGAAAGCGTTCTGTACACCACGGTAGACCTCCAGAAGTTCAAAGGAAGAGTCAGAACGCTAATCGAGGGCAAAGACATTTCACTTGCAGCTAGAAGGGAACTCAGAGTCCAGAGACAACAGAAAATCCCTGCCACAAACCAAGGAACCATTTACTCCGAGCTCTTAGTGCCGAACTGCAGAAGTCAATCCCTACCGTTCCTGGATGACGACTGTGAAGAAGAAGGACTCTTTAATAGAAGAAGCCAACCGCAAATCTCTTCCCACATACAACCGCTCAACAGTCCCACCACCAACATGTTGCCAGGTCTTAGCAACAGCCTGGATGTACTATGCAATTCATCACTGTATCAATTAGCCGGAACACCTGGCAACCAAAACATGGCAGGGATGAGAATGTCAAAGGTCAGTGCACAGGAAAACGATGCTACGTATGCCGAGGTGCCTCTTGAACGCGTTCCAAATCACTTCCTGGTTGACGACACGTACGAGCAGATTCCCGAGCTCGCAACCTACAGCAAGAGTAGAGGAGAAATCACACACTAATACCTACGAGACGCTAACAGACTTAAAACCCAAGCAGATCATTTCTGCTCGGGCCATTAAGGTGAGTGATTTTGGTATAAGCATATTCATTAAGATTTTTAGTTGATGATTGTGGAAGCTTATCTCATAATGATTGTAATAACGTACCTGTTGTTTCCTGTAGGCGGATAAATGGAAATGGTTGTCCCCGGAATACTGGAAAAAATAACTTCAACCTCAGAGAAACATCATAATTACACTAACAGTGAACAGTTGTTGACTTTCATCCACCCAAGCTATTTCTGATTATTGAATACTAGAATAGTACAGCTTTATTCACCAGATTTCTGTATGTGCATTTGTGAAATGTCGAAATGTTAAAATAATATTTATTAACTTAATAAACATATACATATCTGAGTGTCTTTGTCTTGATTTCATTCTTGTTAAGGCCAATTTATACTTTTGCGTACAGGGTACGCCGTAGTGTACGGCATTGGCTACGCATGTGGGCGACGCCGTCGTGAGCATTTATACTCTGCGTTCAGGTCTTGGTTGCTCTGCAGTACTGCTCCGAAACGCTAGTTGGCGGCGGAGGGTTTTAATGTTCCACTGTGTTTAAATTCTTCACGGCTAGCGATGTTATTTTCACAGGATGGTAGGGGAAGACTCATCAATATTCATTAGGGAACTCATCCCTGATTGGTCTTAACCCCAGTGAGGGTTAGGTTTAGGGGCGGGGTTAGGGGTAGGTCATCAGTCCTCAGTGACGGGTAGGTTTAGGGGCGGGGTAGGTAGGTCATCAGACCAATCAGGGATGAGTTCCCTAATGAATATTGATGAGTGCACGTCAGGCTACGGCAAAGGGCACGCGGTATGGGATGCGTCTGTTCGTATGCTGACGCCGTACCTACTGCGCGTACCCTACGCAGAAGTATAAATTGGCCTTTAGTCATGTGGTTGTTGTACCTCATGATGGCCCTTGTGAAAAAAAAGGTACGCTTTATTGTATTGAATGTGCACTTGAAAAGTATATTTTTTAAAAACCATTAGCAGATATCATTAGTCGACAAGAAGAGGCTTAGTCGGTCAAATTTAAAGAGATAGTACACCCAAAAACCACAATTCTGTCATTAATTACTCACCCTCATGTTGTTCCAAACCCGTAAGACTTTCATAACAGTTCATTAATCCATATGAATTGAGCGGTTTAGTCAAGATTTCCTGTAAACAATCGATCGTTTTATATGATGAACAGTTTAAATTTAGGCTTTTAATCAAAAGCCTCAGGTGTGGCTTATCATTAGAAACATGTAGCCTAGCCTAACGTTAGCCACTTTACATGGCTGCCCACTCTAAAGTTAATGTTAACCCTGGATAAATGTGCACTGTTATTAGGCAAGTGTACATTCAGAGTGTGGAAGGTAAAGTCCGTACCATGCTTATGCAAATAAAGAAAAAAAACATCAGACGTAAGCTGTGTAGATGGGGTAGACTAGACAAATGTCATTACACCTACATGTCTCAACTGAAATATTTGCTGCTCTAATAAATGATGTTGACTCATATTTGATATTATTGCAATTCAGTTCAGGGATGTGAGAATTATGACTCATTTGAAAAGAATATATTCATTTATGTAGGCCTATATGATATAATAAAATTTTTATATTTTGAAAAGTCAGCTTTGAAGCCTCACTTTCAGGTTTTTTATATGGGGTTATATTATGGGTGCACAACTAATAGTAGGCCTGCACAACAATTCTTGTCTCATCCCCCACTTTATTGACCATGAGCCTATAATTATTAATACACAGAGTGGGAATTGGAAGCTGTTAAAGTTTACAGTCTTCTAAATTACCTTACTTGCCAATAACTGATACCATCTGTGCAGGTGCACATGTGCCTTTACGAGAACTCAGTTCAACTGCTGGAACCACAGAAAGACAAGATGTCATTGTGTGTTTTCTCATGGCTTTTGACTAGGTATTAATAGTTTTCCCAGTAGAAACACTTTGAACATTTAAGATCAAAGCAAATCTAAAATCTATAATACATTTTCAAGCGATTTTGAGCCTTTTGTAGGCTAATGCATTTCGTGCCTGTGTAAACACATCTATTCAGGGGCAATTATTTAGGACACCAGAAATCCGATACATAAATTATGCTTAGGTGCATTCAAGTCCTCCTAAAAAGTTTCATATTTACAGGTCAGGGAAGTCATAATTTTCAGCAAAAATATGATCTGCTTCTACAAAATAATGAAATATGTTATCAGGTGTAGGCCTACAGCAGCTAACAGTAGTACTTACTATACAAATATAATGTGACAGAGGTCCTATTATTTGTCAAATTATATATTTCTATTTATTCATTAACTGTGCTTGCTAGCTATTAGCAATCAACCATGCTAATGTATTTAACTATTTGTTAATAAATAGCTAACAACCAGCTACTCATTATGACAGTCAGATTAGGCTATCTGTAAACTGTTTTATTTATTCATCAGGTGCTTGCTAAGCTATTAACAACCAGCTTACTGAGTAAACTTATATTCATTAATGCTGCTTATTAAGCTATTAGCCATCTGCTAATACTCATAACAAGAATGTGAGTTTATCTGTAAACCGCTTTAGCTTTCTATTTATTCAAGGCGCTATAGGCTAGCAACCAACTAACTGCAATAATGCTGCTAATTAAGCTATTAGCAACCAGCTAACTGATTTAGCTTAGGCTATAATCATTATGCTGTTTATTAAGCTATTAGCAACTAGCTTACTGATTTAGCTTATATTGTTGCATATGTAAGCTATTAGCCATGAGCTAATTCTCATGACAGAGGTGAGTCACATTAAATGTAAACTGCCTTAGCCATCCATTTATTCATCAATGATACTTGCTAAGCTATTAGCAACTAGTTATGATCAGCTAGAATCCATTTATCACAATCCAGAACACAGCTAACATCTTAAACTGTTTTCAGACTCAAATGAACTGGTTCACTGCTACGACAACACTGCTAGCTGTTGTACGTCCTGTAGAACAATAAGCGTGGGCAACATAAAACAACCACGATAACCAAAGAGCTAATGTTCTGCTTCAATTGGCTCATGCAAAGTGTTTAATAAAAAAGACAAACTGTCTACTTAACTGTATGCTATGGATTTAAAATATAGGACTATTGATCATTCGTAATCATGCATAACTATAACTACACGAAATTGCACAACTGCATCATTAATCATTGTTTCCTAGAAAATTAAGCACATTACAAAGAAACTTCCTCACCCCATACAGAAAGTAGAAGTGGTATCCTCACATGTGATTTATGTCTACAAGAAATTTATAGTGGCCTTTCTGACTCCCTGGAAAAGCAAGACTGTGATTTGCACGCTTAAGCACAAACTCAAGGGACCAAATGGTGTTCGGACAAGATCTCCATGTAAAGGGGACAATAAAGCTGCCAGCAGTGACTGATCTGGTTTTTGTGGGGAGCAGGAATCGTAAATAAGAGACTTGTTGCATAGACAGTGTAACTTCAGGCAGATTTAAGAAAATACGAGAGACGGCATACAAAATGTATCCATCTCTGTATATGACACATACACTCTGTGTATAATGAATGGCATCTACCAGCAGGGGCTAATGTGGCTAAGCTAACCACTTAAATGTTCCTTGCATAGGAATATGAAGACTAGTAGGCAACATTATTGTACAATACAGTATACACATTCACTATATACATGCAAAACATACTTTTTAACGATTGAAAAGTTCATTCCTCATCAAATGCACTAACTTCTCATGCAGTATGAGATTTCAGATGCAGCTCTTAACCACGAGTAAACAAGCTGTGTCCTAAATCGCCGCCTATGGTACACTATTTAAGGGGACAACCATGGTGTTCAAAAACAGTGGACATTATCAAGTGCACTCATTCAGTCCCATAATGCATGGCAGCAACGCCCAATTTACACTCAATGAATACCCATAATATACATCTATATGTGTGTGTGTTGTATGTATGTATGTATGTATATATGTATGTATGTACATATATATATATATATATATATATATATAGTTTCAAAACCATCCATTTATGAAAAATAAAATAAAATGCACCATGAGGGTTGCGCTAAATGATTTCAGTCTTGGCAGTAGATAGTGGAAACTACAGATACAGTGATAACTTTTTTTATTGATTATTGTTTAATTAAGGATTATACAAGCACGTTTCTGAGTTTGTTTTCATTCATTCCTTCAATATGGCGATTTCGGATACAACCACTGATCCAGAAACACATGCTAATATGCTAAATCGCATTAGCATATACACATCATTGCTACAGTGAATGAGATTTGGAAGTCTAACAGATTAATGAAAAGTTAAAAAAATGGGATGCAGATCATTTGTGTACAACCTATAATGTTGTGTTTTCGGATTCAAACAAACGTATCACGTCTCCTTGTTTACAGTTATCGATCAGGAGATTAGCATGCCTGACAAGAAAGCCATTACTTGAACACATCCAGTAATACTGATATATCCTGCCCTTGTTATCGAGCTGGCTCCTAAAAACACACATAAATGGATGGTTTTGAAACTCTTGGGATGGCAAACATCACCGAGCTAATAAGATTAGAGGCAGCCAAGGCCAGCACAAGAGGGTGTGTGCACAAACCACCTTGCATGTGTGAGTCGCTGACGTCCTGTTTTATGCTCGGCGTCCAGAAGAATCAATGCTCTAATGCCTACATTACTGTCAGCTGGAGTGTCTGTATCAGACTGGAACAGAAGCACATCTAAATCAGCAGATGCTCAGGGTGAGAGCCGCAATTAACGAAGGCGCATCATCAGCACTTACATCCCACTGGAGTTTTTAATGCAGTCCTCATAAAGGGAGTTGAAGGTAACGGTATGAGGAATTAACTGCATATTAGCGCAGGCGGCCTTATCCCTAATGACCGCACACCGCCGTGATATCGCTAAAACGTTCCTCAACAATCCATTCCAGGCATGCCTTGTTTTATGTCTGACTCTGAGAACCATTTTCGTGGTTACATAAGTCCTGCAAATGGGATTTTTGGGCAATTGACAAAAGCCCAAGTGCATTTTTATTTATTTTAAAGTCTGTTTTATTTGTTTCTGGTAAATGTATCGACACAAAAACAATGTGAGAAACTTTAACCATTTCAGATAATGGGTGCTTTATTGGAATTTAAAGGGATAGTTCACCCCAAAATGAAAATTCTGTCATTATTTATTTCACCCTCATGTAGGCCTAGTTGTCTAATTTTTTTTTGTCCATTGAAAATGAGTGTTCCAAAATTTCACTTACATTCATTCATTCAACGTTTTTCAAAGGATCTTCTTTTGTGCTTCACATACAGGTTTGAAACATGAGGTCGCAGAACTTATTACATTTTTTGGGTGAATTTTACCTTTAAGATCATTTTGCTATTAAATGAGTGCTCATATTAAACTTTTCCCTCTAGTGGATGATAAAATAGTTTATAGTGAAGAGATAAAAAGTGAAAATTATGAACAAAGAAACATTATAATAGGAGATAAAGTCATAATAATGACAAACTTTGTCCTCATTTACTTTTTATCACATCATGACCAAGTCAAAATTATGAGACAAAAATGCAATTGAGTTCAATTTGATTTTATTTAAGACCAAATTGACAATTGCTACAAGTCATTTTTATGATTTATACAATAAAGCCATTTTTATGAGATAAAAAGTAATTACTATGAAACAAAATGTTGAAATTATTACATAATAACACGAGAGGACAAATTATGATTATGACAAAAAAAATCAATGATGACAAAGTTAAAATTGAGATATACTATTATGACAAAAAATTAGATTTTCAATTGATATTGACAATGAGACAAACAGTTCAAATTTGAGAAAAATGTATAGATATGACCAATAAAACAATTAACGATTGTCATATTAATGACTTATTTAATGTGAAATACCAAAGCATGATTTTTTTCTTATGTGACTGAAAAAAAATATATGTATGTATATATATATATATATATATATTCTATTATATATATATATATATATATATATATATATATATATATATATATATATATATTAATTCTCTATCTTGGGATAGAGCTGGATCTCTTTTGACTTTGACCTAGCAACCACACAAAACAGCCTCAGACAACCACATAGCAATGCCATAGCAGGCTCCCAAAATGCCAAAGCAACCATATATCAATTGCACATGTATGACTCATCAGTCCACTATCATGCCAATGTGACAAGATCTGTAAGATCATATACACACTGTCATCACAATACATATTTACACCTAAACAATCTACCTTGCTAAAATGGTAACATGCATTTGAATCAATGTTGGACGCTGTTAAAAGGACAGGAAGCGGTTCGACCCAGTAGATCATCAGCCCTGAACTAACATGGCCAAGGACAGCTCAGTGCATCTCCGGATAGAGATTTACCGGGCTCAAAGTGCGCTGTGTATAATCATACGAATGCTGAGGCAGCGCTGCTTCCTGAACGATCTCATTCAGCTTTAAAAGTCATTAAAGTGGAATACCACAGATAGGCTGAAGAATCATTGTTGGCCCATCTTTATTGTTAAGACTGGTTGGTTTGCAGCAGACATAGGGCTTGAACTGAGAGAAGGACAACGGAAAAATCAGGACTGTGTTTAAAATTAGCTCTGAATATGTGACATAATGTACAGTACAAATATATTTTAATAATTTTTAACCAAAAGTGTCAACTCAAGCAGTAAATGCAATATCTCCAACATGAACAAGTTCGTAAGGTGCTCCAAAGGGATTTTCCCTGAAAAGTTCTAATATTCATGTAAAAACAAGTTTTGCCAGGTTTGACGTTGATACCAATGCCTTTAAAAGCATAGTTTAGCATAAAATTAAAATGTAGTCATTTAGTCAACCCTCATATTCTTCTGCTGAACACACAAAAAAATATATTTGGAAAAATGTCTCCAATGTTGTTATGGACCCCATTGACTTCCTCCATTGTTCTGCAAGAAACGTGTACAAGCCTTGAATGACGAAAATGAGTAAAATATGACCGAAATGCTCCCAGAGCAAAAACTAAAGACATTTATCCTAGACATTTATCCTCCAATGTGGAGTTGTCTGTTCAAGATCAGCATTGGTATCTTCCTTTAAAGCCATTTTAGGTTTGCATATGCACTATAAAAAATAAACCGTACGTTTTACGGTAAAAAAAACGGCAGCTGTGGTTGCCAGAACTTTACCGTTAAAAATACGGTAGGAACGTTAATGGTTTTACAGATTTAACTTAAAATTTACAGTAATAAACCGTATTTTATTTTCTGATAAAATGTGGATTTACCAACTTATTGATGTATTGATATCTGTTTTAGACCATTGTAATACACTGACAATCAACAATAATCACAGCAGTGATGAGAGTTACATGAGCAATCACAGCTCATCACAAGTGAATACTTGTATAAAGCAATACTTATTTAGAGAAGCTGCACAGTGTCATTCACACAAACATTAAGCACCATAATGGTGACATGCATGAAATTAAAAAAATGCAATAAACATTAATTTAACAACATTAAATGTAACATATAACCCTAATGTACATAACTGATTAAAAAAAACAATAAAATTATGAGGAACCATAGTTATTTCAACAAAAATACATAAAATGTGAAGTGTCACACAGGGAATTGTGGGAATGTCAATTTACGTTTTTTCACTGTAAATTATACAATGATTTGTTCTTTTTTACTTCAAAAACTGTAAATTTAACAGTATTGTACTGTAAAATTATATCACAGTTATTTACCGTGTATAGTACGAAAACTTTCTGTTTACCAATTAACAGTTTTGCACTGTAGCATTTTTACAGTTTTTACCGTTAAAATCACGGTTATATTTTACAGTAAGGTGCTGCGGTACAGAAAGAAGACAGAGCTTCGAAACACTTGAAATATAACACACAAGTCACATTTTTGTGGGGATTTTTGGTCCTTTTTGGAAAAGAGCAGCGTGAACATTCTTTAAAATGTCTCTTTTTGTTTTCCACGGAGGACTGAATATACAGGCAGAAATTGCACTTTCAGGTGAACGTATCCCTTTAAATAATATAACCAAAATTTGGCATTAACCCTATAAAACATCAAACAAATGCACTCAGTCAGCAATTGAGAGAAAAAACCTTTATTAAAATTGAAGTCAAATGCCCTCTATCACATCAAATACTGAAAAAAAGTCAAAGAAAAGAGACAGTTTGACACTAACACCTCAAGTTAGGACAGAAGGGATAGAGGGATTTGCAGGCGAAACGAATACATGGAGAGCGAATGTACAGAGAAGAAGACAATAGGAGAATATATGATGACAGAGCCCTTCGTTCAACTGGAGAACATTTAGATATGATTGTCGCATGCTCCCAGTACTATAAGCAATTAGATTGTGAAATGGCTAAGCTGTAGAAACATTAGGGAATGGGGAAAGGTGGGAACGTAATCTAATTCATGCATTTAATGGAGAAAGATTGCATAGCTGTAGAAAACACTGTCTCGGTGGTGCTGACGCCTGTAATGTGCTTTTAGCCCTCTCTCTCTCTCACTCTCTTGTCCAGTTTGTTTTTTCCTTCCTGAAAACTGTCCCATGATTTATTTGATCCCACATAAGAGTCTTTAGAAACAGAAGAGTGAGTCAAATTATTGTCCAATGTGCCACGGACATTGGTAGAAGCCCATAAAAGCGGTTTACGCCCGCATTAGTTTTACTCCAGGAGCAGGTGTGTAAAAGGCCTCACCTTTTCCATTTTGTCTCAAGGAATTTCTGATCCAATGTTTTCTGAAAAAACAGCCATGCATTTGTCAGTAATCCCATCTAGTGTGCTTCTGGTGCAAAAACCAAAGACAGTTTATCCTTCGATGTGGACTTGTCTGTTCAAGGAACATCAGCATTGGTATCTTCCATTGAAGCCATTTTAGATTCGTATATGGAAGGTGCTAGAGGTACAGAAAGACAACAAAGAGACAAATAACATTAGATTAGAGGTAAAAGGTCCCTTTCATGCCCCTAAAGCATCATTTATCTCCAAAAGAGCGACGAGGCCTGGATTTATATTTTAGGATTTGCGCTTTACAGCCTTAATTTGCCGTCTCACTGGCAACTGATAACAATTGAGCATGAAGTTCTTAAAAAGTATTCCAGCAGATGGCTTTTGAAAATGAAATGTTCAAATTAATTTGCAATTCCAACAGATCGAATAGCAGAAAGATTTCCAAACTTTTGTCATAGATCTTTAACAATAGACATTAACCACCTGTGCCTACTTCACTTGGGGGAAGTGCTGTGTAATTCTCTTAAATGGACAATTTTACCTCATGTCACCCTTTAAAGGTGCCATATGTAATAATTGAGGTAAAAATATATAGAAAATGAGCTACACGCATCAAAAGAATGAGAAGAAATAAGTGCAAATCAATATAATGAAAATATTGCCCGCATTCTCCACCATGTCGATCCAATACAATACAACAGCAAAATCAAACTCTGTTTAGCATACGTCTGGAGGAAGCAGGTCACTTTACCAATATTCTTACCTTAAAAGTCAGGAGCCCTTAGAGATCATGTTCTCAAAGTCAGCAAAGGAGAGCTTGCTGTCTCCATCCAGGTCGGCCTCCTCAATGGCCTTCTCACACACCAAAACAACCTCCTCCGGTTTAACTCCTCCTTTGTTAACCTGTTAGAGTCTGTTCTAAGTCCTCCTTGCAGATGTAATTGTCCACATTGAAGTCTAAGAACAAAACATAATGATAAGAGTTAACTACAAATGAGTTCAGTGTTTCTATAAAGTTATGTATGTTGCAATATAAATGTTTATTAAAACCTTTAAAACTGCGCATTCACTGTAAAAAAATATTTTCATGATTTGTAATCACAAAATTTTTTCTTTTGTCAAATCAACTTAAATAATTTATATAGTTCAGATAACATAAAATTTGAGTTTCTGATGATTAAACCAATCTTCTTCATTGTATTAACTCATTTTTTCCATTTCAATGAACTTGAATGAATTAAGGCAGCCAATTTTTTTAAGTTAAACCATCAACATTTTTTTACAGTGACACTCACATTACAAATAATTTTACAATTTTTGTTCTAGTGGACTGTACATAAGGTAATGAAAAATGACATTTACCATATATTTTAAAAGCATAAATTGCTTTCAGTTCTCTCGGAGCCATTTCGCTGAGAAGCCGAAAACATGTCCACAAAGTCGTTGAAGCTGAGGTTCCCCTGGCCATCTTGGAGAATCGATTCCACAATCCGATTCCTGAATGGATTCTCCTAGAAAACAGAAATTGAATGGTTTCTTCTTTCAGCGGTTCCCTGTGTTCAGTTCGTCACCATAACAACTGATTACCCACACCTGTGCCTTGTTATCCTTTTGTTAGCCTGTGTATATACCCTGTGATTCATTCTTTGTTTGTCAGTCATTCTTTTTACATATGTCAGTGTAATTTTATAATTATTGTATTCATTATTATAAATATTGTTAACTGGCTTTTTTGCTTTTCTTTTAAGTTTTAGTCATTTTGCTGTAATTTTTATTAGTTTATTTTTTCTATTTAACTTCCAATTTTTTTACCCCAGTTTTGGTCGTTTTAGAACATCGATTTAAACTTATTTCAGTTGCAACATTTCTAATCTTTTTTTGTCTAATATTCATATTTTATTTAATTTCAGCTTTATTTCAATTACTGAAAGCTATTTTTAATAGTATTAGAATTAGTCAACAATAACAACTCTCTCTCTCTTCATATCTAAATATTCTTATAGAAACCTGTAATTTTTATTGTATAGAACTAGAATTTTTAAGTAAAAATTTACAAAAAAAAAGGTCATGGTATCACTATTTAAATACAATGGAAACCTTTACAATACCATATTATTCTGTAATATGTTTTACAAACTATCAATTAACAGATTTCCCTTAAAATCGGTGGAAGAAAAGTGGAAAACATCTACAGATTGCTTCTAGTCCTAGCAATAGAGTACAAATCTATGGCTGTACATAAGCATGTGTGCAGCAGTGGGAGTTTTGCTGAGTGAGTCATGTACAAAATGTAGAATGGCTGACTCCCCAAACTGGTGCTCATATATTTCTTACTGGCTAGTGGCCTAAAGGAATTTTTTATGCCCTGCTACTAGCTGACTCAACAGCTCTGGGAACAGTAGCATGAACACAGCAGAGCAGGATCAACCTAAACATTTCACCTGTTTATAGCACCCAAAATCCTGTGAATGGTTATAACTAGACTTTAAAATTTCTGGTATGTAAGTGGCGGCTTGCACTTTCTTTCATGATGTCAGGGTGTTCAATTAGACAAAATACACTTCAACCACAATCAATAGATTGGGATTTATGTTTATAAAGGTTGAGAGGATCTTTGGAAACTGGAAGCTGTCTTAGTCCCATCAATCCCAGCTTGAATGGTCTCCATCAGTATCGTCCACCTCCTAGGGTTGGGTTTATCGCTCCTTCGTCCACCTGACAGCTTTAAAGGGCAGTAAAATTATGTTCCAACATGGGGGACATAATGGGGCTTATTCTAGAGCTGTAACATCTGACAAATTTTGACTGACTGAGGGCTGGGTCAAGAAAAGTAAAGGTAAGATAGAATCAGCGATGTGACTACTGTATATAGTAATGAATTTCTTGGCTGAATTTCTTAATTTTTTAATGATTTTTAAACTGAACATTTTATTGAACCTTTATATAAAATGACAAAATATTTAAACTCTAATCTATAAGTTTGTAAGTGTGTTTTATAAATAGTGAGAATCTGAAGCTCATACTCAAGGAAAAAAAACACTGATTTTTATTTTAGAGGCCTAAACTGAGTAATTTGGTGCAGTTGCTGATATTTATTATGGACAAAAAGTAAAATGGAATTCTGATTGCTTGTAAGAGCAAATCAATTTATAACAATGCATATCAAATCTTTATAACAGTTTAACAGACATGCAAGTATCAGTTGTCAATGGTTAGTTTTATCGAAGCTCTGTACTGTAGTTTTATTTGTGGAAGGAAAACCTATTAATTTCAATACATTGATGATAAGCATTCCCCAAAAACCTGGTATCAAATCTGATTCTCACATTTTAAGATGATTTTTCAAAAAATAACAAAATAAACAAATGATGTATGGATAAATCAAGCAAGACCAAGTTGCTTCAGTCCAGTAAATGTTCATAATATTAACAACAATATAAAGTTATTCAATTGCTTTATAAAAAAATCAGAAAAGATTTTGCCAAAATAAATATATCATGACCTGAAGGGGGATGTTTTTTACAATTATACTGAAAAAAAAAGTATAAACATCTGCAGAACGCATGTAGAAGATAATCTAAAACCGGGGTTTCAGCAAAGTTTTGATCAAGTTAATAATTAGAGACCTTACAACTGTGATTATCATATGTATACAGCTAACAGGATAAACTTTGATTTTATCCATCAGCCCTTGCCTTTTTTAAAGATCTGAAAGGATTTTACAACAAGCTTATGCATGGTCCTAATAAAGCACTTCCTCTATAAAATAACATTGTTATGACTTTAATGCTAGCATAAAGCTAATGCTCTTTTTGGCTAATACAATAAACAATCCCTTAAATCTTTAGTCAGATTAAACGTATGTGTCTTTACAACCATGGGAAATCTTAAACGCTATAACATAATTTGCTGAAACGGCACCATCTCATGGAGTGTTAACTTTCACAAGCATAGTGGTGTAATATCCCTCACTCTCGCCGCTTGTGCCGTCATATAAACAACCCAGCCAGCATTGTCATTAAAAACCAATTTTGCCCTATAAAAACAAGTGTCTATTATATTTGATATAAACTAAAAGTGCAGAGAAGGTCATCGCATGAGTATTCTGTTGCCTAAACGAAGGGTCTGGGTATATTTCTGCACCCTTATGCTGTTGTATGCGAACTGGAAGTTTAACACAGACAAGTGATACAACTAGTAAATCATTCCAGTGCAGTTATACGAAGTAAACTCCCTGAATGCAGCCGGACCAATTCGATTAAGGATCACAAAAGTAGTAACTGGCAAAGTGGTGAACTGTTAGAATTACCTTCAGTTCCGGCATGTTGACTATGAGAGCTAAAGGGATTTTAACATCAGGGTCATTGGTGTAGTCCATTGGAACCAAATGTGGAGCCAGCTCGTGGTATCTTCCATGCAAGCTGCAATGCAGAAAATGTGGAAACTGGTTACTGGAGTCCATTACTGTTGCTCTGACCTTTTACCTCATCCTTTGAATCAACTACTGCAAAATGAGAATGAACAAAATGGCCTATTTCAAATGTACTAGAGAAGGCCACTAATTTTACTGATTTACTGAGAAAAAAAAAAAAAAAAAAAAAAAAAAAATATAAATATATATACAATATATATACACCGGTATATATATATATATATATATAAAATTATTAAATTTTTCTTTCCTATTCTGACAAATAATATTCTGAGTGAAACAGCTTCTCGTTTTAATCTCATTGATCAAACAAAAAGAAAATGAAAAGAAAAGCAAAAGAAAAACAAAAAGCAACACAGGAAAATGATTATATTTTTTTTTGGCAATAACAAAAAAAAAAATCTAATTAATTGTTTTGTTTCTTTGTTGATTCATTTACAGCTAAAATAAAATAAAACAAATAAAAAGGCAACAAATGAACAAACTTAACAAATATATTATTCCTTTTATTTGCTTTTACGCAGTATACTGCAGCAATCGACATTTATACGCCAACAGCGGTGGTTTATATTTAAAATAAATGACCACAATGCATAAAACTAAATGCATTTCACAAATACTGTAAAACTAAATTGTTAATCACCCTAATCCATCATAATTATGCACTCAGTGTAATAAGAATTAGCAGTGCTCTTGAATAAGCAGGCATATTTGTCAAGGCTGTTTCGTCTGTTTGTTCCTGACAGAAAGATCTGGAGACTTGCCAGCCAACGGTGAACTGATGACTCATTCTGAGCATGGCAACAAGACACAGGGAAGCGAACACTGTAATAGGCCTTTGCAGCAGTAAAAAAACAAAAACAAACCTGAACTATGATAGGACAGCAAGAACACAGGACGATAGAAAGCTGAGGTGTGTAGGCAACAATTAAATAAACAATTAACATTCTGCACTAATAGGCCTGTATATGTCACAAAAACAAAACAACTTGTTTATCATCATATTTGTTTGTTGATTACTGAGCAAAACAAAACGAAAACAAAGCAGAAACAAAAAAATGAATATACAGCAACAAAATCCATCCAATAATAACTGTAAAAAAGGTTTTGTGACTCACCAATATGACACTTTAGATTAGGCCAATAAATAATAGGAAATGTTATTATATAATATTATACTTAATATGAAACACTACTTTGTAGTAAACTGCAATGAAGTGATTAAATGTGCGATTAGTAATTGCTCCAGCTTGTAGAAGTCAATATTAAACGCATGCATTACAATAACTGCTCTGCGGCACATTATATTTATATTATGACATATGATAATATGTTATCAGACAAAAGCTTTGCTATTAGCAGAGGGTGTGGAAATATTTCTAGTATTGATGATATTACAGACTGTATCTTGTCCGAGCCGTAGTTACAAGAACAGAGACAAATCTAATCTCATGTTCCTCCACAGGCATCCAATCAGGATGCAAGGAAATACAAGCTAATTCATAACGATTGCCGATAATCCTACGCTAACCTTGCATAACATTTGTGTGGCGGATTGTGCCGGTCTGTGCGAGAACAGGAGAAACTGAGTGTTTTATGAAGGTGATAAAGTACAAGACTCTATTAGGTTTGCCAGTGATTGTCCATTTTGTTTCTCGTGCTCCACTGGCCCTGTTATCAAAACCAATCTCAGTGTCATTGCAGAGGCACAGTCCATCCACATAAATCAAGATGAGCTGACACATCTTATGTAAGAACTGGAACTACTTATGAAACACCGGATCACAGTTTGAGAAATTAAAAAAAAAGATGTCGGAAGTAAGAGTCCTTATGCAAATTACGGTAGGTTCTGCAAGGTGTTTGAAAACACAAAACACACTCAGAACACCTTGGCAACCCCATAGCAACACTCAACACACTCAGCACAGGCAACCACATAGCACAAACACACTCAGAAAGAACACCTTGGCAACCCCATACAACACTAACACAAACACCTTGGAACCCCAGCAAATCAAACATCAAACAAAACACACTCAACACTGGCAACCCAAGCAAAACACACTCAGCACATCTTGGCAACCACATAGCAACACTCTAACACACTCAGCACATCTTGGCAACCACATAGCAACACTCTAACACACTCAGCACATCTTGGCAACCACATAGCAACACTCTAACACACTCAGCACATCTTGGCAACCACATAGCAACACTCTAACACACTCAGAAAGAACACCTTGGCAACCCCAGCAACACTCTAACACACTCAGAACACCTTGGCAACCCCAGCAACACTCCAACACACTCAGAACACCTTGGTGACCCCATAGCAACACTCTAACACACACAGCACATCTTGGCAACCCCATAGCAACACTCCAACACACTCAGAAAGAACACATTGGCAACCCCAGCAACACTCTAATACACTCAGAACACCCTGGCAACAGCGTAACAACACTCTAACACACTCAGCAAATCTTGGCTACCACATAGCATTGACAACCCCACAGCAACTCTAACACACTCAGAACAGCTTGGGCACCCCCTAAGCTAAAAAAGATACTCATACCCATTTGCAACTCTCTCTACACAAAACACCTTGGCAACCGCATTGCACACTTAGCACACTCAGAACACACTCGGAACACCTTGACAACAGCAACACTCTAACATTCAGAACACATTGGCAACTGTATATCAACACTAACACACTTAGAACACCTTAGTAACAGCATAGCAACACTAACACTCAGAACATTGTGGCAAACACTCCAAAACACTCATAACATCTTGGCAAATCCATAGCAATGCTCTAAAGCACTCAGAACACCTTGGTAACCCCATGGTAGCACTCTTACACACTCATAACACCTAGTAACAGCATAGCAACACTAACACTCATAAAACATTGGCAAGTGTATTGCAACACTCTATAACCCGATCCGAAAACCCTAACAACTGCATAGCAACACTGACCCTCAGAACACCTTGGCAACTGCATAGCAACACTCTAACATACCAGAACACCTTGGCAACCACATAGCAACAGTATCACACTCATAATATCTTGGCAAATGCATGAAACAACATTTTAACACACTCAGAACACATTGGCAACTGCATAACGACACTCTAAAGTACTCAGAACACATTGTTAACTGCATGGCAATGCTCTGCAGCAACCACTCACAACACAAGCAAGCACTTTACAAATTAACACCAAAAATCTGGTTCATAAGGTATGCATTGTCAGAGAGACAAACATCAGAACCGCATCAATATTTTATTTGACTTTAGCAGCAGTAGCTCTAGCATGGTTTTTTATCCAGAGCTCCAGGTATTAAACAACATCAAGCTAATTTTTTATGTGGAATATGTTGCCGTTTATTCAGGCACCCTGGTGCATTACAGCACCCAGCCAATGGGTAATGAATGCAAGAGTGTTACAAAGCACTCTGGGGACATGAGATAAAAGCCAGTAATGGTTCATTGCTGAAGAATAAGCTGAGCCTATAATGGCCATTAGAGAGTAATGCATTAAACATCTCATTAACCCCTTTCATGGAGGCAGCCTCTATGTTACACTTTAGCCCATTTAATAAACGCATCGTTTTTTTAAACCCACCACATAAAACACACACATAGAAGTCTTTACAGATATGCCACATTTTTTATCGAGAAATTTCATTGTGGTTTCTCTGATTGCAGTTTAGAAAGGCAACAACTTGTGAACAACTCAACTATGTGTGAAAGTGATAAAGACACTTGATATATTGTTATGACAGGAATATGTTTCTTTGCTAAGGGAACCTACACACCATGGTGAGGCTTTTTCACGGTCACAGGAAAGTCCATGAGCCATCATGAGTCACCAGGGGACTGTAGGATGGGTTTCATTATGATAACTGAGGCCTTTCATTACTGTCTCTCTCATTAAATGGTATAACAGGCCACAAAAACACAATTAATCCCAACCAGTACAGATCAACATGAAGATCTTCACCAGCTGCTCATGTGATCTTAACAGAATGCCTTTTGAGAAGGAATTCTGGATGGTATATTATAAATAACTTTCCATTAATAGGGTATCATTACATCTGAAACTCTTAAATTTATACTTTTTTCACATTTCTTACGTTAATGATCTCACAAATGATGGGTTTAACTTTCAGAAAATGTTGATCATCAGTCTGAAGAGGTCAAATGCTGTTTGTCTAAATACAACTTAAAATCATGATTGTATTATTTTTTAGTAGAAAGCGTTATAGTGAACAATTAGAATACTAATAAATACTTTATTTTAAAGCAGGGGTTCTCAACTCCAGTCCACACGACCCACTGCTCTGCATATTGTGCATGTCTCCCTTATTTAACACACCTGATTCAGATCCTCAGCTCGATTCAGGATAGACAGAGAGTCTATCCTAACGTCTACCCTGTTTTAAAGTAAGATGCCACGCAGTACAATGTTACACGCAACATTTTTGGTAAAGTTTTTGGTAAATAAATAATAATATTAGTGACTAGAAATATTGCACATAATTAATTCACTCAAAAACAGACTATGTCTAATCGAGATTATGACAACATTGTATGATTTTCAATTTTGAATGCTTATAGTCTGTAAATGTAAAAAATGTAGACACAATCACAACAGACTGGGCCATCTGACCAATAAGAGCAGAGTAGAACCAATCACACCAGACTGGGCCATCTGACCAATCAGAGTAGAGTAGACCAATCATAACACACTGGGCCATCTAAACAATCGGAGCAGAGTAGACCAATCACAACAGACTGGGTCATCTGACCAATCAGGAGCAGAGTAGACCAATCACACCAGACTGGGCCATCTGACCAATCAGAGCAGAGTAGACCAATCACAACAAACTGAGCCATCTGACCAATCAGAGCAGAGTAAACCAATCACAACAGAATGGGCCATCTCACCAATCAGAGCAGAGTCAGACCAATCACAACAAACTGGGCCATCTGACCAATCAGAGCAGAGTAGACCAATCACAACAGACTGGGCCATCTGACCAATCAGAGCAGAGTAGATCAATCAGCAACAAACTGGGCCATCTGACCAATCAGAGCAGAGTAGACCAATCACAACAGAATGGGCCATCTGACCAATAGGAGCAGAGTCAGACCAATCACACCAGACTGGGCCATCTGACCAATCAGAGCAGAGTAGACCAATCACAACAAACTGGGCCATCTGACCAATCAGAGCAGAGTAGACCAATCACAACAGACTGGGCCATCTGACCAATCAGGAGCAGAGTAAGACCAATCACAACAGAATGGGCCATCTCACCAATCAGAGCAGAGTAGACCAATCACACCAGACTGGGCCATCTGACCAATCAGAGCAGAGTAGACCAATCACAACAGCAGAGTAGACCAATCACAACAGACTGGGCCATCTGACCAATCAGAGCAGAGTAGACCAATCACAACAGAATGGGCCATCTGACCAATCAGAGCAGAAACCAATCACACCAGACTGGGCCATCTGACCAATCAGAGCAGAGTAGACCAATCACACCAGACTGGGCCATCTGACCAATAAGAGCAGAATCAACCAATCACAACAACTGGGCAGTCTGACCAATCAGAGCAATGTGCACACTTTTTAAAGACCACATTATAGAAGAACATCCACATAAATGTCTAACAGAAACGTAATAAAATCTAATTTAACTGTCACTACGTCCCCAGACCAGGACTGGGACAGACATGGCCAAGAAAACAGCAGTAAATCATGTGTACATGATGCAGCGCGCATACTGAATCATGTCATATTATCCATTCAAGCTTTACACACCAGGGCAAACATCAACCAACCTATCAATCACACATAACGGCCAGGAAAGTGGATTGAACAAACATAATACACTACTCAGTTGAAATGAAAGCGATGTATTTTGCGTAACCTGGTCGATTGGTGAAAGATGGTGATATTGGAATAAATGGTCGAATGCATTGGGTAATGAAAGCTTTGAACATTTAACAAACTACTCGTACATTGTGGCTGGGACAAGTGCCATTGAGTTGCTGATGATTAAAGATCAATCATATTTCCCATAATCAATTTGTCATGGCAAGTAATTTACATAAAAACACTGATTCTTTCGTACCAGCTCCATAAAATCGAAAAGCTGAGTCACTGAGAGAACAACAAAGCAAAGTAGACAGGTACCCTACTGCATTTCCTACACAGAAAATGACATGGAAATGTTCCCCATGAGTGGGACTAGGGGAAGTACACTAGCTACAGCTTCAGCCAATCAGAGTCTGTTTGTTGGGCTTCTGTATTACCGTAATTGGGTCATTTGACTGTAAACTGACACTGTGCCTCTTTCTCCTGTATCTGCTTTTAATTTCTTAAAGTAGACACTTGATCTTCAAACGACAGCGATTAACAGCATATCCTGAAACCCGAGAGCAATATGTCAATCCTATTAGACCAGAAAGCATGCAATTTGTTTTATTTATACCTAATGCATAGAGCGAATGGACAGCCAGGTTGAATAACAACATAAGGCTTTATTTCTTTATGTTATCTCGAATAGGAATATACAAAGGAATGAACCAGACCTGATGTGACACTTTGCAAGTCTGTGCCTAATCAAGAGATTGGGTTCCAGGGTCTTTCGTAAGAGTTGAAAAGCGATCCTACGCCGTGAGAGAAACACAGGTAACAGCGTTTTACCCGAAAAGTCTCAGTTTCAACCATTGGAAAACCATTCTAGAAGCATCTTACAAACACCAACGTTTGTTACAATTTTACTTACAAAATGTTTGTCGTTCTCAAAACAATAAGAAACAGTTATGACATTGCAATGCAAATACTTGTTAGTGTTTATGGGCATTTCAACACACTTTCATGACAATTCATAGCTATTTTACTGGTGATTTTTGAGATTTTTGTATGGATCTCATACTTTTTCATACAGTTTAGGGATTGGTTTGGGTATCCATACATGTTCTACGTACATTTTTCCTACAATTGGATAGACATTGTAGCATACAATATACACAGTCTCTCATTTACACAGAAAATTCTCATTTTGGAGGGCAGCCACATGGTCTAATTGAGGCTGACGAGAAATTGAGTGATGAACTCTAGTTTTGGCTTGGAGCTCATGCTGATTAAAACCAACAGACCTTTCTGATTGAAAGCCGATTAGTACAGCTACACCGAACACCCTGCATTGGGCCAAACGTACAGCGTTATATATGTATATACCAATGGCTTACAACCGGGGCAATGTCATATTTGTGGCTAAAGACAATTACACGCTTTGCTGCTTGCTGCACGCCCAGTCAGGGAAACATTCTGATAGAGCCACAAAAAAGCAAGAAAGAAATCACATTCTTGCAGACAGAGCGAGACTATAAATCTCAATTGAATGGCATGTAATCTCACTCTCTGTTTACCAGGACAAATGTTTTCTCGCTTAAGAACATTGGCTTCCAATTCAAAGAATGCTTTCCAAAAACAATTCCTTTTGAGGAAAAATGTTGGCTACAGTATATACCTACATTTTACCCAAGAACTGAAAATTTGTGATAACAAGTTCAATCTAATTAAAAAAATTACTACAGAGTATCATATTGTTAGCTTAGCTACATGCTAATGTCAAACAGCTGAAATCAATCGTGAGATTTATGTTGTCCAGCAGTGGCATGGCTAGGTTTTCTTGGCCATCTGACTTAAGACACATTGACTAAAAATATAGCTATATGATAGAGTAGCATTAAAAAGTACAATCTCCTTAAAAAATTACTATTTTATTGTTTAGGTAACTCAGCGTTAGCTTAGACCAAATGCCTAGGTTTTTTTTATTTACTTTTTTTTATCCTTGTTAGAGTATACATTGCTAGCTTAGCTACATGCTAATGTCAAACAGTTTAAATAAAATCGTGAGACAAATCTTGTCTGCAGTGAAATGGCTAGATTTTCTGGGCATCACTAAGGACATGTTGACTAAAAGTATAGTGACAAAAAGTTCAATCTGGTTAAAAATTTATTATTTACCCACTTGATACTGTTAGCTTATGGACTTGCTAATGACAAATTCAGTTAATACTAATAATCTCTTGTGTACTTCATGGGAATTTCCGCGACGCGCAAAATTGCTACAGAGTTGAGAAAAAAAATGAACTGAAAATACAGCGACAAACAAGTTAAAGAATCAACTACTTTACCCAATAATTGTATTTTTATGGTTAGCTTAGCTACATGCTAATGTCAAACAGTTGAAATCAATCATGGGACCAATCTTCGTGCACTTCAAGAGACTAACGCTATTTTGTAAAAACATTAACTATCCGATTAAAATGTTGACTATATTACCCAATATTTGTTGGCAACACGTAGTTAGCTTTTCAAATCTCTTGTGCGTTTTACATTCATTTATGTAGAATGACACATAATTGCCTATATAGAGCATCCCAAATGACAAGAACTAATGACAAGAAGTCTCACACAATATTTTGTGTTGCTGCTTAGCCTATGTCACATACAGCTTATCAAATCAGCAATTTATGTGGTTCTGTCCAAGGAAGCTGCTTATGTAGACAGCAGAAAGGAAGTGAGCTCACTTTAGATTAAAGTTCAGGGCTCAGTGGCTCTTAAATTTGCATAAATGGCAGCTCACATAATGGGCAGTTCCCATAAACAGAGCCTTTATAACGGTCAGGTTCTCTTTATTAGATCTCAGGTCTCATCTGAGCAACCGTATGAATTTTACTCAAACAAACGGCGCCACAACCTGTGAAGGGAATACTAATGAAGCCAGTGGATTGAGACTGGTCTGTATGAATGAGCATGGATGAATATCAGTGGAGCTGAACTGCTGACAGGGAAAATATCCGTTGAATGAATGGGGTGAGAGTGATATATAGATCTTAGACATGCTTAATAAGAGCAAGTGGAATGCAGTGCAACTGAACGAGCTGGTAAAACACACAATACCATAACACAATAGCCGCAAAAGATAGTTTACTTAAAATTTCTGCTTGTATTGATCATGATTGAGATTCATATTGTACTCCTGCTGTATTCCACAGAATTATATTGAATTGTAATCCAAAATAAGCACAGGAAATGCCAAAAAAAAGAAGCCTATACTCACCGAAGAATCTCTTTGCGGGTGAAAAAGGTGCAGTCCTAAGATGAAAAAGAAAGATAATAAATTCTCTGAAAACACATAATGTAACTGCATATCATAATAATAAAAAAAAGAATAGTAACAACATCTGGCTTAAACCCCAAGCCTATTATAATCGCCTTTGCTAAATTTCGCAAGATTTAGCCACAGAATTGGGCCACACCCTCTCTCACCAAAACCCCGCCCTCCTTAAAGATCAGGCCAGTAAACAAGAGCTTCCAGAATGATTCCAATGCAGAGAATTTCTGATTGGCTGATGTTAATCTATTTTAGTGATAGGTACATTTTTATGTTTTTGAAAGTCTCTTACACTCACCAAGGCTTCATTTATTTGTTCAAAGATACAGTAATATTGTAATATTTTATTACAATTTAAAATAACTGTTTTCTTTTGTATGTAATTTATTCCTGTGATACAAAGCTAAATTTCCAGCATCGTTACGTCTTAAGTGTCCTTCAATTTTCCTTCAGAAAACATTTTAATATTAGAGCCCAACCGATAAAGGATTTTGAAGGCCGATACTGATACAAATATTTGTTGGTATAATATTTGTTGCTCCAACACTCATGACATGGTTCAAGCGCTGTTTCGTCCGTTTTTATTTTATTTTTGAAATATTCATTTATTGGCCATTATAACTGCCGATACCGATATTTTGGAAAATGCCTAATATCGGCTGATAATATCGGCCTGCCGATATATCGGTCTGGCTCTATTTAAAATGCTGATTTTCTTCTCAATAAACATTCCATAATAACATAATATTGAAAATATCTGTGCTGCTTAATAATTTAGTAGAAAACGTGACACATTTCAGGATTTTTTGATGAATAGAAAGATCAAAAGCAGCATTTATTTGAGATTTTTTGTAACAAATGTCTTTACTACCAATTTATGTAGTATTCATAAAAAAATTGTTAATGACCCCAAACTAGTGTACAGTGACTTATCCTGTTTTAAATGATAAAGATAAAGGGAAAGCACAGAAAATAAAGTGTTGACGAGTCAAAGCACGTGAACCGTGAATCTGACACGTTAAGCAACATTTTTACATTCACACTGCATGGCTGCACGTGGATCAACACCTGAGCTCCTTGTCGGCTTTTTCAACACCTTTTGTATTAGCACACAAAGCCTCTTAGGTTTCACTGTGTATGATAAGTGTTACCCGTCAAAAAGACACATACATATGAAATGAGGCCTGGCAATATGATCGCAGGGAATGGCGGTAGCACGATTTGCCTAAAAAACAATTGTGAGACTGTTCCCAGGTCTGTGTATCCTTTTTCTTCCCTCGCTGTACTCATTGTAGCCATGCTGACCTGAGCCGAAGCAGATTTATTAGCTAATGATTAAGCTCTCCTTTATGATGTTTACCCGTACACCCAGCCAGCGCTATGCTAAAAAAATAACCATCCTCCAAATCAACAGAGCAGCTTGGAGGACCGTTTCATGATTTACGCGTATAAGCCTTTGAGTACTGTTAATTGCTCGTTAATTTGAAATATTGAGGCTTGAATCTGTGAGATGTGAGGTAAGGCCGCAGCTGCGAGTTATTAGCGAAGAGGATGGACGACCCGGTGTAAAATTATTACCATAGACGTAGCCCACATATCTAACAAAGAAATGGCTTTTTCATAACTTCTTAAAAGGAGCCATATAATGGTACATGCACTTTTTCAAGTTGATTGTACTGGAATGCGTGTTGGCAGTACCTGTACACAACCATCATATAATGATAAAAAATCTAGCCAGTGTTTTTGTTTTAAAGGGTGATGAACTGAGAAATCTAAATTTCCTTGAGCTTTTGACATCTAAGAGGTCATCATATTATAAGAATATCCTGAAAGTTTCAGAACTGAAAATGTCCTTGTTAGTCCAATAAAAGCTTTTATTGACACCAGCCTCAGCAAACGACTCGTTTTACAAAGTGGGGAACTATGACGTCAAAGAGGATAAAACACCACCCCGCAGAAGAAGATCAACGGCTACTTCAACGCAGCCGGTTTAGCCCCACCCACCGATTCGTGCATTACTCGCATAGCTAAATAACATAGATTCCTATCTCGTGATGACAAACCGGATCGAGTTACCGAGCAATACAGAATATTGTGCAGTGCCTGGTTGTGGAAGAAGACAGTCGTTGCATAACACACGTACAACACACGGACTCTGGGGTCGAACATGTATGGGCGAATTGGTTGCCATTTTACAACATTGGACGTTTTCAAAACAATTTCCCCCAAGTGTCATCGAACGAGTGAGTTGAAACTCATTATAATATGCAAAACTGTTCTCCACTCACAGAAGTGGGCGTTTACTTCCAAGTCTTCAGTGCGAGACGCCTATAAAAACCGAGCGTTTTTCAGCAAGGCTCAAAACTAGGTTAGAAAACAGCCTGATTTCTCATTATTTTGATGTTTTTGAATGCAAAAACCAAGCGAACACCATAAGTTGACCTTAAAAAGCCAGTTCATGACCCCTTTAATCTCCTTACATGTTTTTCCCCAGCCTTAAATTCGAGCCGTTCGACCGTGTGACGTCACACGGTGCGTGGTGCCCCTCCCACAATTGTTGATTGACAGCAGCGTTTCAACACAGACCCGAACTGAGCGTCATCATAGTTCGTCATTATTGATACACTGGAGCAGAATGGGCATCGAAGCGATTGCAGGTGTTCTGGTCTTGGGTGTAATAACAAACACAGTCATTTTGATGTTCCTATATCCAAACTGCTGAAGACGCAGTGGCTGAGTTTTGTTTCCGAAGGGAATATTTCCCACAAGCAACGTCAATGCTTTCATGTTTGTGCAATTCGCAAATCTTTCTCTCACCAGACTGCTTTATAAACGAGGATCAGTGTAAAGCTGCTCCTGAAAAAAGAATCGGTACCAACTCTTCATGTCCCTGCTGCACCTCCAGAAGAAGTGAGTGTAAAATTTTATTAACATTTATATTTAATCTTTGCGAATCGCTTGCACGCTTTCACGATGAATGAGGCTAAGTTTAAACTCAGGTAAGTTACATTACGGCATGTTTTCTATGTATGATGTTCTCAATATAATTCATAAACCCACGTTTATAATGAACAACGCGTTATGGTTATTGTCAAACTGAGTATGTATACATAAGTAAACACATAGCGTTCGTACATCTCACTAAGTAACATTACTCTGCCAGTACATACAAAGATAGATCAAAGTGACATGTTAACCAACCATTCGCAAACGTCCTGTTCGAGCCTTAATTGTTCGAACTTCTTTGCATCCGTCATGGTACAAACTGATATGATTGTATAGATGTGTCCTCAGAGACTCTCGCTGCCATTCTTTCTCAAAAATATACCCTCAACTGTTGTCAAGGCAACACTCCATCAAAACACCGCAGAACAGGGGGCGGAGTGAGCGAAGCTCATTATCATTTAAAGGCATATGCGCGAACCGGCGTGCTGAAAACAGCTGTTTTTGACTAGGTAAAATAAGTGTTTTCGTACATTACTAATGAGATTTTTTAATTAAAGTATATTACAAACTTTTCATTTAGACCCTAAAGAATCAAATTAACTTGCATGAAAATGGCATTACTGTACATGACCCCTTTAAAAACACGTCATGCAAATGTAAATTCATGCACCGAACCTTGGCGCTCATACCGTTTCGTTTCAATAATCCATTTCGTCACCATTTACAAAACATCTCCTTTAGTGTTTCACTGAAGAAGAAAAAAAGGCAAGCGGTTTTGGATGTCTTCATAAAGACATGGATAAGTTTTTCCAATGCTAGCAAATGTTCTGCAATATTCTCCCCACTAGCCTGATTCACTTTTACAGCATGATGGAACGACTTGATAAGACTTGGCTGCTCTGAGGAATGAGTCCATCAGCCAAATGGGCAAGCTCCACTGATCCAGGTACGTTCGAACCCAGTGATTAAAGAGCACAAGGAGCGGCGGCCATTGTTGCTAAAAGCCATTGATCTCCTTTGATGATTGGCAGATGGGAAACTCAGATGCTTACTATTCAAATGCCCTTAATATCTGACTCAGTGAACCAGTTAAATCACATTACAATACCATTATACATTTTTGTATATAAATCCATCACACTGCTATAATAAAAAAACAGGACTTTAAAGAAAGTCCAACAGTTTACTAATCAGAATTAGATTAATATTTAAACGTCTATGAGTCCTTCTCGAAGGAGTAGACTATGATGTTTCGCCAAAGCATGACAGAGACTGTTACCGAAGACAAAAGCATCTTCTCTTCTCACATGTTCACGACACAGAGGATAAGAGCTTTGGAACAATATGAGCAGATGTCTTCGGATATGCCTCAATGCTCAGACCTTGAGTATCACAAAAAGAGCAAATAATACATGATGTATGGATATACGGCTTACTTCTGTGTGCTGACCATTTTGTTTTAAGAACATCAGTAAAGATTTACCAATACTAAATACTGACATTTAAATTGTGTTTATAGTTTAAAAAGCTCGATAATAGATATGTCAAATCTCATATTTTCCTTGTTAAATCCTACAATCTGCTCACTGTGAAAGACAATAAAGTGGCTTGTATTGCCGCAGACAATAAACTAAGAACAAGGTGAAGCCTCAGATAAAATCATATAGACCATCTCTAGGGAATAAACTGTTTGTCAGCATATGTTTTTTTCTTTACTTTTGAATTTAGTTTTATTTATATTTCATATATATACATATATATATATACATATATATATATATATATATATATATATATATATATATATATATATATATATATATATATATATATATATATATATATATAGGCTATATAATGAAATAGATAGATAAATAAAAAGGAAAATAAAGGAAAAAATCTTTCTTGATATTTTTTGGTCTTTTTATATATTTAGAGAAAATAATTACTTTCAAAACATTCTTTCACACAAAACTTGATTTTGTTGCTGTTTTCTATATGATCTGCAAAGAACAATAAAGACTAGAGTCTCTTACCTGATAGGCGTCTAGCTGTTCATCAGTAAATATCGTTTGCTTATTACCCATCTTAGTCGAGGTATTTTCCTCTCGTGCAGATGCATCACATTGGTCTTCTCTGTTTGAGGCATTTATGTCCACGGTTTGGCCAGCCGAGAAAATTGGGAGCCAGCATGAAATTTCAGTCCTTCTTTAAGTAGCCTATGCCTGTTGGTGGAAAAGGCGACACTCTCCATAAAATCTAAACAGCTCAAGAAACGTTACACTTGTTTGACGAGTACCGTTCCTGCCTGGCGCGCGCAGTATGGAGCCTACTCGTCCTGTCGCTGTTCGCTTTCACTATGACGGAATTCTCAATGAAACTGATTCTTGAACCAACTAACACCTTTTTACCACCAGGGGGCAGCATGGAACGCCCAGTGGTGCACATTCTATTCTATTCTATTCTATTCTATTCTATTCTATTCTATTCTATTCTATTCTATTAATGAATATTATACACATTTTATTTAGCCTATAGTAAATAAATGTAGTCATCTCAATAGTCATCCCATTCATCTCAATAGCAAAAAGTGTCCCAATCAACCTGAATGTATCCCTATATGTACAGTAATAAATACAAAACAAATCTTAAGACACACACACAAAATTTAACAAAACAATCACACTGCCATAGAAGAGCCATTTTTGTTCCTCCAAGTGAACAGTCAATATAAGAACTATTTGTTTTCTTATTGTGAAAAAACAAACAATTAAATGGACAGTTTAAAAAAAACATTAATTTTTGTCATAATTTATGCAACCTCAAGTTGTTCCAAACCTGTATGAGTTTCTTTCTTCTGTTGAGCACAAAAAGATATTTTGAAAAAATGTTGGTAACTAAACAGTTGACGGCACCCATTGACTTCCATTCAGGGATGCACGATATATCAGCCAGCATATCGGTATCGGCCGATATATGTTAATTTTTAATGTTATCGTTATCGGCCTGGTAAGAAAATGTGGCCAATATATTAAAGCCGATAAATAATGTATTATTCCCTTCAGCTGAGACACTTGTTGAGCACTGTTTATGTTTTTGAATTTCTTGAAATATGATTGAAATCTCTTCAAAAAATGAAAATACGGTTCGGTACAACATGTGCAGCGCAAATCTGTCATATCGGCTATACAACACTATAATGAGAACATCATTATAATCGTGCGCTTGGGACATGGATTTAATTGTGAGACTTTTGTTTTTGTAATCAGGCTCTCAAAATTAGATTCAAATTTGGATTTAATTTTATCGGCCGATATATCGGTTATGCGGCTTTCAAATATAAAGAATTATCGGTTATCGGCATAAGGCCAAAATTTTCATATCGGTACATCCCTAACCTCCATAAAAATGAAAGTCAATGGGATTCATCAACTGCCTGGTTACCAACATTCTTCAAAATATCTTCTTTGTGTTCAACAGAAGAAAGAAACTGGTTTGGTGAGTAAGCGATGACACAGTTTCATTTTTGGGTGAATTAATAGGGCTAAAGACTTTTTTTTCCACTTTAAAGTACCGTTTGTGCAAAAGAAAAATTCCATGAACGTTAAAAGCTCTTCCTGGAACCTTGATTTTTTAAAAGTGTGGCCTTTAAAGAAAAGTGTAGTGGTTCAAAATAAACAGTTTAATTTATAAACACTATCAACAAAACGTTTCGCTAAAGTTTTCAGCCTTATCGTTCTTTATAGCCTACTTATTCCATTTATAAAACAAAACTTTACATAACAGAAAAATTCTAAGTCCTGCATTCGGTTCCCAGTTTCCATGACAATATCCTAGTAACCATTACACAAAAACGCTGAAAGGGCAACTTCCGGCTGGTGTGAACTTTAAATAAATAATTCATTCCGCGCGTTAATTAAACCAAGAGAACGTTTGAAATGAAGGAAAACATCGGAGCCGTAAAGCAGGAGGGAAAACAATCCCCGCATTAAAATCTTCAACGCTATATAGGGCAGACATTACAGAGAGGCTCGAGCTAGCCGGAGCTAGCTAACAGTCACACCTGCTCAGATCTGCCCGTGAGCGCTGCACACTGTAAACGCCCACCAGCATTTATTACCAAAACATCTATCCCATGCTGTAATCTGCGAATGACTGCATAAATCTCAGCGATAATGGACTCTAAGAGGAAAAGGACAATGGTGAGTAACGTTAGCTAATTATTAACTGTGTTTTAAACCTTAGCGCGTGCTAGCAGCGGTAGCTGTCCACACACTCTAGTGCTGATTCACAAAGATCCTTCTGGAACTACAATAACATGTTTTATGGATATTTTTTGCGGGATATTTCATTGGTCTGGCAGCATAATGAATGCAGCCTTGCATTATAATTTGAGCAAAACAGCATGGCGTCTCATTTAAGGAATTACTCGCTTGTTGCTCCGTATATGCACTGAATAGGGTTCATTAAACACATGCTTTGCCTCTGTTAATTAAACCAGTTGTTGGTTTGTGACAACTTTTATTGTATCCACATAGTTTCAGTTATTATATTTAGGCTCACAAAACTCTTTTTTTTTCAGGTGGGTGCTGGTCGACTTTAAATTGATTAGTATCAGATGTTATATCCGAGGCAATTCAGTTAGGTTAAGTGAGATTATTATTATATTTATATGATTTTGCACCTTTTTAGAGTATCGAATTACAGGAAACCAATCCCATAACCACCCAAGTGTTGTATATTTAAAGGCTATACAGAGTTTTTATCAATATTTTTGAATTAGCTTCATTTTTCATATTTCCTGTTTTCATTTTCAATTTAGTACGCCCAATTATTTTTTGCATTTGTGGGTGTGTTTCTGTCTATCTATATGACTAAAATGAGAATATTTGCATTATTTGCTGTTATTATTACATTTTTAATATATAAAAATAAAAAAGCAATAAAACAGAACATTAAGAAGAAATGACAAATTGAATGTAAGGACACAAAGATGTTGTTATAATAGAATGATAAAAATGTCAGCATGAAAATTGAATATTTGCAGGACGTTACATTAAACCCAGAGGAAACTGCGGCTGTAATCCAGTTCTTGAGAGTTAAAGAAAAGCGACACACAAAAGATTAAAACTGTAATCACCATGAATCTTTTGAATAGAGCCAGCATTTATAATCTCCCCACAGAAAATACTGTAACACATCACGAAGAGCTTTAATACTGTTAGGACTATAAAAAAAATGCTATACAATCACACATTTTTCTTCTTATATTCCAGATACAGAATGTGCAAAGATTACGCACCGTGCTTCTGAAATCCCGCACTGGGGAGTTCGATTTGGAGTCCATTTTGTTTCTAAAACTGAGGAATTTAGGTAAGAACAACATTGTAGTGTTCTCGGCTGAATACATTCTCACAGATGCACATAAACACACGATCTCGCTTATGTTTTGTTTTTTTGGCAGGAATTTATGATCTTGGATGTATAGGAGAGTGTGTAAACCTGGAGAGAGCTGGACCTCTCTGGAAATAACATAACAAATCTGGGTCCTCTTTCACCTCTACGAAGACTTCTCGTTCTAAACTTGTCAGCTAACAGAATCTCAAATTTAGGTAATGATTATTTCAACCTTAAAGAGGCTATCAGTAGAATTCAGAAAGCTTTTTTATCAGCAAAATAAGCCCTCAAACCGTATTCACTTTATAGCCATTAATCCTGTAATTGTGGACAAATGTGGGCACAGAGGACTCAGGTGTGATCCTAATTTTTATTTATTATAAATGTTATATCACTGTCTTTGATAAAGTTATGTCTATCCATTTATGGTGTTTTTTTTTAATTTTGGGGGTATTTTTGAATTTATTTACTTCAAAAAGTACCACATTTTCTATGTAAACTGTGCTTATTTTTATGTTTTTTTTTAACTACATTAAAATATCATTCCAATAAGTTCTTAGAGCTAAAACCTAAAGATGAAGTGACTGTCACCTGGTGTCTTATTTTGGCTTATTTTAGAATGCTCTAAATTAAGTTTTTCCCATTCATTTCTATGGGTGCCCTTTTTGACCCAAATACAAGATTAAGGAGCTTTTTTTTCACCCACTTAACATTGTAGAATTGAGTAAAAAAAATGTGTGTGTTCAGGAGGCAAACTTAGGAAAAGTAGCCAAGTCTTGTACCACTCAGATCAAGCGAAGTATTTTTTAAAAATAAATCAAAACTATTTTTCCCACATTTGTCCAGAATACAGTTTTAGGGTTAAATGTAGCCAGCAACTTATTCTAATAAGAGCGATGTTTAGATGAATATGTAAATATGTGCAGCTTTCCTCTCAGTAAAAAATAAACACACAACAAAAATGACAGTCAGGAAAGCCTCTGATCATAGCAATATGGATATGTTTGAGTTTTTTTACATAAAAGTATACTGGCTTTTATAGACAACCTAGGAAGTCTGAGAAGGTCCGTTTATGTCTCGTTTTTAAAGCTGTTATTTGCAATGTTTTACTCATTGGCAATAAAAAAGTGATTAATACATGATAATTGTATTATAGAGCAGTTTTAATGTGATTACACTGTTTATAAAAATCAGTGCTATTATAACTGACTTTTAGAGTTGATCATTTCTCTTCTCAGAACCCCTTTCCAGCTGTGAAAGTTTACAGAGTTTGAATGTTGCTGGTAATGTGATACAGAGGTAAGTTGCCTTTTTGTTAGCTATGTATCTGCTTTCCTATCCACCTTTCTATATGACACATTGATTTGCACCTACAGTGTTGAAAATATTCATGCACTCAAGTCTTTACGAAAGCTGGAGAGCATCAGACTGAAGGACAACACCTATAATTACACCAATCCAGGTTAGCATCGTTTTTTTTGGCTTTAATTTAATAAATCTTTTTGGACTCAAAACATTTCTTTATTCTTATTTATTTTGCTGCAGTCTGCAAGAGTTCATCATACCGAACTATTATTCTTGAAATGTTTTCAAACTTGAAAGTGTTGGATGGTGAGTTTTTCATTTTATTTTGCTAAAGACTTTTTTCAGAAAATGTTGTACTCAGTCTAGCCAGTTATCATATTCTCTTTTAATGTGTTTTTAAGGTGAAAGGGTGGTGGAACGTGGAAGTGACCTATATCAACTATGCAAAGACATCGATGAAACAATTAAAGGTACTCACTGGAATTTAAATCCTGTTATTTAAGATTTTAATAGAAAAATGTCATTAAAATGAGGCACAACATTTTTGGGGCTAAACATTTAATTAATGCAAGTTAACTTTGACAGTGTTAAAAATATACCGTTCAAAAGTTTGGGGTCAGTACAATTTTTCCCCAAAGAAATTAATTTATATTTCAGCGAACATGCGAACACAAATTTTTCGTCTTGAGCCACAGCGAAACGATTTACAACTTTTTTCATTGACTTGGAGTCGACTCTTACATTTGAAAGAGACAATAACTTTATATACGGTGAACTTACAGATTTAAAACTTTGCAGTATGTTTTCATTCACTTTAAGCTATGTTACACACTACATTGAAATTTAATTTTCAAAAATGCATAATAGGGGCATTTTAATCAAATTTTACTTCATTACTTAAAAACAAACAAACAGATTTGTCTCTGCATTAATGAGACTCTGCCCATATGTCTAAATGTTCTATAATTCTAATTTTCTCTTTCATTTGTAGCAGGCATGTATAAAAACGGCCAACTGCCTGAGGTGCCAGAGACCAAACCTTGGGTGGATGATGGTTTTTGGAAGATAAAGAGATCAAACAATGCCATTGTTGATGAAGCCTATAAACAGTTCAAGTGGTATGGGCTAAACTCATGTACATTAATCATAATCATTTTCTAAAACATTCTTTAAACACATCAACAGCAGTCACACTTCCAAAGCATTGATTTAATATGTTTAACCATCTCAACAGATGTTCTTCATGAATGCAGGCTCCTGAATAGTCGAGCGGCACATGTGATCTCACAAAACGAACGGACCTTCAACCTCAAGAACCAACCAAAGCAGTATGCCGTTTAAATCTGGGAATATCTCCATCTAATTATGTTTCCATAAGAATGCATCTGTTTCCACAGCTTTTTCTATGTGTTTTTGAATGTCCATAAGCTTGATGCATCACCGGTGCCAGAAATCCAAAATGCTCCGTGTTGCCTGCAGTGTGAGGGTTTGGTTTTTGTAACTATTTCAGTACTTTCCTGATTTTCCACCGTTCTGAAGCAGTGGTTCTCAACTTCCAAGAGGGGCTCAGATGACTTGAAATTAACAACAAAATCAAGAAATGTCTTTGTATTTGGTTATTTTTATATTGAAGATACACAGATGAGCCAAAACATGACCACCTATCTAATGCCAAAACAGCACTGACCCACGAGGCATTGGACTTTACAAGACCCCTGAAGATGTCCTGTGGTATCTGGCAACCAAGACCAGAACCAAGACCCTTCAAGTCCTGTAGGATCAAAATGGTTGGTTCAACAGATTCCACAGATGCTCAATTGACTTATGGCTAAGCCACGCCCCCTACACTCACTCGGACTTACTCTGAGAAACCCTGGCATAAAGTTCAAAGGGATACTCCACTTGTTTTTGGGAAATAGGCTCATTTTACAACTCCCCAGAGTTAAACCAGTTGGGTTTTACCATTTTTCAAATCCATTCAGCCGATTTTCTGATATTTAGAGAGAATATCAGACAGTATCTGGTCTTATTGACTTCCATAGGAAATAAAATATATACTATGGAAGTCAATGAGACCAGAAACTGTCTGATTCCTGATATTCTTATAAATATCAGAAAATCGGCTGAATGAATTCGATAAACGGTAAAATCTTAACCGTTGTGTCGCAGTTGTAAAATGAGCCTATTTCCAAAAAAAGTGGAGTATCCCTTTAGAGATCCATCCATTACTGTTTTCTGTTTATATAATCTGTTTGTTTACGCAGCTTTTTAAAAAATGGCAGGTGCTGGATTTTCACATGTGTCGGCCAATCAGCATACACTAACGTCACTGGTAGTTCCTAGTGCTGGTTTAGACCCTAATGAGTTCCTAGAACTAAAATCCTAGTTCTAAAATAGCTAATGAAAATTCATTCTAAAATGAGTTCCTAGAACTAAAATCCTAGTTCTAAAATGAGTTCCTAGAACTAAAATCCTAGTTCTAAAATGAGTTCCTGAGAACTAAAATCCTGAGTTCCAAAATGAGTTCCTAGAACTAAAATCCTAGTTCCAAAATGAGTTCCTAGAACTAAAATCCTAGTTCTAAAATGAGTTCTGAGAACTAAAATCCTAGTTCCAAAATGAGTTCCTAGATCTAAAATCCTAGTTCTCAAAATGAGTTCCTAGATCTAAAATCCTAGTTCCAAAATGAGTTCCTAGAACTAAAATCCTAGTTCTAAAATGAGTTCCTAGAACTAAAATCCTGTGATTGCTTAACATCTAATCTATCTAGAACTTAATACGTGGCCTTGTTAATAGATGATCAATGATATTCGCTTCACCTGTGACTGGTCATAATGTATTGGCTCATCAGTGTACATCTTTCTAGTTATTATAAGCTTTAAAGCTCTATATTTCATTACATTGAGAGTGAGGAGGGCCTTCAGGTATTGTTGGGGACAATAGGTTGCCTTGAAGTCAAAAGGTTGAGATCCACTGGTTTAGAGAGACTGATACTGTAGTTACCCCTTATCCAATTTGATCACTGTCTCAGGATGTTCAGAATCAAGACAATTCCTCTTTGCACTCCTAAAACAATGCTGTATTTAACATTATGCTTTAAATTATGCTTAAAATGCTGCTATTTCTATATTTCCAAATGATAATGTACCATTAGTATTGTTTATTAACCACTTCTGATGTTTTTCCATGTTGCTGTTCTTGTTTACAATTTTTAGAGAATGCTTTTTGCCTTTTTATTCTATGCCTAATGTGGACAATTTTTGTACATTACTTGTTTTCATAAGGTATTTCTTTTTCTTTGCTCAAGTAGCTTTTTGTTATCTTAATTGTATGACATATGATCAGGCTTTGCATCTTTGTATTTACATTTTGTTGGATAAAGTATGGAACATTCATGCCAAATATCCCTGTGTCTATTTGTATTCATCTGACAAGTAATGGAAATAAGCTGACTATTAAAAAGAATCAGGCCTGGTTTCACAGACAGGGCTTAAGAGTAAGTCCATTTCAAAAAATAAAAATAAAAATAAAAAATATCTACAATCTTTGATTAAGCCAGGAGAATGAAATCATTAAAATAGTATATTAAGTAGCTTTAATAATATATATATATATATATATATATATATATATATATATATATATATATATATATATATATATATATATATATATATATATATATATATATATATATATGTTTGTTTGATTGAACTATGCCGTTTGTTTTGTACAAATAAGGTATAAAATATCGTTGTGAACACATTCAAGAAAACATCTCCATCTTGTGGTCTATACATACATCTATATACTGGCATTAAACGTAAAAGTTGCCCAGCTCACGAATTCTTTTCTATCCTAAAGGTTATTTATTCACTTACAAAAAATTTTGATCATGAGGGGAGAAAAGTCACGTTGCAAAAAAAGAAAAAGTTGGAAAAAATCTGAAAAATGTACCGTGACATCCAGTGCAGTAGGGGGAGTGCAGCAAAAGTATGTACGTTCAGCATGTCAGAGTTCTCATCTTTACAGCTGCTGCTGCAGATCAGCGGGCTGTACATAAGGTTGCCAGGTTTATCTAAATCCCCATTTGCAGTCTGAAAATTTGAAAATCGCATTTTCTCCCCTGCAATTGTTGGGAGGATTTGTGAATTAATATCAACATTCATAAATTATAGCTTACTCTCAAAAGTAAGATTTTGTTCTGCTCCTTTTTTTTCATGTATACTTCCTATTCAAAAAATTCAAAAAATTCGAGATTTTCCAAGATATCCATGTCATTCTTTCTTCAGTCAAAAAGAAATTAAGGCTTCTGGTGAAAATATTCCAGGATTTTTCTCCATATGGACTTTAATGGGAACCAAACGGTTCAAGGTCCAAAAGACAGTTTCAGTGCAAATGATTCCAGACTAATAAGGGTCTTATCAAGCGTATCACTGAACAAAATAAACAAATTGACTTGGGAAAAGATTTGTTCATTTTGATGAACGAGTTAACAGGAGAGTCAAACTTTGTTATTATTTTTTTTTAAATGAGCGATCGTTTTGCTTGATACTGACCCTTATTCATCGTCTGAAATCATTTAAAGCCCTTTGAACAGTTTGCACTGAAACTGTCTATTGGACCTTGAACCGTTTGGTTCCCACTGAGGTCCATTATATGGAGAAAAATCCTGAAATATTTTCATCAAAAACCTTAATTTCTATTCAACTGAAGAAGAATGACATGGACATCTTGGATGACATGGGGTGAGTAAATTATCAGCAAAAGTTTTTTTTTAAGTCACCTACTCCTTTAAGGGATAGGGGGTCTGTGTTTAATAAATAATACAAAATATGATTAAACTCACAAATTAAATTCATTCATTTGAAAAAAAAACAATGCATGATGAGCAGAAAAACATAATAATATAACCTAATTTAATAAAATAATATAAACTAAATAAATACAAAAAAAATATTTATGCATTAAAATATATTAAGGCTCTCGCATCAGGATGTTCCGTGACATTTAAAAGATTTAAAATCCCTGTCGCAGGGTAAAGCTTTTAGTCTAAGTAAAATCTGGCAACCCGAGATACTCATAGAGGAGGATGAGACACCGGATAGCTGCATTGAGTAGTAGTAGTCGCAAGATCACGATTAGCACAGGATGGCTGGAAACGCATGGAGGTCAACGGTAAGGACTCTATTATATGACAAACCTCAGATTATAGCAGTCCGTGTCTGCCTGATATGACTGTGTACTTTGAATGCAAGTATATACTTACTGCACACTGAAAAAACGTTGCGTTGCATTAGAGATGCCACAGCGGCCCTGTACTGCATGCCCTTCACACAGGCACTTACACGTTTAACACATTTAACCGCTCCCAGTCTACTAATATACTAGTCTTTTAACACATATGAGTGATGAGTGTAAGAGAACTTCAGAAAAATCGATGCGTTTTGAAATCACGCCCGAGTCAAACGCCACAGATGTTCATTCAACACCACTGCAGTCATCCTCCATCCTCACATTATTGTGTGTAACAGCCCTAAGAGTAAATAAACTCAGCTAGTAATAGACAGCAAGGCCAGGTTGTGGTAATTTAAAACGACATTCTTGCCTTTTCAGCTCCTAAAACTTCTCGAGAGATGCGGCGTGCGGATAAGTGACGCAAGCGGGACTCCGGAAGTAAGACGCGCATCTCCGTTCAGTCAGTTAGCTTTGACGCGTTAGCTTGCAGTGGGTTATTATAGTAATTGAAGATGGCAAATCTGACGTGGACACAAAAATAGTCACTGTGAGATAGTTTATAAATGAGCTTAGCTGATTTACATCAGCAAGGAGATCCATTAACGCCAACTAACTAACAAACCACCAGCTAGTGGATGAAGGTCACCTCGACATGTTGGCTTCATGAATGCAGTAACAAGAGCTGACTGATGTCAGGACTTAATTTATGAGTTTTCCTTATTAAGTTAATGTTTTAGTTCTTCTAGAACATATAATCATGGATAATACACGACAAACATGCAAAAGAACCGTTTAGTGTCCTTCAGCAAGACTGGTGTTTAATATAAAACTATGGCTCCTAATGTAGTTTAGATTCAGAAAGATGAAATAAAATAGCTGTGCATATGGTGGGAGACATTGGCTCTATAAATCATCATATAATGAATAATTATTTCCACAGATGGCTCTAAATGTGTTCAAACTTAAGCCACATTTAAAATGTATGATGCCATTGCAAAATATGAAAATGCATTGTGGCATCTTCAAGAAAAAGCTTCTCAAAAATACTTCTCAAAACTAACTACTTTTCTTACAAGGGGCCTGGTAAGAAGTCAAATGAGCTGGCAAAATTTACTATTGTATTAATTTTGAATCTCTATAGGCTAATGTTTATAATGAGCAATATTTGTATAGGGGGTAGTTTAGCCAAAAAAGAAAATTCTGTCATCAATTACTCACCCTCATGTTTACCAAACACTTAGGAATTTTGTTCATCTTTAAAACACAATTGAAGATATTTTTAATAGTCCCTCCAAATGTAATGACATTCATTAATTGTTGAGTAAATAAAAAATCTTTTTTGTGTGTGTGTGTGTGTGTGTGTGTGTGTGTGGGGGGGGGGGTTACACTGTACACTGCTTTCTCAAATAAATACTAACAAATAATTCCTAGTAATGTCCCCATCAGATATGCTGTCTTTTTTGAGGGGGTTGCTTTTGTCATTTGTGTTTGATCATCAGTGACCAGTAACGTTAAAGTTTTAGGCTGATTTAAACTAAATGCTCATACTTAAAGTATTGCCCATGCAGATTTGTGAAACTACACCCCTCAGGAATAAGTGATATTGCACCAAATAATGGGCAAAGATTTGCATTGGTTTAATCTTTTGGCTTCAGGATGGTCCCTGGTGTAATTCACCTTATACATGCTTAATGTCACCTTAATTGGACTTGCTGCATTTTCTTCAACGTAACACTTAAAGTTTGCATGTAGAGTTAATGGGATCAGATTAAGTCTGGCTCAGTCTAATTAACTGCTAAAGCTACTGTGACCTGCAGTGAAGATCAGCGGCAACAGTCGTATTAAAAACGCATGGCCAATAGAATGGGCTTTGTGCAGTAGTGTCAGCTTGATGATTTTTCCAGTGTTATTTATCTGTTTGTACCTTTGAAATTGCCTCTGCAGGTGTCCCGTGTAATAGGAGCCATAAAGACTCAGGCCCCACAGCCCAGAACCTTCTCTAGAGGGGTAAGTTGAATTGGTAACACTTTACAATAAGGTTCATTTATTAAACATTAGTTCATGCATTAACTAACCATTTGTTACTGTATTTGTTATTCTTTGTTAACGTCAGTTAATACAAATCTAGCTGTTCATTGTTGTTCATGTTAGTTCACAGTGCATTAACTAATGTTAACAAGATTTTAATAAAGTATTAGTAAATGTTGAAATTAACATTACCAAAGATTAACAAATGCTGAAGAAGTATTGTTCATTCTTTGTTAATGTTAACTAATGTAGTAACTAATGAACCTTATTGTAAAGTGTTACCGTTTTTGAAGATATACCATGTTTTTGTTTTATTTTTTTACATGCACCATGGTAATTCCAATGATATTAAAGGGATGGGGCCTATAGTTCACCCAAGAATGAAATTTCTGGCATCTTTTACTCACCCTCCAAAACCTGTATGATTTTTTTTTATTTTGTTTTTTTCTCTGCAACTTTTCTCATCTCTGAACACAAAGACATATATTTTGTATAATATGGGTAATCAAATAGCTGTAGGTAGACTTTCATAGTATGGAGAGAGAAAAAGTACCATGGAAGTCAAAATCTTCTTCATGTAACGTTAATATAATATTCTGTCAAAGTTATCTAGTCTTTTATAATGTTCTCAAAATGTTAGTTAAGCATAATTTTTCTATCATCTATGGAGTTTTTTCTGTAATGTATTTCACTACTACGTATTTCAGAATATTAGGAGAACATTTAAAAGTAACATTTCAATAATGTTTGAAGAATGATAATGGAATGTTTCTCTACATTCACATAACAAAGAACAACAACAACAACAACAAAAAAACCCGCTTTAAATCATTTTCTAAAAATTGATGTTTTTATATTCAGAAATAACTTGTATATTTTGGAACGTTTGCAAAACATTCTTAAAACTGAACAAAACTTCTTAGAACTCTGGGAATGATGCATATAAATATAGTTTGTGGTCCAGTTTGATACATGCTCACTTTTCTTTAACATGAACAGAATTTCAAAACTTAATGGAATTTAAGTACATCAATTTTAAAATACTTTTTATTTGTTAAAACTATTAGGAAAATGGAATTTGATATTATACATTTAAATTAATGACCTTATGGATAGAAATATGCACACTTTGACCAGTAAAATGTTCTAAATAACCATCAATATAATGAGAAGGGATGGTAAACGGTCAGTTTTACATATCCAAAATGCAAGTACTTGGAAAAGCTTAATGTTCGGCTTTGGGGTAAGCATGAATCATAAAAGAAATCTCAAACTTTAATTTTACAGCTTGCAGAAAATATGTAGTTGTGCAAGTTACACACAAAGGCGTTGCCTTTTTGGCGCTTTTAGCGCAAGCGTACTCAAAACATATTCTGCAAAATTATTTGACTTATTAAAAGTTGTTCTGGAGACATTAGTTCTAGGAGCCTGCAGTTCAAACTTGATGAACTTTAGTACTTTTGTAGAGAAATCCTCAAATATAATGTAGAAGCTTGTGATACATTCCGATTATTATCATTATTTATTTTTGTGCTTTATTTTGACAGATTCAAACTGTAACGTTAATTCCGGAGATGGAATCGGTCCAGAGATATCCACTGCAGTAATGAAGATATTTGAAGCAGCAAAGGTATCGGATCTGTTGTTTTACTCTTCGGGAATTCAGCTTAGGCTGCAAGTTGCAACAAGTGCATTGAGCGACTATTATACTTTTAACCCCTTTTGTGCGTTGCATTCAGTCTTCGAAGAGAATTCAGCACATTTGTGTAAATATTTGCACAGTTGTATTTAAAGTCACCATGAATTCAAAATGGAAAATTCTTATTTTTTCTGTTCTTAATGGAATATTGTAGGATTTATTTAAAATGATTTATGTGCACATCATTATTATTATTTTTTTGGTAACACTTTACAATAAGGTTCGTTAGTTAACATTAGTTAACTACATTAGGTAATATGAACTAATATTGAATAGCACATATACAGCATTTGTTAATCTTTGTTAATGTTATTTTCAACATTTACTAATACTTGATTAAAATCTGTTAACATTAGTTAATGCACCGTGAACTAACATGAACAAACAATGAACAGCTGTATTTTCATGAACTAACATTAACAAAGATGAACAAATGCAGTAACAAATGTAATGCTCATGGTTAGTTCATGTTAGTAAATACATTAACTAATGTTAACTAATGAACCTTATTGTAAAGTGTTACCGTAAAGTGTTCCCCAAATCTAGCCTTTATTTATATAAGACTTTTTACCATACAGATTGTATAGTGATAACGGAAATAATGCAACAAAGTTTGTTTTGGCTGTAAAGCAGCTCTTGAAAAACTTGTGTCATTGTTAAAGGAGAACTCTGGCGCAAAATTAACCTTTGGTCTAATTACACATTAATTACACTCTGAGATTTGTTTTCATGATAATCGAATGTAAAGAGTTTTATCTATGCTAGGATATGGGGGCATTTACTAAGTAAATGCACTTGCACTGCGGTTCATCTTAAATGCAGCTATAATATGGTTTATTGAAAATAATGATACGTAAAACGGACAGACGAAGTTCTGGTAATGCATATTTGTCGATTGATACACATTCTGGGTTCCCAATACATGACCCAACAGTGACGACCCAAAAAAAAAAAAATGTTTAGATGTGAACAGCATCAGAGGTGTAAGAAATTTCCAAACAGGTTAATTGTAATAAAGAGAAAAGGTTTATTCTTGTGAGGCCTCTTTTCAGAGCCGCAGCTACCCAGCTCAGAAACCAGAAGACCTGTTTGATTTCCACAAAACATGATATTTTATACAGTTCTTTGGCATCTAAAACTCCTCCTTCCCAGTTTCTGTAAATTTCCTTGTCTGTAACTGGTTTCTACCCTCTAGGAAAGACCAAATTGTTTCTTGTTTTCTGAGGTGACAAAAGGTCTTCATTTACGACCTAAATTACCTCCTAAGTGGCTCTACGCATCAATCCACTGGTGTCTCAATACGGAAGAAAAGACTATCACAATTCTTAGTTTCATGCCAACTTTAAAGCTACATTGTCACCTTTTCTCAATCAGGCCCCTATTCAGTGGGAAGAGAGAAACGTCACCGCCATCCAAGGTCCTGGAGGCAAATGGATGATCCCTTCTGAGGCTAAAGAGTCGATGGACAAAAACAAAATTGGGTTAAAAGGTAAACTTGTCGACTCAATCATTAATTGTTAAAGCTACACTGTGTAACTCTTTTAGTTTTTTCTTAGCTAAAAACACTTAGTTCTTTCAAAAATATATGTGCTCATTAATGTATATTTACTTTGTTCAAGTAATAAAGTATTCTCTGTGAGTGTATAATATGCCATTGAAAGTACATACGGGTAAGGGGTTCTAATGTCGGTCGCCATGTTGGCCCTCCATCTTGAAAGTACATTAGCCAAAGAGGGACATACCTGTTAAGTCAAGCTTTTCGCTATTTTACATTAACATGGATGTAATGGTTAAACTGGAATGCCATGTTAATCTTGGACTACATTGGCCACCGTAGGAGTTAAAACGAAATCGGAATTGAAAGGAACAGAAACTAATATTCACTGGATGGTCATATACCTTTTCACCACTAGATGAGGGTAAAAATCACACAGTGTAGCTTTAACAAAACTCACACAGTCAATTTTGATTATTTTTCAGGCCCCCTGAAAACGCCAATTGCTGCCGGACACCCGTCCATGAACCTGCTGCTAAGGAAGACCTTCGACCTGTACGCCAATGTGCGTCCTTGTGTGTCCATCGAGGGCTATAAGACGCCTGTACACTCGATGTGGATCTGGTCACCATCAGAGAAAACACAGAAGGAGAGTACAGTGGGATTGAACACGTGGTATGTATGTGTGCCCATATGCATTTCAAATTATTTAATCAGTAAGTCAACCAAAACAGAGCTAGTTGATCTTATTCTTTTGGTTTCTGCTGCAGAGATTTGCAGTTGCAGGAAAAAGTATGTGAATACTTGGACATTTAACATGGATTTATCTATTAATTGAAGATCAGATTTGGATCTGACCATTTAAATAAGTCCCGCCAATAGACATTATCTGCGTCCAATTTTGCATACTAGATAGTAGGCACTACATTTGGTTTTGAAACTTGCTTCATGACCGTTGAAGTGCGTTCTATATAGTTCTAAGTATGTCATGTGACCTACGGTGTCAATTGCATTGCTTCACTGCCATTCACAAATCCTCTCCCGTGACCTCATGGGATAGTAAAGTGTCCATTGAATGCCCACATCAGAATCTAGAATTAGTTAGGACTGGTTCACACCCAACATGTTTTTGAGAGTCACTGGAATGACGAGGATATGAGGTTCATGTACTTTTTCCTGCAAGTGCAACTATATATACATTTATACCCCTTTAGTTCTTTAGGCCTAGTAAACAACAATAGGATGACATTTGACCTTTGAGGTCCTGATTGGCTCCCTGCACAACTGTCAAAGGTCATGCTATTGTCATCTAATGCTATCTTAACCAGTTTTTCACGCAGTGCTAGCGGGAATTCAGTGGGCAAATCTCATATTTCAGTGCCGTTTATTCTTTAGGTAGGTGTCACATGGTCTATAAATCAGTTGTCTCTGGTCCCACTCCATAGTGTGTCAAAGCGTTACGTGAAATGACCTTCAGGTCGTCACATTTCATTCATCTTCCCTTTTGTCTGTTCACGTTATTCAAAGTTTAAAACACTACCATTCAAGAGTTTGGGGTCAGTACAATTTTTCTTTTGGATGAAATAAATAGATTTATTTTGTGAGGATGAATTAAAATGAAATTGATCTAAAGCAACTGTACATACTTTAATAATTGATTAATTATAAAATAAATGTAAATAAATAAACAAAAATATTAAAGGGATAGTTCACCCTAACATGAAAATTGTTACGTACTCACCCTGGTATTGTTTCTAATGCCATATGCCCTTCTTTCTTTTATGGACCACAAAAAAAAAAAAAAAAAACAGTGAATAGTGAGCAGCATCAAGCTTTTTAAAAGAAGAGCCAAAACTATCGTTTTGAATGATCCCAAGCTTCACATGCCATATATTTATAACCCTTACATTTTAATTATGGGGGAACTATCATTGATTATAATAAGAAATGTTTCTTGAGCAGTAAATAGCATGTTAGAATGATTTCTGAAAGATCATGTGATTTTTGATTTTTTGACTGGAATAAGTTAAATTTTAAAAATATATTCAAAATAGAAAACAGTGATTTGAAATTCAAATATTTACTGTATTTTAGATTAAATAAATGCAGACTTGAGCATAACAGACTTCTTTCAAAAACATAAAAAGCACCAACCCCAAACATTTGAACAGTAAGTCCATCAAATGAAACTTGTGCAAAAAAATCTTTGTATAGCAGTACACCAATAGTTTGTTTAGCAGTCATCATATCTTGCCCCTTTGTATGAACTAACCTGACTCTGTTTTTTTAAAACCTAAACTTGGTTTTGTCTATATAAAGTGGTTTGAACAAAATCAGTTGTGGTTACCACAATATTAAATGTGCTCTATTTTCCCCTGAATCAGATTGTGGATGGAGTTGTGCAGAGTATTAAACTGATCACAGAGGATGCCAGCAGACGCATTGCCAAGTATGCATTTGAGTAACGCTAGAAATAACCAAAGAGCCAGCGTCACGGCAGTTCACAAAGCCAACATCATGTGAGTTTCACCTTGACTAGAAATGTCACTTTGTAGCTGACAAATTACTATATAACAGGAGATTTTTTTTTATTTTTTTTACTGGTAACAAATGTCTTATTTACGGAGCCCCTCTAGTCCCACTTTGGCAAAAAGATTAATTATAACTATCTTGTGGCCTCAAGATAGTAACTCGTGGCCTCAAGATAGTAACTTGTATAGTTACTATCTTGAGGCCACGACTTACTATCTTGAGGCCACGACTTACTATCTTGAGGCCACGACTTACTATCTTGAGGCCACGACTTACTATCTCGAGGCCACGACTTACTATCTTGAGGCCATCGACTTACCATCCTGAGGCCACGACTTACTATCTTGAGGCCACGACTTACTATCTTGAGGCCACGACTTACTATCTTGAGGCCACGACTTACTATCTTGAGGCCACGACTTACTATCTTGAGGCCATCGACTTACTATCTTGAGGCCACGAGCTTACTATCTCTGAGGCCACGAGTTACTATCTTGAGGCCACGACTTACTATCTTGAGGCCACGACTTACTATCTTGAGGCCACGACTTACTATCTTGAGGCCACGAGTTACTATCTTGAGGCCACGAGTTACTATCTTGAGGCCACGACTTACTATCTTGAGGCCACGACTTACTGATCTTGAGGCCACGACTTACTATCTTGAGGCCACGAGTTACTATCTTGAGGCCACGAGCTTACTATCTTGAGGCCACGAGCTACTATCTTGAGGCTACGAGTTACTATCTTGAGGCCACGAGTTACTATCTTGAGGCCACGAGATACTATCTTGAGGCCACGAGATACTATCCTCAGGCCACGAGATACTATCTTGAGGCCACGAGTTACTATCTCTGAGGCCACGAGATAGTTATAATTATTATTTTTTTTGCCAAAGTGGGACTAGGGGGGCTCCGTACTTATTGGATGTAAAATAGTTGTAATATATAAAGATGCTGAATTCAGTGATATCTTCTAGGCGAATGTCTGACGGTCTGTTTCTGCGGAAGTGCAGAGAGGTTGCTGAGAATTTCAAGGATGTGAAATTCACAGAGATGTATCTGGATACAGTCTGTCTCAATGTATGTATACAAGATAAAGTCTCTTATTAGGCCTTTTCTGCTCATTTTGCAACTCTGAAATGATTTTGATGTGATTTTTTTTTTATTTTATTTATTTTAAATTTTTTTAAATATATATGGTGTGTGTGTGTGTATATATATATATATATATATATATATATATATATATATATATAAAAAAAGTCATTAAATTGCTGTAATTAATTACTTGGTTATACATTACACACAACACTGCCCAGTAGTCTCAAATCATTAAGATCTTTGCATTGTGATTATTCACTAGATGGTGCAAGATCCCTCTCAGTTTGATGTGCTGGTTATGCCTAATCTATATGGCGACATCTTGAGGTGAGTTGGTGTAAAGCACCATATAACAATATTAAAAGTGATATGATTATCTTTACACTGCAACTTTTACCCGTCTTTGGTTTGTCTTTCAGCGATCTGTGTGCTGGATTGATTGGAGGCCTTGGAGTCACTCCCAGCGGTAACATTGGAGCTAATGGTGTAGCCATATTTGAATCGGTATGTGTTGGGTGCTTTAATAGCATTACACTGGACTGGAGTGATAAATTAGTATCATTCCCATTTATCATAATTCTTGTTTTTTTGTGTGTGTTATTAGGTACACGGAACTGCCCCTGATATCGCAGGCAAAGATCTGGCAAACCCTACCGCCCTTTTGCTGAGTGCCGTCATGATGCTGCTGTCACATGGGACTGCACGGTTACGCTAAAAGATTGAGACCTCCTGCTACGACACCATTCGGGACAAAAAGGTAGGAGGATCAGTCATTAGTGATCTAGAGTCTATAGAATATATGAATCTAGACAGATACTTACATCTGTGACCTGTTTTTATGTTTTCCAGCTTCTGACTAAAGACCTTGGCGGAAACTCCAAGTGCTCAGAGTTCACAGATGACATCTGCCAAAGAGTTAAGGATATGGATTGAGGCTTTTCTAAATGTCTATGTCTGGATCTCATCCCTAAAGAACTGAGAGTTAAAAAAAAACATGAAATTAATCTTCGTATCATTCTGATATCTGCGCACAATTCTACTAAGTGTCTGCATTTTTGTTTCTCCAGAACCGCAAAGCACTGTCTTAAATTCTTGTTCTACGGTGACTGTATTTGTGAGCTGTTTTAATCTGTCAAAAAGGAACTACATAATCTAAGATAAACCGTATTTATTGACTGGACATTTTCTCTGGTTAAATATTGACAACTTGCCTTTCTGTCACATGACTGGAATACTCTTGTCCAAGTGTTAGGGGCTGAAATACATACTGTACGTTTGTTCTCTTTGAAGTGTGTTGAATCCGTTTTTAGCTTGAGCTTTTACATCAGCTATGAACTTTGCGTTATGGTTAACAATTAATATAGTTCAAACAGCTGTTGACCTTTGCTGTGTCAATTGTGAAATGACTGTACCATCAAGACATGACTGTGGTCGGAATATAACGTCTATTTTTAATGGGCAAATCAGCCTATGTCTTAATTTTTACAGAGCACTTTTAAAACTATCATTATAACACCACATAAAGATGAGAGCATTGCCATATACAGCATATCCACAAAGCAATCAAGTTTTATTTTTTAAATCTGATTAAAACGTACAGGAATATTAAACGGAATATAACAAACTAACATTGTAAGACAATTAACAGTATGTTTAAAATACTAATTAAAAATAAGAGTAAATTATGTTGTTAAATAAAAAAAGCATGTTCCTGTAATCTGTCTTGGCAAAAAGAAACAGTCTGGGGGTCTTCTATTCTCTGTAAAAACTCTGTATTTCACTGTGATACTTCTGTCGACACCACTGGGCGACGTAGTTTCATTGTAGGGCCTGAAAAAAAAAGTATATTCTATTATCTTTTGGTATGAACAGTCTTGCAGTTGAGATCCAGATACTCCACCCAGTTTATAAAACAAGCAAGTGACGCCTATAGGTACACTATATAAAAAAATTAGGTTTAACTTAATGAAGTAACCTGGTTGCCTTAATTCATTTCTTAAAGTTCATTGAAATGGAAAAATTTAGTTAATACAATGGAGATTGATTTAATCATCAGAAACTCAAAATATTATGTTATCTGAACTACATAAATGATTTAAGTTGATTTGACAAAAGAAAAAATGTTGTATCACAAATCATGAATTTTTTTTTTACAGTGCTCTCACCCAGTTCTCCTCCAACAATTGAGAAATCTTTCCCTAATATGGTCCACTTTTGTATGCGTTGTGCGTTTGAGGTTGCTTTTGAATTGATCAGTGCAATACCCTCTTCAATGGACTGGTACACTAGCTTGTCTTTTCCTCCAATGATGTCTGACACTTTTGTCGCTCGGCTACCAAGTCGCTGACAGTATTCCACAGCCTCCAAGCTAAGACTGTCCGTTGGCTCTGTGGTCTCTGGATTGATTGTGCACTATCCAAGGAAAGGAAGAACAGAATAACCTGATTTAAAGGGTTAGTCCAACCAAAACTGAAAATTCTGTCATTATTTACTCACCCTCATGTTGTTCCAAATGCCATTAGACCTTCGTTCATCTTCGGAACACAAATTAAGATATTTTTGATTAAATCTGAGAGCTGGATCACTCCTGCATACTAGTCCATAGGCTTTTTGGGGGATTGAAACTTGAAGGCCTCGAAAAGTTATTAAAGACATCGTTAAAATAGTCCAAGTGACTACAGTGGCTCAATCTTAAGTTTATCAAACGACGTAGAACACTTTGTGCGCAAAAAACAACAAAAATAACGACTTTATTTAAACTATTAATTTTCTTCTCTTTGGGCCTCGAGTCAGGTTACTAGTTTAATAGCGTAAGCTTCTGTTATTGTACGTCACGCGCATCACACACATGACCAGCGTCGGCCAATAGTGAGCCTATGTGTGACGTAGTCCTACGCTATCACACTACGTTAACTAGTAGAGTAGAGACCTATAGAGAAGGAAGTGAATAGTTGAAATAAAGTCGTTATTTTTGTTTGTTTGCGCACAAAAAGTGTTCTCGTTGTTTGATAAACTTAAGATTGAGCCACTGAAGTCACTTGGACTAAGTTTCAATTCCTCAAGAAGCCTATGGACTAGTATGCAGGAGTGATCCAGCTCTCAGATTTAATCAAAAATATCTTAATTCGTGTTCCGAAGATGAACGAAGGTCTTACGGGGTTGGAACAACATGAGGGTGAGTAATATACAAATTTTCATTTTGGTGAATAACCCTTTAAGAGTTGTTGAAGCCAGAACTTTATTTTAAAGCATAGTTTACCTTTAGCGTTAGCAGCATGGACAGAAATTTCATTTTGTCTCCGATTAGCATAGCATTGCTGATGATTGGCAACTGCTGTTTCACTGCATCCTCTATGGGAAGTGGGGGAACGTTTTCTCCTCCGGCAGTGATAATGAGCTCTGAAGGAAAGAAATTGACTGGGAATGCCAATTAAAGTTAACCTAAATCAAATTATACAGTACCATCAAAGCTAGTAAAAAATGTGTAGAGTTAAAAATAGCATCCTTTACCTTTTATTCTTCTGGCAATGTAAAGAAAGCCATCTTCATCTACCTTTCCCAAGTCTCCAGAGTGCAGCCATCCATCTTCATCCAAAGCCTCTTTTGTTTTTTGCTCAAGGTTGAGGAAGCCCATGAAGGCATTCCGGCCCCAAAACACACTTCTCCAATTCCGTCAGCATCTATGTTTACTAGTTTGTATCTGCAGCCTGGAACCACCTTACCACAGCTAGAAGAGTTCAAGGACACGTTACACAGGGAACTTCATTATTGACCTTCAAGTTAAAATTATTCAACCAATTGAGGTAAGAAGGCTTGCCTTGAAAAGCGGAACACTTTGGGTCCAGACATAAAGTGGGGTCCTGAGCTTTCACTCATCCCGTAAGCTTCATACAGTCGAATGTTGAGACCGAGGAAGAACTGAAGAGTTTCGCTTCCAATAGGTGCAGCTCCCGAAAAGAATTTCACACAATTAGAGAAGCCCAGCTCGGCATGAAGCTTTTGTAAGACCAAGGTGTCCGCAAGAGTGAAGAGGAAGGACTTCTCCTCATCCCTGAATTTGAAGACAATGATCATACAAACATAAAGGTCCAAATAACATGAATGTAACATTAAGACAGTGCTTTAAAAAGATATATGTACTTGGTAAGCCTTTGATTAGCCTCAAGACTAACAGACATGGCCCATGTGATCAGTTTCCTTTTCATGTATCCACATTGTGATATGCCTTCTTTGATCTTTTCCATAACTTTCTCTCAAATGCGAGGAACGCCCATGTGGGCCGTGGGGTTTACCTCTCGAAGGGTGTCTACCAAACTCCCCTGAAAGGGAAGAAAGAACAAGTGAGCAATGCAGAATAGACAATGCTTTATTTGACAGTGTGGCAGTGGTCCAGTCTCAAGTCCAAGACCATATATTCACTTGGAGGCGGCCTTCACTTGGACTCAACCCTCTTCAGGTGTCTTGACTTGAGGCCAGTTGCATAAGCTTAGCCACTATGTTAAGACTGTCTTTAGAACTAATTTGTCCAACTAGAAAGTAGTTGAGAGGTAATCAGATCTGTGAAATTTGAATTAGAAAAGTAAGAGTACCTTTTTACCAGTCTTTGGTAAACTTTCGAGACTAGTCTAAGCAGTTTATGCAACTGGCCCCTGAACTCATGCTACTCAGGTCTTGGCCTGGACTTGAATGAGCTTGTCTAAATTACAACACCAGTTACAGTACCTAAAGCAAAATTTCCACCTTCCAGTAGAGTGAGCAAAAGAATAGAAACAGGGTAGGTGTACTGGATCTAAACTCTGCAGGAAGGTGGCCCTCCAGGAGCAGCATTGGACACCCCAATCTAAAGCCAATCAAGAGTCCTGTTTTTGAGCAATTACCTTTAGAGCATCTGGCTGAGCAAAGAAAACCTGCTCCCCCACTGGATCCCTGTCCAGAGATCATAGATTTGGGCAGCAATATGGCTGAGAGGAAGGTAGCTGACCAGAGACTCTTGCCTGATTTCAGCTGGCTGTATATCTCCAGCCCTGCTTGCATGATGGGCTGTCCATGTGATCTTTCGGAGTCCAGAATTCAAAATTGTCAGTAATCTACAACACAACATTGCCACTATATTGGGAATGTTATTTTTTGTCATAGCTGCTTACGTTGTCATGGCTTAACATCACTCCTTTAGGTGATCCGGTTGTTCCAGATGTGTAAATAAGTACGCAGCACTGATTGGTTTTCTGGTTACTGATGACTTCATCTAGTTCTTGATCAGAGATTTCCAGTCCTAGTGCCATGAACTCTTCCCACTGTCCAAAAACAAGCAGTCACCGTAAGTCTTTGGTTAAGAAAAAAGTGTAAACTAAGACAGGTCTCTGTTTATTTAACACTCACCGAATACAGATTGGGTAACTTCTCCTTCAAAGATCCAGAATACTGCACTATGGCTTTTAAGTGTAGCAGCTTATCCCTTACCTAACAATAAAAACAGGAGTGTTAAAACAGAAGCTCCAGGTTGAGAAAATAAAGTACATCAAATTTTACCTGTAAAATCTTATCCAGCTGCTTTTGATTTTCCACAACAATGACATTGGCTCTTGAGTCATTTGCGACATAGAGGCATGCATCCGGTGAGTTTGTGGTATAGATGCCTGCCATTATGCCCCTAGCATAAACAGAAAATATAGATGTGAGGACTGGGATTCTAGCCCTAACATTGCTATTTATTTAGTTCACTTCAGTCTGAATTTGATATGTATAGGCCCCTGGAAGAGCTTGGCCAATATGTAAATGGGCTTTTCATGCTTTATATTGGTTCTTGTGGAACAACCTGACATCATGACTTTTGCGTAAACATACATGCCACTTTCAAGTCAAGTGGCGTGTTATCTCTACGCATTTTGAGCTACCCACGTGTATGTCTACGCCATTGACGTCCAAGTGATTCCACGTGTATGTACACGCCGTTAAATGTCCAGGTGAAATCGAAGCAAAATGTGGATCTACATCTGGAGAGTGATATTTTTTTCCTAGGATGGTGAGGGAGACTCAGAAATGCTATTAACCCCAGTGACGGGTAGGTTTAGGGACGGGGTTGAGGTAGGTCATATATTTATATATGCAGTAATGTAACGTTAAGTCAACGGCGTTCATAAACACGCTGAAAAGCGATTATGCATGTTGATAGCACGCCAAAAATGGAAATACGAATTGGCGTGCATTGGATTTGGACAGTCCTTGATGCTTTCTTTACCTTGGAATGCATCCTTTTAACACTTAAGTTAGCTGTTTTTTTGTGAACTTGGACTAACAGACCTACAGTAGATAATGCAATTATTGCTTGGCTTATACAATTGTATAATTGGGAAACAGTTGTCCTTTGAATTGTTGTGCCCATGACAGAAAAGACAAAAGGTGATGCACAGCATGTATTTAATTATTTAAATATTTGATTTAAGCATTGTGTCATGTATACTTGGACAGAGAAATCAAAACTGTAGTGTGACTAGCTGTACCTTGATTATGCACACATAAACATACTTACAGTTCAAGAGTTTATACAATTTGGGTTTAGCAACACCAAAACTTACAAGTATGAAATTTTAGGCATAATGTAAACAACCTACAGGTATTTCTCACCCTGCAAATACAGTTCCAATAGCAGCGATAAACCACTCTGCAGAGTTAAATCCCAGGATGGCTACACTGTGGAACCGCTCCAGACCAAGCTAGGAGAATTGTCAAATATCACTGTATTAAATTTGAATGAGCTTAGTAACATAAACATGAAATTAGTGTTTAAAAAACCTTCCAAGATCACCTTTAGAAAGCTTTTGGCGGCCATTCGACTGAGGTGAAAGTATTCAGAAAAGGTCACTTTTTCCCATTCGTTTCCTCTTTTGGTTGCCAAAGCAGTCAGCTTCCCATACTTCTGAACGGAGTTGGTAAACATCTGATATACAGTGATGGGCTGTTCTGGGCAAAGTTCATCTATTCTCAGCTGAACTGATCCACAGGCTTCTGTAGTCCATAGGGATTGGGCTGGTGCCAATTCCACACCTGCCAGAACCTCCTCAATGCTCTGTTTCTCTGCTGCATTGAATAGGAGATAATCACAGTTCAATGACTAAAAATCTGATGATGTGAATAAATGGTCAGCACATAATCCTGATATCCAAACTCTGAATATGATAAACAAAATAAGAGTTCCTCTACTTACACAGTCCTTCGCCAACATCCTGCTCCAAAAGGTTTGTCATGGGCCCTAAAGGTGAACAGTCTGAGCTGAAACGCAGAGCGCTGGCCTGTTAGATAGCAGTGGACTCCCTGCGGACAGACCCGAGCTCTTGCTGCCGTACCCATGAATCACATGGCGCAACTGCTCAACAGCATTGTAAAGCCCCACAATGATGGGTTTTGGTTACTAAGTCCTAAAGCCCCTACAGCTTTGTTGGCAAAATGTGTGAGAAACTAGTTCCCATCAGTCATAGAAACGTCTCTTTTCTTCACTACGCAACAGCCACAGAGTAAGAGGGCACATTAGGTTGCTTTAAAACTGGCATCCCTGCAAAATGACCGGCTTGATGCTCTTTGTAAACGAGTGCTAGAACTGGCAACTGGGCTGATTTCATTTCCGCTGCACTTTTTGATTTATAGTGTTTGGTGAAAAGCACAAACACCAAGAGATTTTTTCAAGTAGTGTTCTGTCAAACTCTTTTAAAGACATTTCGCATGTTATTCTTACTTATGGCAACTATAACTGAAGATAACTTCACACAAATTCTTACTAAGTCTGCCATTGTTAAAGGAATATTCAAATTTTGCTTAAAAAAACGTAAACAAGGGATAAATACATTGAAATTTGATTAATTTATAGGGCTGTGAAACGATTAATCGCGATTAATCGCATTCGAAATAAAAGTTTGTGTTTACATAATATGTGTGTGTAGTGAGTAATTATTTTGTATATATAAATACACACACATGCTTGTATATTATTTAAGAAAAATGTGTTCTCAATATATCAAATATTTATATTTATATATAATATTAATAATGTATAAATATATATAAAGTATATACATGCAAATATTTCTTCAATATATACTGTACATGCATGTGTGTGTATTTATATATACAAAATAATTATACACACTACACACACATATATTACGTAAACACAAACTTTTATTTGATATGCGATTAATCGCGATTAATCGTTTCACAGCCCTAAAATGAATCAAATGTAAATTAATACGATGGAAATTCAACAGGATGAAGCCAAGGTAATTCAACAGATCTCATTACATTCATTCACAAACCTGTTTCCAAGCTGGTTACTGGCGGGATCAGTTTGCTGGTGTGTTTGAGTGCTGGTGCTCATGCTGACTACAGGACTGGGATGAACAAACCAAAATCTCTCCGTTCTTGGCATGATGAAGACAGAATGAATAACTCCATGAGGCAGTGTCACAATTCTCCAAGTGAAAAACTACAACTAGCTGCTTTAGTTTCAAGGAAATGTTTTAAAATTCTTTGAAAGTTGGCATAGTCACGTTCAGTGTGAAATGTCTTTAGGTGAAAACACTTAATGCATATTAATGGATTTAGGGGCTTTTATATGCAAATGTCTTACAGTCAATAAAACAGCCCACTCAACTGAGTTTATATTAAGTTATTCTAAGATATTTTAATCGAAATTAATTTACTATTACAAATGTGATATTGATTACATTTTTGTATTTCAATTTTTGTTTTAGTTTCATCACCTTTAGGTAAGAGAGAAGAGTCATATTTTTCTCTTCTGTGAATTTCTAATAGCCTAACACAAATATTTCCAGGATAACAAGGATAAATAGATCAAAAATCTAGTCAAGATGTATGCTTTTCAAATGTATTCTTTGATTCGTGTTAATGTGATTTTGTAAAACAATTTTAAGAAACATTTCTATTAAATAATGTCTATAAAATGTAATGTTTTACCATCAAGGTTACATTGTGTTAATGTACACATCTTAATGTTTTTTTTAAGTTTTAAATAATATTCTTCCAAAGTAATTGTATTTTATGTAAGTCGTAGCTTACCACATGACATTTCTTTAAACCTGAACTAATGTTGTCTTGTCATAAAAAGGTTAAAAAAATAGACTTTGTTTTATATGCTGGTTGTATTTTTAAAATATTAATAAGCAGTCAAGCAGTTAAAATAAATAATTATTCTAACAATATTCTCAGAAATAACAAGAACTAATAATAACATTAAGCCAAACTACTTTGATTTCATACTTTTAAATGAGGAAAACCCCTAGTGTTAAATGAACATCGCAAGTGCAAATTTGACACTGTGATATCAGGATCATGTTATTGATTATGTACAGGCATAATGACACCTATTGAGGTTATGTTAACCGACCAAAAGTTCACAGCTCGTCAAACCACATTGAATTTTGTATGAAGTTTAGCCTACCAAAAAAAAAAAATAAAAAAAAAATTTTTTTTAAACTGTGTTGGGATATGCAAAATTCATGCAATATTATCATATTCGTAACCATAAGCAGAAAAAAGTAAATAATAGGTTAACATTTATTTAGGCTAAGTGTTTTCACTCATGAAAGGAAAGTGTCTTTACCTGTTATAAGGAGTTCACTTGCTGCACTGCAACACTTGGTGTTGAATACCGCTGGTAAAGGATAGGACGATTTTGAAGGTTTTAATAGATTAAGCATCCACTTTATCAACTTCAAGCTGTCTGGTTTGTTCTCGTTCTGAGGTAAGATACCTACACCATCCTTTAGTAGTGAGGGAAACTAGGCTACAGATGATCTCAGAGGGCGAGTCGTCTCAGTGAATCATACTGAATCACGAACCCATTTGACCTCAAGCAAAAGAAGCGAATCAAGAGAGTGAATAGTTTGCTAACCAGCCGTCTATGACATGTATAGGCTAACATACAGTTATTTGTTTGTTTATGACAGCTTATTAATTAGCCTGTTTTAGGTTTCAGAAAGAGCTTTCCTCTCGCTTTTCACGTAAAAGAGTCGACTTCTCTAAGCTTTCAAACACGTGTAGCTATTGTGGCATCTGCTGGTCAAAAAGTCGCTGTGTTTCACTTCTTAAAAACAAAACAAATGAAAACATCTATTCATTTTAATCATGCCCTTGTTTTTCACAAGCATCAGGCTTCATTATAGACATTGGTTTAAAATGTCTGCCCTCTAGAGTTTAAAAAATAAGGCTAATTATTTCTTCAGATGTAAGCTAATGAATGCAATCTGGTAGTAGTAGTTGTTTGCACTAATTATCATTTCATTTCATTATAAATATGCTGCTAATATTTTATATTTCAGTATAATCCCTGCAGAAATGCACAAGTTTGCCATCATTCTGATTTCAATGAGCTTTTATCAGTTTGAAACAAGCATGTGTTAGCATTGGAACAATCTCCAGCGAATATATTGTGTTTTGCAGTATGAATGACAAAAGTGTTCATGGATTTTGGGAAATGTGGTCATTAAATGCATTCTGTGTGAAAGCAGTGAAAAATAATACAGTTTGGCATAGACTCCTGGTTCTTCAGTATTCGAGCCGATGCTTGTTAGCAAGCAATGCATAGCAAAAACTGTAATACACACATATTATATGATGTGTTATTTCAGTAGCAGAAGTGCAGCTATATTCATGAAAATTAAAATTAGTCTCTGTAATATCTCACTGTTACTGATTTGTCAGATAGAAGCGCCCACGCTCTCAGATTGGTTAGACAGTAGCTGGTTACAAGAGATAAAAACTATATAAATACTGTTCGTTCTCTCACACAAACCACTCGTTTCGTGTCTTCAGGCCATCAATGTGTACTTACATTCAAATCAATCAAAAGTATCAAAATTTAATTTCAAAGTGTACTATCCCTTTAAGGGTTAATGCTACTGGTAAAGTCTAAAACAATTCCTGCAATCTCAATTGTGTGTTGAGAACAAACATACACGCTTGCAAGTGGAACTAAAATTCAGAAATACTTAGATTGTATTAATGAATGTGTGCTGCATGTTAGTGACTTTTATAAGGTCAATGGCATAAGATTAAAAAATACCTGTAAATGTTGGCTTCTTGATTGTAACTCTCGATTAATGACAATTAATTCAAAACTGACCAAAAAGTGTTTTTAGTAGGGTTAGAAAATAATACACATCTTTATTAAACACTAGATTAAGGAAGACTTATTATTGTTGATTACACAATAATAGCCAATGTTAGCAAATTGAATCAACTCCTCAATACGCTGAAGAAGGTTTCCCATTTTTGCGACCCATTTTCAAAACGGGGCATGTTAGCAGCAGTTATAGTTAAAAAAAATAAAGCACATTTATTTAAAAAGAAGTAATACAAGCATGTCAAAAATGGGTATTTTTCTATATTTAGTTTAAATAATAATTTCATTAATTTTAAATAATGACTAAAAAATATTGCTTTAGTGAATTAGATAAATAAAGATGATTTATATACATCTATTTATATACAAGTCTGGTAGGCTACTTGTTTATGTAGCCAAATCATTTTTTAAACCCAAATACCAGAGCAACGCAATACATTCCAACGCTGACGTTCTATGACGTACACAATATGACATGTGTGTGACATGTGTGACAGTGACGCAATGTGACACTGTGATATTCCGCTCCAGTGTGAACAAACTTGAGAACATTCAACGGTTTATACAGAAGGATTTCACGAGAACAGCGATATTTGTCTAGAAAATGATTCAATCAAGCTCATCAATTAGGCATTCTCACCGTGTGCACATGCCAATTCGATTAGCAGAGAGTGTGTGACCTGTGAGGCCGATGGCACACACACATGCACACAACACTGATGGTGATTGGACACGGGTGTGAAAATAAGCCGACTATACCGAACCAAAAAAACATCAGGCAGCATCGCCATGTGCTGAAGATGCCGTCATTGCAACACGAGTCTGTGAAGCGTACTGGCCCCACACCAACGTTTATGGTGACTGGAAAAGGGATTGCAAATGATCTGACCCGACCTAACAAGACACCGCATGCGACAACTGAAAGGCCACACGGGAAAATGAACAAATCTGCGGTCCTGACTCAGCCTCCACTGGCCGGCACGGCTGCTTTCAGAGACGCACAAGCCCCGAGTGAAAGCTGGAGCCCCGCTACGAGGACACCCTGCTGCTGCTTCTGCCGCTGCTTCCGCTCCTCTCCCACCGCTGGTGACTCGCCAGTTAGCACATGTGAACCGGAGCAGTGTGAAGAAACGAGCCAGTGCGCAAAAGCAGAGCCCCGTTCGTCCAATACTACAGGAAAGGTCTCTGAAAAGAATCAGCCACGTAATGACCAACCGCAAAAGCCAGTGAAGCTCCTGGCTGTGGCCGATTTTCCACCAGTGAGTGAATCAGTGAGGGCACTGATGTGCAGAATAGCAAAGAAGCAGCATTTAGAGCGCCAGGCCAGCGAGCTGCAGTGACAGATTCTGTCCCGCGGTGAGCAGCAGGGACAACCCGCGGTGAGCAGTGAGCATCAATGCAGCGGCTGCCAAAGGGAGCAGCGTCAGTGCCAAAAAATGAGTGTGTCCAATGCGAAAAGTGGGAGCACACGTTTCTGTCGGCTCCAACACTCAACAACGCTGATTTAATGAAAAGCGTTAACTCCCGTAATGAAAGCTTCTGGTAAATGAAACTTTCGGTAATTTGCATGTCTGAAATGACTTTAGATATCCAACCAATATGTTTGTCTAATGATGACCAGTTGGCAGATTTTTTTTAATAAATATGTATTTATTAGCAAAAATAATATAAGTAATATTTAAAAATATAATGTATTATTTTTTGAATGTACATTATTTTAGATAAATATTTTATTTTGTATAATTTATAATATAGGCCTATGTATACTTATAAAATTAAGTGATATAATTGTATTATATATTTATATTTAACAAAATAGTATAAACATTTTAAAATAGTTATTGCTTTATCTGTCAAAATGATTTTGTATCAAGTATGATCTAATCTTTATGCAACTGACTTATTTTTATATATTTATTGCCCAGAATAGAATATTTTGTCCAGTAATTATAATAATTTAAATGACAATTTAACCATATTTTAATCATTAATAAAATAGTATAAAATGTAAATGTAAAAAAAAAAAATCATTTTGACATAGCTCTTTTTCAGATCTTGAAATTATGTTAAGTACAGTTGGGTCCGGCTCTAGTTTCCCTCTGTAACCTCCTGACTCTCTTGCAGAAGCAGGCCTGTACACTCCACAGCCTGGACCAGCATCACCCCCGAATCCCTCCGCTCCATAGCTCCGTCTGGAGAGTCTAAAGAGCTCACCGACTGACTACTCCATAGAAATCCTCTGCAAGCACCAGAACGGCCTGAGGACGACGGACCTCGGCACCTGCACTGAGTTGACCAGTAGGATGGTGCTGGCGGTGTCCACTGAGCTGAAGGATCTGCAGTCGCTGACCCTCTCACAGGACTGGAACATCACAGATAAAGGCCTGACCGAGCTGAGGCCGCTGCCGTGCTTGAGGACTCTGGATCTGTCAATACAAAAAAGAAATTTTGTACCAAATCAGTTATCAGCCAATAAATATATCATCTGATATTATGTTTAATTGTGCCTGCTCTTTCCCATACTTTAACAACTCATTCACCTATGTCAATTTCTAACCCTTCGGCCTACTTAAAAAAACACTAAGGATTTTATCTTTACAAATAAAGGACTCAAAGGATTCTATCTTTACTTTGTTCTCTAAACAAATCTCAAAATGAATATCCATTTCCATACTGTAAATTATAATGTTGTGATGCCTAAATTCACAATTAAAACAGTTATTATATATTTTTTGTATGATGCATTAATAAAAATAATACTATTAAACTTATCTGATCATGCATAAATCATGGAATTGGAATTAACCAATTGTTTTACTAATATAATCCGTGCATTGAACCGTGTCTGAGTGTGACAGAATAGTGATTTGTTTTTAAATAGTATGTCTTTCCATATGATGTTATTGAACTTTCCAACTAAAATGTTTTCAGTGACATTCTAACTGAAAGTGGGTGAATATCAAAATACATGACGGAAACATTTTGTAAAAAAAACACTTAAAAGTGTTATGTTGACGACACTATTGAAACAAATACTATTACAACATTACATGAATAAATATTTGGCCCTGGACTAATAGGGTATTCTATCTGTCCATTCTATTGGCTCTATTTTATTTTAAAGAGCTATTTTGAAGTCTAATTTAAGTGCTTTGAGTATTGACGTTGTTGAGTTTTGTGTCTCTGGTGTTCTTTCATGCCACAGCGAAGTAAACACAGTTTAGGCAGAAATTGTGGGAAAAAAATGTGTCATTTCTGGTTCAAAGAAGTCATGTGTCCTCTATGTTTGTCGGACAGATTCAGTAGGCCTACTGAGCTTAAATTAAAGCCTAAAAGGTCCCCTTTCTATCGATAGTACCCCAGTATAAAAACAATATAAGTCAATAGAAAGTTCTGACTGTGTGTGTGTTTAATACAAAGCACAACAAATCAATGGTATATACTAAAACGTGTTTATCCTTTTCAATACATAAAAATACAGTAGGCCCAGCTAGATAAATAATATATTATTACTCGTATTATTGGTAATGCCCAGAAATCGATCATTTTGCATATAAAACAAATAATCCGATTACAAGATCCATCATAATCGTTTAGTAGCTGGCAGAACATTTTAGATAGTTAACTAGCGACCTCTGCTGAGCGTTTGCCAGAACACACAATTATATTATTTATAATGTAAATTAGGCTTAAATTAGTCTTATTTAAATAACGCCACGGATTATACGGACTAGTTACATTGAGCAGTTTAACTCTTTCATGTTTGGTTGACTGCAAGCTATATTTTATTCTGATAATGAACAGGCTGCAAAGTTTGCAATGCAAGAAAATAGCGTGTGAGTGGGCACGGTGTATTATTTATGTTAATTCTAAACTAATATTTTGTATTTTATTAATTTATTTATACTGCATTTGTATTTTAATCTTTTTTGTTTATATTTTAATTAATATTTTTCAGTTTTATTATTATGTATTATTTTTTGGCCTTTAAAAAAATACATTTTGTTTACACGGTTTTTCTCTAAACATTTCCACGGACTTCCTTGTGACCCCTGGCCGTTTGAAAACCTGCTCTAAAAGATCATGCAAATGAAATATTCTATTTTTGGTAGCATATAGGCTACTTGGAAGCATAGATTTATACTTGGTAGCATAACATTCATACACATTAGTACATGGGAATCGGCCTGCCCTTCTTTCAACCCATCCCATGATTTCTATATATTCTTCGCATAGAAGGTTCCGGTGCGCGAGCTCGAGAAGGTTCTGGAGCGCCACCGTTTATATAAGAGCGACAGCGCGCGCTGCGTTCACACAGCACAGTACAGTTACAGAGAGACACACATACCCGGAGACACAGCGAACCGGCTTTTCCTCTTCTTTTATTTGTGTAAGTAAAACGTAAAACATTCACAAGTAGGCTGCAAGCGTGAGGGTTTAGTTTAAGTGTTCTCTGAGACTAATTCGCGAATTAATGGGACATGTTTGAGGAATGTTGTGCGTTAGCTTTCTCTCAAGAACTAACAGTGGGTGACCACTCAATGCTCTGTTTTATTTATTTAACAAACATGTCTCGTGGCATGATTAAACATAACTAATTTAAAGCTAATACAATGTCATACGCATAGCTTGTGTATGCTTTTGAAGTGAGCTTGATATTATTTTCTATGCTGTGTAGTTGATTCCTGTCAAAGATGGTTCGAGAAACCGGTTTCTACGACCTGCTCGGCGTGAGTCCCAAAGCCTCGCTGGACGAGATTAAAAAGGCATATCGCAAATTGGCATTGAAATATCACCCGGATAAGAACCCGAATGAAGGAGAGAAAGTAAGTGGAGGGCTGAGCCAAATGCAGATACAGTGTAGAGTTTCACGTTGCCTTGTCAATGACAGCGACAGAAGCGAGAGGAACTTTCTGGAAGTGTCCCGAACACTCATGTCGGCGAATGATTGCATTTCTATGGGATCTATCCACATTTATTGATGCCAATAGTCAATGCATTGTATTTTTGTTTTTGTTTTTCGAATGAAGCAAAAAAGAAAAGAAATAAACCAGTCCCTGATCAAATGTACTTATTAATAACTAGTTAGTACTGTAGTTTAAGTTTTGGTATTGGGTAGAAATTTGGTTGGATTAAAGGGTTAGTTCACCCAAAATTCTGTCATTAATAGGGGTTATGTGCAACTTAATTTCCGTATTCTATAAAACAGATCGTATTGCTTCTAGCTCAGGTCTTTGTGAAAAAAAATGCTGTTTTTTTTAACTAAAGATAACTTATAAGGAGCGAGCAAAGATGAGCATAACCAATGTCTGAGAGATGTTTTTCAATGCATCTTTGTGTTCATACCCAAGCAGTTTTCACAGGCAATGCACGTGCAAATTCACTCCCTGACAGTAGGCGGCGCTTATTGAAAAGCAGAAATACTTTTGTCTTTCTAAATGTCTTTCTGGGGCTTGAAAGTGGTAATAAAATTGCTGTCTATGGAGGAATCAGAGAGCTCTAGGATTTCGTCAAAATCTGTAATCTATGTTTGGAAGATAAATGAAGGTCTTAAGGCCCGTACACACAGGAACGAATATCAGCGCGCATTATTCGTCAGCGTTTTTTGTGTTCACACCCAAGCGTTTTTCACTGACGATGAGACGAGTGAACATGCAAATTCATTCCCTGACATTAGATGGCACCCATTTGCCATGCAATACAACTCCATAACAGTTCTCTTTTATCAAGATGTTTCTAGTTCCTGTCGCATTTGTCATATAGTTCGTTATGTTCTAGCACCAATGAGAACTGCAGCTCTACAATCATCTTGCCTTGCATCTTCCTCGTCTTATTTCTTCCTGGCTGTGTAGACCATAGATATGTATATAAAGGCTAGATGTGTTACGGCGGAGTTTCCATAGTCATCACCGGCGGCCATCTTGTCACAGGTAAGCTGACAGGTAAGATGAGTGGTTAACACGAACACAAATACTCGTTGAAATCTTGACGGATTTACGAACGGTTTGGTTTCTTACAAACGTTATTAACGAGGCTATAATTATCTGGATGATTATTTATTTTATACACTTATTTTTCATAAGTATGCTGTGTCATAGCTACATCTCTGATGTTTATAACAAACCAAACCGTTTGAAAATCGGTAGAAAATTGAGCAAGTTATGATTATTTTAATAGTACATGTACCATTAACACAATGTTACGAGTGAGCGAGCTGCCTGAGACAAGATGGCCGCCAGGTGCTGACGTCGACCTCCATTGGCCAGCAGCGCGGACGACACATCTAGCCTTTATATACATATCTATGGTGTGAGACGGCGTATATCTTCTTCACCGTTGCATATGTGTGCTCTGCAAGACCGTTTCAAGTTTGAGCGCCCCCAAGTTGTGTGTTACTGTAACTTCAGAAGCTTCAAACACGTGAGCAAAAGTGGCAGTTTCATTGGTCGGATAGTTTTTGACACGGCGCGTCAAACTGAAAAAACGAACCCAAGGCGTTTTTTTTTTTAAAAGGTCGCTTTTACGCGTCGGTATGAACACTCACATTGGCGCCCTTTGTTTAGTCATGAGGCGTTAAACGTCGGCGAAAATTCGTCCCGGTGTGAATAGGCCTTTACGCGGTTGGGAAAGACACAAGGGTGATCAATTGGCTTTATGCACAGCTTCACTACTTCCTGAACTTCAGCCAGCTCCTTGTTTCCTGTCTGCCATTATTGGACAAATTGATTAATTCAGGTGCATACACAATGCAGCTGTGCATAAAGCCAATTAATAACAGAATTTTTTTTCTTCTGTGATCTAACCCTTTAAGGGATGCAGAATATGGTCATGCAGAATAAGGCATTTATAATAAATGCCATTAACTTAGTAAAATGCATGATAAGCAACAAGTTTAAGGTGAAAACTTGACCCCATATTAAAGTGTTACAAAAAGAGTTAATTTAGTAAAGATAAAGAAAAAAACTAAGACAGGCACACATTTGATCTGTTAAATGTAGAATGGACACTGATCAAGGATGAGACGTGTTTTTCCTGGGATGTGTTTGTTCATGCTTTATTACAATTAGTAATATTAGGATGTTTTCTATTCTCCAGTTCAAACTCATATCACAAGCCTATGATGTCCTGTCAGATCCCAAAAAGCGGGATTTATATGACCAAGGTGGCGAACAAGCCATCAAGGAGGGAGGCATGGCAGGAGGAGAATCTCCCATGGACATTTTCAACATGTTCTTTGGTGGTGGAGGCAGAATGCAGAGAGAAAGGAGAGGTGAGACATATTTGCACTTATGTTCCCCCATTGAAAGTCTAAACAAAAGGTTTAGGGGGGGTCTTGCAAACATTTTATGTTCCTCAAAGTTTAAGTTTAGATATATGTCATTTCTTGTATGTTGTTGTTTTCCCCTTATTCAGGTAAAAATGTGGTTCACCAACTTGGGGTCACACTTGAGGAATTGTACAAAGGCTCAACGAGGAAACTTGGTCTTCAGAAAAATGTGATCTGTGAGAAATGTGACGGTAAGAAGAGTTTATTATTTAATTTGTGCACTTTTATTGGGAAACTTAATGTATTAATATTTGTCTTAAAGACCCAACGTTGATTTATCAGTTTATTATGTGAATGGTTGCAGGTTATGGAGGCAAAAAAGGCACAATTGAAAAATGCTCAACTTGCAAAGGAAGAGGGGTTCAGGTCCAGGTGCAACAGATTGGACCCAGAATGATCCAGCAGATCCAGAGCATGTGCTCAGACTGCCAAGGACAAGGAGAGAAGTTTAACTCCAAGGACCGCTGCAAAAACTGCAATGGACACAAAATAGAGCGCAAGAAGAAGATTCTTGAAGTTCACATTGACAAAGGTATACAACACCTTCTGTTTCAATTATTTGGAGCAAGTGTCCCAGAAGTTTACGAATAATGATCTGTCACAGGTATGAAGGATGGCCAGAAAATCACATTCCACGGAGAAGGCGATCAAGAGCCTGGACTGGAGCCTGGTGATGTTATAATCATACTGGATTTGAAAGAACACCCTGTCTTCCAAAGGCACGAAGACAACCTCACCATGACGATGAAGATCAAGCTGGTGGAGGCGCTCTGTGGGTTTAAAAAACAATCCGCACATTAGATAACAGATCCCTGCTCGTCCATTCACCTCCAGGTATTTACCATATACCATTTAATTGTGTAGAAAATTAATTTTAAAATAATATTTAGTGAATAAAACATTTTAATTAAAACTGCATATATTCCCACGTACTATTCATTTGTATGAATGTTTTAATTAATATTTAGTACATACATATTTAAATTAATTAGTTTATTTTTTTATTCAGATTGAATTTTTATTGTCTTTTTGTTTCAGGTCAAGTAATAAAACCTAATGACCTAAAATGTATTTATAACGAGGGCATGCCTCTGTACAGAGACCCTTGTGAGAAAGGTCTTCTCATCATAAAGTTTGAGGTAAGTCAATAAGTAAATTAAAAAAGTAAATAAATAATGTTCTGATGTTTGTTAAAATAAATAAATAAATAAATAAATGAAAAACGTGTGTGAAAGTATAGAGCCCTACACTTGACTTGCGGACAAATATATATATACACAAATTAAATGATACAAATTATGGACAAATACAAATTACACAAATTATGGACAAATTAAGATTTAATTTTTAATAAATTTTGGTCATGATTTACTAATATGTTTCCTCATTTTAGTTAAATTGTGGTCAAAAATTGAAAAAAAAAATGTGTTCGCAGAAAAAAAAAATCCATTAATCACTCTGCCTCATGTAGTTCAAAACATGCAAGACCCGTGAATTGCGCGTTCCTGTGCAAGATCTTTGAAACACAAATGAAGATTTTTTTAAATGAATTGTGCCTCCATTGCCTGTCCACTCAACTTCCACTGTCGTTTCAAAAGGTTTATACACAGATTGTAAAACTAATCCACATGAATCAAGTGGTTTAGTCCAAATTTTCAGAAGAGACTCAATCATTTTATTATGTACAGAATTTAGGCTTTTATTCACAAATAAACATTGATCTGTGGACATAAACAGAAGCTCAATTGTACTTGCTTGACATGCAAGAACAAACTTCACTGGTTGTCAACTCGAGGAAGCTCAAATGTGCTGCGTAACACAATAATGAACCTCATTGGTTCTTGCTGAAGCTCAAACGTGATGCGTAACACGAGAATTTAACTCGTTGGTTTTTGCTAAAGCTCAAATATGTTATGTAACATGAGAATGAACCTCATTGGTTCTTGCTGAAGCTCAAATATGTTATGTAACATGAGAATGAACCTCATTGGTTCTTGCTGAAGCTCAAACGTGATGCTGTAACATAAGAATGAACCTCATTGGTTCTTGCACGCTAAGCTTACATTGAGCTTCCATTTACCACAACTGATGTGTGAATAAAAGCCTAAATTCAATCTGTTCATCATACAAAGCAATTCGAGTCTCTTTAGAAAAATTGGATTAAACTTCTTAATATATATAGATTCGTTTTATGATCTCTTTATAAACACTTTGAAGCGTCAAGAGTGTTAGTAGTGTAGACTTTCATTGGAGGGACAGAAGTCTCACCGTTTTCAAAAACTTACATTTTTGTAGTTTACTCAGAGAAGATTAAAAAACTTGTACTTTGAAACCCATTTTTAAAAAAATGCGGTAACACTTTACAATAAGGTTCATTTATTAAACATTAGTTAATGCATTAACTAACATGAACTAACCATTTGTTACTGTATTTGTTGTTCTTTGTTAACGTTAGTTAATACAAATCTAGCTGTTCATTGTTTGTTCATGTTAGTTCACAGTGCATTAACAAATGTTAACAAGATTTTAATAAAGTATTAGTAAATGTTGAAATTAACATTACCAAAGATTAACAAATGCTAAAGAAGTATTGTTCATTCTTTGTTAATGTTAACTAATGTAGTAACTAATGAACCTTATTGTAAAGTGTTACCAAAAATGCTTTTTTAGGGCCCCCAAAACTGTTGTTGTGTAAATTAACAGCCAAAACTCATAAAAAGGTATACATTTTTCAGACTGATTTCATGAAATGGCATATGTATGACACGCCAATTCGTATTTCCATTTTTGGCGTGCTATCAACATGTTTATTCGCTTTTCAGCGAGTTTATGAACGCTGTTGACTTAACGTTACATTACTGTATATAGTGACCTACCCCAACCCCGTCCCTAAACCTACCCGTCACTGGGGTTAATAGCATTTATGAGTCTTCCCCTACCATCCTAAAAAAAAAAAACATCGCTCCCCAGATGTAGATCTACATTTTGCCTCATTTCGCTCGGACATTTAATGGCGTGTACATATACGCGGAATCACTCGGACATTTAATGGCGTAGACATACACGCGGATAGCTAAAAATGCGTATAGATAACACACGCCACTTGACTTGAAAGTTTCCGCAAAAGTCATGTCATGTTGCATTTTCTAGTTGAAAACAGCTCTCCCGAAACTCGGCAAATGAGTTTGATTGAACTAAAACATGTGACGGAATTAACAAAACTTTCTTATCTTTCAAACAATGGTTATCTTTATCTTGTGTTGGGATGTCTTGTGTCACATCTCACGTAAACATTTCTGTTCCCTCAGATTGAATTCCCAGATAATCACTGGCTACCTGAGCACATGCGGCCTGAGCTGGAGAGGTTGCTTCCCGCCAGAGATCACGTCATGGTGATCGGATGCATATGGAGGAGGTTGACCTCTGTGAGGTAGATTTTGATACACAAAAGAGAAATTATGGCGGTGAAGCCTACGATGAAGATGAAGGCCCCAGGCAAAGTGGTGTCCAGTGCCAGACCCAATAAATGTTATAGGAACATTTGTGCAATACTTTTTGAAATATGACTTCAAGTCTACACTGAATATTAGGGTGGTTAAATCTAGTTATTGCAGAGTAAAGCATACAGCAAAGATTTCCCCCTACCAAAGCCTTACAAAATGGACCATTTTCTCATCACCATTGGAATTCTTAATTCTGAAGCATCTGATGAGGAACCAGGAATGTTTTGCGACATCCACCACAGATAAGTATTAATAAGCAAAGGAATTATTTTGAATAAAAATATCATCAAGGTAGGATTTAATAGTAACTTCATTTTTGCATGTAAATTATTCATCTTGTGTGGATATGTTCACTTTTGTTTCTCTGTTAGATGTGATTTGGTCAAACTGGTGCAGTTTTTTGTCAGTCTAAATAAAATCGGTATTTGTATATTTTCTAATAATATGACTCTGTATAACTTGTCAAAGTTTCTTGCCTTGTTATATTTTTCACAAATAAAACATTTCCTCCTTTGTTTACTTGTCCATGATCGGAACCGAATGGATGGGGTTTAGGTATGGTATATTTATTTAAGCAAAAAGTTCTAGATTAAGACAGCATTAAATCTAAAGTGAAACATTTACTTTATTACAATTTTTTGAGCAGCATTATATATTAGAATGATTTCTGAAGGATATATTACAGTTTTTAATATATTTTAGTAAAATAAACAAAAGTTCATAACAAAAAAAATATTAATCTTATGACCCAAAACTTTCAACAACAAGGATAACAATATTCTCAGCAACTTTGAATGCGTTGATGGTAAAAATGGCATAACATGAAGTCAGCATGCTGATTATTGCACAAGATGAGAAATTAAACATAAAACATCACACAGAAATAAATTGCAGGATGCAGTTGTGTCATGCAGAAGAATCTTTATTTAGAACCACTGAACCGATAACATGGTAGAAAGAACCTGCCATGCACCAATTCTAATCACATTTAAAGTTCATTCATTGTAATCAATGAAAAAGTAAGGCAGTAAGAAGTTGCACAATTTCTTTGTATTCAAAGCATCATTCCTTTTTCATCCTCCTCAGTGTTGCTTTCTTCTGAAAGAGCAACCTATTTGGAAAAAGAAAATGTAGCTTGATATATTGCAATATGAGACACTGCATCACCAGATATCATTATATGCAGTAAATTCTGATGCAAAAATACAAAATCAACAGTGACCCTGGACATATCATACAGTAAACAAATACACACCCTCAGTCAGCCTAGCTTTTCCTCCTGTTGGCTGGCAGAGAACGGTTGAACACCCAACACACAACACAACTGTCTGTGCATGACTAAACACAGTTGTGATCTTATAACAACCTACGTGGAAATAAGCAGAAAAGATTACATTTTCTACAAGTTAAATATTACACATAAGGCAAACAAAGTTTCTTCAAAAGATCTCAAACCTGGACATTTTACATCCATGAAGTATGAGTTGGGACTCTGCACAAGCCTTTTCTTCTTATGCTGCCTTCGTTCAAAATCAAAGGACGGGTTGAGTAGATCTTTGGCCAGCTGTTACAATAAGAATATATGAATAACTATTAAAAAAAATTTAAAAAGTATATATTACACACACAGAAGTGGCCAAAAGCAATGTCTGGCCTAGGACATTGGACATCTTTACCCTTTATTTAAACATTATTATTTATAGTTTAAGCATATTTATTTGTGCTAGAGTCAATAGTTTTATTTGTGATAACGCTGTGAAACATGCCAAATTGTGTTGTCAAGATTTTTGGCCAGACCTATCATACAGAGAAATTATAAACATGCAAAAAGAGAACTAATACAATATTAATAACTGATTATGATGTAATTAATGCATGCCTTTTTCCCCTGCGAGTTTCTTGTTTTTCATTACTTTTGGACACTACAAAATTTGTTATATATATATATATATATATATATATATATATATCATCATCATCACACACACACACACACACACACGACACACACACACACACACACACACACACACACACACACACACACACACACACACACACATAAACACAAACACACACACAATGTTACTATATAACATTTCCTTCAACAATATGACAGTTACTTTAATCTCTTAATTAGGAAATCTGCAATATATTTTAAACATGCTTCTTTCATGCTTCTGCACTCAAAAACAACATTGTTCAACAACCATATTGATCACTTCCCTATTGACAGTCTGAAAACTAGAATTACTTACTTTTAAAAACACGAATGAAACACCGATATGACTAGTCTATCGTTTTTTTCGGTGCTATGTAACAATTAAAATGTTCCTCGTGTAAAGTGAGACATTAGGCCTTATCTCAACCAGCGCCATGTGAGATCAAAAACTTTCCCATGTTTATCGCACGGTAGAAATAATCAACAACTGGATTAATATTAAAACGGCAGACTATATAATCTATATTAACAACTGTCAAATGCAAGATTCGTAGTCTTGCTGAGTAAATCCACTTACTGGCATTGTCGGGAGCTGCTGATTTTCGCATTCGTGTGCGCGTGTGTGTCTGCTGCTTTCCTCCTCGCTCGGGTAACTGCAGGGTTGCCACGCGCAGCTTCATTAAGTAAATCTGATCAGACATGCCCAGGCATGCTCAACAATAAAACACTCCTTTATACATTGGTCCCTGTAGAACTACCAGTCTAAAGGTTCTTGTTTGTATTCGTTCAGGGTTAAATTTTGGACTCAGCGTGAATGACAATATCATAGGGACCCGTCTGTTGTCTGTCTGTCTCTCTCTGCTCTCTCTCTCTCTCTCTCTCTCTCTCTCTCTCTCTCTCTCTCTCTCTCTCTCTCTCTCTCTCTCTCTCTCTCTCTCTTCTCTCTCTCTCTTCTTTTCTTTCTCTCTCTTCTTCTTCTCTCTCTCTCTCTCTCTCTATCTCTCTCTCTCTCTCTCTACTCTATCTATCTATCTATCTATCTATCTATCTATCTATCTATCTATCTATCTATCTATCTATCTATCTATCTATCTATAAATGAAAAAGCAGTATAATTTCCAATTGAAAAAAATAAATAATTATAGACCCCCTGGGTTGATATTTCCCGTACTGGCAACCCCGCCATTTCTCAGAGCTCATAAAATGCAGTTCCTTTATTCTTAGCAGATTTCTCCACTACAAAACACATTTCATTGTTTGATTTATTTAGTTAACTTAGTTCTTTGACTGAAGCGTAATTACGAACGCTGAGTAGACGAACATCTACTATTTACCATATCTGTTATGTACAATCTCTCTAATCTGATCGTCTACGCCCCCTAGTGGCTGTTAAATTGCTGCATTTTTATTTTATTTATTTTTTTACCTGTATATAGGCATTCATTCTTTTCTAGACCAGGGTTTTTCCGATCTAACCCTCCCGATTAATAACAATACGACCAGGGGCATCTTCTTAGGACATGTTCTCCTAGAAACTACATTGACCAATCGCATACGTGTCGTCGCGTTGACGTCACACAACGAGGCCACGCCCTCGCTCGAGACCGTATGATTTTTTGTGTCAATGCCGTGAACAAGGGAAACTGTGCACTGTCATTCATTAAGGAAATACTGGCTTGGTAAATGGCGAAGACTTACGATTACCTTTTCAAACTCTTGCTAATTGGAGACAGTGGAGTGGGAAGACATGTCTGCTGTTCAGATTCAGCGAGGACGCGTTTAACACCACCTTCATCTCCACAATCGGTCAGTTCACCGGTGATCTGGGTAGAAGGTATTGGACGGTGTCCCGTTATATGCAGGACAATAGTGTTCAGAGACTGTAAAACTGTAATAATTAAGTTTCTAGTTTCATTTTCATTGATAAAGTAGGTTTGAAAAGCACATGTGTTTTTTTTCTTCAGCTAATTATGATTATGTTTAAAACATCTAGATTTTACACATGCATAGGCCTTTGATTACATATATGTAGACAAATTAAAATATATATTTCTCATAATGTTTTATATATATATATATATATATATATATATATATATATATATATATATATATATATATATATATATATATATATATATATTCATATTTTAATATATAGATTGTTTTTATTTTATATAATTTAAATGTTTTACCGGTATTTATTTCTATACAAATCAGTATTAATATTAAAAACTAGGTAAATAATCATAAATATTTAGATTAATAAATAGATAGGTAAGAATCTAATCTATATCCGATACAGATACACTCTGGAAACAATGCTGTCTGTGAAGGTGTGAGAGTCATATTTTGCTGACCACAGCTGTATCTACTTTTAACCTGTCAAACCCTGCTCACTAATGGCCGTACAAGTTCACACAGGAGTCTACACAAGAGAAACATAAACTGTATTATTGAGTTATATGTTCATTTTGTGTTCATGATAATGGGTTCAAGCCACTTAAAGTTGCTGGTAGTAGTTTTGCTGTAGTGTTCACTGTTCAGGTTTAAAACCTATGACCATGGGTTACACCTAAGATGCTGTAAAATAATATTAATATGCGTACAGGACGAAATAAGTGCAAAATTTGCATTGCAAATGCTTAAATAACCTAATCAGCTTTTCTCAAATAGATTTTCTACAATTGTTTTTCCCTGTCAGCATAAACCTCATAACATTTTGTTTAATTTACGAATAAAACAAGAAAATAGTTAAAAAGAAAATGAAAACAGGTGTTCATTTCTTATACAATTTAACTTCCCGTGCACATGTATCTCTTCTTTAAGGATTTTTTAGACAAAATGCTTTTTGCATTGTGTGTGTGAAAGCTGCACAGTTGTCTTTCGTTCTGCCTGCACAGAGAGTTTAGTCATTTCCTTTGTCAGTTTTTCCATCTAGAGTTAAAACGTCACCGCCCTCTGCCTTTGTTTGCGATGGTGCTCTTGCATGGGCTTTCTGAGCTTCGAACTTTCTTTCAGACTTCATTTGTATTTACATCCCCATTTATCGGCAAAACCAGCACATTCTCTGAGTCAAAATAGCAATTTCCCTGAAAAAAGTAGCTTTTTTTTTAGATGTGAGAAATCATCACAACCACTTTGCATTTTGATGACAAAGTCAGGACGGCGTGCTGGGGAAAGTACAGTTCCTTTGTGTGGGGTCATATAGACTTGACCGTGAACAGAGAGCTGTACTGTTTGAATCCCCATCATGTTCTCGTGATATTCACTCAGCCCATCTCAGCATTCTTCCGCCAATGCAGTGGAGCGTTTGACTGGCATCTGCTTTCTTGTGCCAGGACGTCCATGACCCCAGTTATGGCCACTCTGCATACTTCCCACACTTCTCTGAGCTGTCCACCTCCACTTCCTGTGACTCTCTCTCTCTCTCTGTGTGTTTCTCTCAGGGTTGTGATATTGCTTCGATTGCTTGATAAATTGCTTGTCATGTCCCTTATTTTAACGATAGCTAAGTATTTGGTAAATTACTGAATGTAAATGCAATATACAAACTTTCATTGATTGAAATGCCAATGAACTCACAATGTTTGAGTTGTGTCTGGGTGTAAAGCAACACCCAAGTCTCCAAATATGATATTCTGGTCTCTAAACGGCAAAAAAATAATTTCTTAAAGGGTTAGTTCACCCAAAAATGAAAATTCGTATTTACTCACCCTTATGTTATTCCAACCCCGTAAGACCTTCGTTCATCTTCGGAACATGAATTAAGATATTTTTGATGAAATCTGAGAGCTGGATCACTCCTGCATACTAGTCCATAGGCTTCTTGAGGGATTGAAACTTGCCGGCCTCGAAAAGTTATTAAAGACATCGTTAAAATAGTCCAAGTGACTACAGTGGCTCAATCTTAACTTTATCGAGCGACGAGAACACTTTTGTGCGCAAAAACAAACAAAAATAACGACTTTATTTTCAATTATTCCCTTCTTTCTCTATGCGCCTCTAGTTAGTTAATGTAGTGTGATAGCATAGAGCTACATCACACATAGGCTCACTATTGGCACGACCTGGTCATGTGTGTGATGCTTGTGACGTGCAATAACAAAAGCTTACGTTATTAAACTAGTAACCTGACTCGAGGCAGAGAGAGAAGTAAATGAATAGTTGAAATAAAGTCGTTATTTTGTTGTTTTTTGCGCACAAAAAGTGTTCTTGTCGTTTGATAAAGTTAAGATTGAGTAACTTGGACTATTTTAACGATGTCTTAATAACTTTTAGAGGCCGGCAAATTTCAATCCTCAAGAAGCCTATGGACTAGTATGGAGGAGTGATCCAGCTCTCAGATTTCATCAAAAATATCTTAATTTGTGTTGCGAAGATGAGACGAAGGTCTTACGAGGTTCGAACAACATGAGGGTGAGTAAATACTGACAGTATTTTCATTTTTGGTGAATGTAACTCTTTAAGGACCGTTCACACCAAGCACATAACTGTAATGATAATGAATAATCTATATAGTTTTTAAAAGTGTTTTATTTAAAAGAATTGCAGAGTCTACACCAGAACTACAGTAATTATAATGCCACAATATCATTGGAATTACTTTGCGATTCTCTTCTAGCTGATGAACGATTGACAGCCAATCAGAATCCATCCCGAGAGAGCTTGAGCATTTAAGCATCAGTTGACAAAACTGCAGTGTGTGTTTATATCGACAGCGATGTCGACGCAGAATTGTTATAGTTGGCTTCAATGGTTTTTAAGGTGAATGGGCCTTTAGTCAGTGCTATGGTCTTGTTTTCCAGGATATATCTAACAAGATAAATATACAGCATGCAAAAATGACATAAGATGAAGATTGTCAGAGAAATCAAACTAAATTTAATGAAGGTTTATGCGTAAAACAAGAACTGTTCTTATAAACCTCTTAGTTACCAGCTCAGATCTTGAACTACTACAGTATATTGTTGTAGCTGTAGACATTTTTCCCACAGGAAACAGACCCGATCTCATGAAAGTTCGTATCTATAGCACGAATGTAATTTTTCGTGCCATTTATACGCCAAAAACAGTTTTTGCGTGTATGGTACGCGTTTTCGCATGCATATGATACGCACCATATGGCGTATAATATGCACATACTCCACCACCCCCTCCCCCTAAATCTACCCCAGGGTTTTTAGTGCATAGCATATGCACGCAAAAGCCTTTTTTGGCGTATAAATGCCACGAGAAATGACATTCGTGGTATAGATACGCATTCCTGTGTTGGGAAAACCACATCACAAAGCCTCTTGTTTGACTATAGTTATATTGAGTGTAAAGCATCTTTTTGAATTTCTGTTGAAATAAGCTTAGAAATCTTGATTTATTTCATGAATGGAAACAATCTTTCTTCAACGTCAATAGGTTTAACATGTCAGATACACAGAGATTCAGAGAACAACCTTAAATGTTAGGTTTGTTGCAAACTACACAAGTTGTTGCCTGATACTAGCAACAAGCAATTTTCCACTAACCAGCAGGACAAGAGGACAGTTTAACCCCAGGAACTGGAAATAGCTCATTATATCTTCACCACTGCAGTCTAACATTGATTGAACCATTGGTTCCTTGCGGTGCCAGTCACTAAAGATCTGACGATGTTTCCCTTCTTCCCTGTTGTCAGGAATTGATTTCAAAATCAGAACTATTCGAGCTGAACGGCAAGAAAATCAAGCTGCAGATATGGTGAGCAGATATCGTTTGTCATTGCAGTGCCAATTTGTATTTTATATATCCTGTTATGTCAGCTGTGTAAACTCTTGGTTTGTTTAAAGAGCTACTCACACCCTAAACAGATATACAGGCAACAGATTCTACACTTTATTTGAGTTGTGTTGCTTTTAAACATTATACCAGTTAGCTTCGAGGCATTATATGCTATTGTGGTCTACTCCTAAAAGCACATATCAACATTTTATTCATCTTGTGCACAAATATTCCATTTTTTGTAATATGACAATGCAACTTGTGAAAATAGAAGTACACTTTAGCACACTTTAATTATGCACAATTATGCTAGCTATAAGAATATAGGCCTATACTTCAAAATAATATATTTAAATGCGAACTGAATTTGTTTTTAGACTCTTAACTGCATGTCATTTGCTATTAAATGAATTTTATTATATAGTTTTTATTAAATGCACTTCTTATTCGGCCCACTTTATATGTAATTTCATAGTTACTCCTGTTGTCTTTGATAGATGGTTAACGTGTACTGCTGAATGTACTAAATTACATTTTAATGTCATTTCTATTGAAACTTGTATTTGTAATTACATATTTTTTAATGATGTAGTTGCAATTTTGTGCATTTAAAATGTATGTGTGCTTTAGCATAGTTAGCAAAACAGAAGGATTTAAAATGTATTTAAAGGAAAACTTTGAATGTGACATTGTGTACAGTAAATAAGTGTGTTTAGTACACTTAAGTGGCCTTTTATTTAATTCATATTATATTATCTGCAATTACTATAAGGAAGTGTACTTTCTTTTTATTAAAACTAACTTGCGTATGATTAGCAAGTAGCTAATCATGATTAACAAGTAGCTAATCATGGTTTGATATTTTTGGTTTCACTAACACTCATACATTTGCACTTTTTCTGCTCTAAAACTTGGATAAGCCCTTCAAACTTTTTTTTTTTTTAAACTGGAAATATGTCTAAACAAAATAGAAAACAGTTAAATAAACCAGTTCATGTGCTAACAATATGCTAGCTAATATCTAGGCTCTATACAAAGGTTTTTGGGATCCTTAAGTGCTGATATTAATGGTCCTTGAGAGTACTTGATAAGTAAGAAGGAAATGACATCTTACACTGTGACTATTCTTCCTGTTAACTGTCATGTTCACACACCCTGTCCCGCAGACTAATGAAGGATGAGTGTCATGGACAGCCGTGACCTCTATCTGCACATCCTACTGGATGTTTAAATCAAAATTTACGGAAAGAACAGGGTGGGATTCATCACAAACCAATATAAAGTGTTGATGTTGAGCGAGGTGAAGAAGGATAGAGGTAAGGACGTGTATTTGTGTTTGACTGTCTGGTTGTTTTACAGGGACACTGCGGGGCAGGAAAGATTTAGGACGATCACCGCGGCGTATTACAGAGGTGCTATGGTAAGACACTACACTGCAAAATAAATGATTTCTTACTCAGTACTTTTGTCTTGATTTCCAGTACACATTTCTAAAAAAGGTCAGACTGCCGAAAGTCGCTGCAGGAACAATGTGTTGTTGCAAAGTGCCGAAAAGAACCGAAAAGTTCATTTTAATCAAACCAAACCTGCCAAGTGTGAACACAACCTTAATATCTAAAGTCATTTTGCTATTTAATTAAATGTATCTTGATTTGAATGATTAGATATTTGGACTGGAAAACAAGACAAAATTACTAAACAAGAATATATATGCAGTGCGCACATATATGTCTAAGTTTTGATTGTTTTATATTTCTGCTGGTTTTGTTTTCAGGGCATTATGCTGGTATATGACATCACCAGCGAAAAGTCATTTGAGAACATTAAAAACTGGATCCGCAACATCGAAGAGGTAACTGACATTACATATGTTCAATTGATGAAGTAAAATGGTTTACATTATAAAACAGGTCCTTATTATCCGGTCCTTATTTTTTATTGGTCCGTACATTGGATAATACGCTTCCATGCTGTAAATTCATGTCAAATATAATTTTTCAAGTATTTGATACATTTGTTGGAGAATTACATTTCTTTTGACTACTGAACTTGTCAATCACTCATTTCAGCATGCATCATCTGACGTAGAGAAGATGATCCTCGGGAACAAATGTGACATGAACGACAGGAGACAGGTGTCCAAGAGAGAGGAGAGAAAGTGAGATCTCTCACATCTTATATGCTTTTACAGTATTTCACACAAATAGATGTATCAAAAAATAATTTAAAATTAATAAAAAAACATATATTGTATTTTATTTAAAAATAAAATAAAATTCATTATTGTAATACTACCTATTTATAGTTGTATTATATGGAATGAGCTAGTTTGTGTGATACTGGATATTTGTTAGTATAGTAATTGTTGTATTTTTTCCCATTTTTTTTTTCTCCAGCTGGCAATTGATTCACGGGATCAAGTTTTTGGAAACGAGTGCAAAAACCAGTGTAAATGTCGAAGAGGCCTTTTTCACCCTCGGCAGAGACATTATGGCTCGACTCAACAGAAAAATGGTGTGTTTTTTGCAAATTTTCCAAAACAAAACACAAATGCATTATGCTGGATATCATTTATGATTAATTTTCTTATAGTTATTAAAAAATATTTTTTAAATATTTGTAAATCGTTTTAAAACAATCTCTACTGTGGAAAAAACTAAAAAAACGTAACACTTTAAAATAAGGTCTCAATTGTTAACATTAGCTAACATGAACTGACAATATATTTTTGAAGCATTCATTAATCTTTGTTAATGTTATTACATTGTTTGTTCATGTTAAACATTGTCACAGTGAATTAACAAATGTTAACTTACACATATTTAGATTTTAAATAATGTATTACTAAATGTAGAAATGAACATGAAGATTAATAAATGCTATAGAAGTATTGTTTATTGTTCATGTTAATTAATGTAGTTAACCAGGGCCGGCGATTCCTATAGGTGAACTAGACGGTTGCCTGTGGTGGGAAAGTTCACTTTCTACATGAACTAGTTCAAACCAAAGGGCTAGAGCCGGCCCTGTAGTTAACGAATGTTACAAATTAAAAAGATTATTGTAAAATGTTACCACAAACAGACCCCTTTTATCTGCATTTAGTTTTATATTCGGTTCAGCAATAAAAAATAAATTTATATCATTTATCTTCATTTATTTCAAATTAAAATCTGTGGTCCTCCTGTGGTGAAAATCAAGTTTTAAATGTTGTGTATATACCTATGTGGTGTTTCTAATATGGTTTAAGACAAACTATGAGCAAATTCATACGTCTCAGCACCATCGCTGAGTATTTTCTCCTTAAAACTGCAGTGAAACAAAGACAGTCTGAAAAACGCAGTTTGAAATCGCTGGTGTTTCTGACATAAACTATGTTGTAACCAATCAGGGGCCTCATTTATAACCATTGCGTACGCACAAAACAGGCCCTGAAAGAGGCGTATGCCACTTCCGATGCTGTTGGTGATTTATAAAAACAAACTTGACGGGAAAATGTGCGCACCTGCACGCAAATTCTGACCCATGCGTACGAACGTTTTGGAGATGGAGCAGTTTGGCGACACCGATGGTGAGCTTGAGTTAAATGTCTTTTTGTTCACTTTTAGACAGAAAATCTAAGGAAATAATACATATACAGAAAGATAATACAAATATAATTTCACTCACCAAACCTATCACTTGAAGCCAATATCCATTCCTTCTTAAATATCCACGCCAGCGAGCGCGTTGGGCGGTTTAGTTGAGTCTAACGCAAGATGAAGTAAAACCGTTATTCTTCATTATGAGTCCATCATAAATAAAGTGCATGTTCACAATAATAGTTTATAAATGAATGATTTAAACTATGTTTTACTTCTAATGTAAACATTTAGATTAAATATCCCATTCTCATTAATGGTGTTAAACACTTCAACATGAAATCATTAATGAGAAGTTACAACATTTTTATATTCAATAAATATAAATATTTGTTGTGGATGTGATGCTTTGAACACCTACTCTGGCATGCTTTGTGTGTTTTAATGTGGTAACTACATAGATAATTGCTTATCATGATAGCAGATTGTCTGAGAAAATGGTTTTGTGCAAATAATGCACAACAAGGTCTATTTGTTTCCATTAAAAATATAAATTTTTCATTTTAATTAATAAATTCCATTAAAATAAAATACTATTTGGCCAGTGGAAAGGATTGAGAAAAACTTCCTCTGAAATGTATTTTGCACTATTTTATTTTATTTATTTAAAAAAAAACAAGGGAAGGATGGGCTACTAAATGATTTTTATTAATGTAATGTGACAGCACATTCGTATTTCATATTTTCCTAATGTCTTGTACTGTTAAACATGTTATCATGTGGATGAATAATCATATGCAAATGATATGCAAATGAGTACATGCATAGTAAAACTAGGCGTTATAATCTCCATATATGTTTTTTCGGGAGAAGACGCATGTGCGCACAATCCTCCGCTGACTGGGATTTATTTTATAAGTCTGAAAATTTTTTTGCGTACGACATTTATGGCTTTCGGCCACACGTACACTTTTAGTAAGGATCCTACGCAGTTTTATAAATGAGGTTTTATAATCTTTTTACAACCCTGATATCATGAACCTAATTTCTTTTGTTTTATAGGTTTTACAAGGCAGTATTAAAATGTGTCTGTCTTTCCATTTCCTAGAATGACGGTGGTCAAGCAGATGGTGGGGGGCCGGTGAAGATTTCAGAGAAGCGCACCAAAAGCACAGCATCTTTAAGTGTGCTCTGCTGTAACTCATTTTCAGCGCGTGGATCCGTTCACTTGCTGCGTCTCTGCGGCAGCTCAGTTGGTATAACATATCACATGAGCCCCTGCAAAAGAGCTGGACCATCAGGCTCAAGAAGGTTCGTGTTTCCAAGCCCTTAAATACAAGTTGGAACAGAGGAATGATGCCGTTTTGAGAGATTTACATGGTTCACTCTGTGCTAGAGTCGCAAATAGGAAACGTCTCCTTTGTTGTGTGGTGATAATCGTGATGATTGTGTCAAAAGATAATGGATCAAATATGAATGGTTTGGCTTTGATAGGTTTTTTGCAAAATATTCTATATAGACACAGCACTGGCTGGCTTACAATATTTGCTGCTGAAGGCTTAAATGTATCGCGTACAATATTTATGAAGTAGTGAGCGAGTCTGTTTTGTTGTAATATGTTCCTGAGTGTCTTTTATACTGCGTATACACTGTTCTTGCACTGGTTCAAAAAATGTTATAGAGAAGATCTGTAAAAATGCCATTTTTGGAACACTAGTGGGTTAAAAGCACTTTACGTGTGTTTTCAATGAGCTCTTTCTACAGGCACATGTCCATGTATAGCACAGACGGACATCAATCCACCCGCTGGAAGGTTGCAAAGATAGAACATGATGGCTGCAGAGCATGATGGGTAAAGGAATAGGGTATCAAAGGGAAGACGTCTTACTTGGCAACATCACAGTCACCCTTTGGAAGTGAGTGTCTGACACAGCCAGTCAAACCTGGGAACCATCAGTATTAATGGAATAAGAAAAATTGTGCCTGTGTTGTAGATCCAGCATTAGGAATATAACATAGGCATTGGGTTTATGTTCAAAATCAGCCCAGCACTGATTTGTGAAAATAATGTAAATTTTCCTGTTGGTTAATTAAGATGATCAGTAACTATTTAATTAGCATTTAAAATGAATGCTGTTCATTCAGTATAATGTTTTTCAACTTGATAGAAAAAGAAAAGTCACTGATGCATGTTTATGTAAATCCATTAACGGAAACTGAGCTTTTTTGTATTTCGATTTGATATTTCTCACATTTGTAGCTCTTTTTCATTTTTTTGATTGAAAATTTCCAGTGCATGATATATTAATACTGTGCAAACAACTTTTATTTACGATTTACGTTTTTTTCACCATAGGCTCTTAAAAGAAACATTGCCAAAAAGTGGTATTATGTGATTTTCATGCTTGACTGTCAATGTGCGTAAATTGTTTTAGCTCAAAGGATCCAGGGTGAATTCAACTGGTTAAATCAGCACTTATGTTTCAAATGTGTGAGCCATTTTGGTCTCCTATTGAAACTGCACTAAAGGCTGTGTCAGAAGAAGTAGTACAGATTACAGCAATAAAAAGTCCCTATTTGGGAATTACTTCCGACTACTTGTGCTGATATTAGGGACCTTAAAGCCTTGGATCTGTCTCCATTAATCTGAGTTGGACAGATACTGCCATAGTATTTTGAAAGAATGTTTTGATGATTATCATTTTACTTTTGACAAATGTAGCATATATCATGACCACTGATATTCAGTATGGGACCATTGTTATGCATGTATTTTCTTTCATATTTGTGACTGTATGTCCAATCTTTTTCAAGATACATGACGCAACTAGTTACCTGAAAAGCTAAAATGCTCATTTAAACATGTTAAAACCTTAACAAAGAAAATGTGAACAAGAATTTAAAGTGTGGTTTTATTAATTGTAGATTTTTATAATACATATAACCAAAGTAAATGCTGTTTAAACATATCTTTATACTTTTCAGCTTATTTTTTCCTTCGCTGTACTTTCGTCTGTTTGTCAGCAATACATCATACAGAACACTAGATGGTGCTATTAGACAGTCTTATCACAACAATAAACAGAACGCACCACAAAAACAACCTGTTAACTTCAAACTTTTTGCATTGAGGTAGACTCATTTTCTCTTTTGACTAGTTTAGTTTGCATAGCCTTACACTAATTGTCATTATACTGTATAATACTGTGTACTGTTTACCAATCCAAAACATCTAAACCATAACACATAAATGGCATGATGAGGACCAGAACAGTGAGCAGGGTTACATACTGTAATATAATGTATTTTGTACCTTAAATATATATAATGATGAAAATACGTTTAGTGCAAGCACACAATTAATGAACATTTTAACTTGATTATAACACCTGAGTACTGCTAATCTAGTGTTACAGGCGCATAAAAGGAATTGAATGTGTGCATCCTTCTTTTATCTTCTTATTGGACTCCTTTAATGGCGATTTTCCAATACCAGTACCAGCTCAACTTCGGCTCGACTCAGCTCGCTCTTCGTTACGTTTTCCATTGCAGACAGTACCGCCACAAAAAGTATCCGGTCTTCATAGCAATGCCTTTCGTTCCTTGTTGCTCTATCAATTCTCGCTGGATCCTCTCTTCGGTTACCTAACAAAAGAAAGCGTGCACCTCCTCGTTTTACCATGGCGTATTCTTCCGAGTTGCCATAATAATAGTAGTTAGTTTAGTAACTATCTCTGGCCAAACTATTTAAAAATAGCGGAGTTATTCTGGATACTCCATCTGGCGCGTGCAATGGTGACGATTCTCTCTGACCAATCAGCAGTCGGCATTGTTTTCATGTGACATTTTAGTATCGCCTTCGCTCGCTCAAAACCTTGCCGGAGGTGATATAAAAAAGTACCCGAAAGCAGGAACAGGTACAACTTTTACACAGTGGAAAAACAAACAAAGGCCGAGCCGAGCCAAGTCGAAGCTGGTACTGTGTAGTGGAAAGCGCCGTAAGAGAGTCTCCTTTGTGTATGGCTACGGCTCGCTTGAAAGTACATCATCTGTTGTCTTCTGTGTGGGTTTCCCTGGACCATCAGGAGAGTCTCCACAGGCTCCAGCAAGGTCTCTTTCACTACTTGATCCATGGGCTCTTTTCAGACTGTTTCCTAAGGACTTGCAAGGTTTTGTGGACCAGCTCTGGGATCTTCCAGGGAGGAACATAGTGTCCTCTGGCAGAGGCAGGTGGCTACCATCAACTTGGACTTCAGAATCACTGGAAACGGCACCTGTAGTTACCTCTGTTTGCCCTCCATCTTGCTTCTCTGAACTTTCTTCCTTCCCCAGACTTCCTTCAAGATCATCTGGATCCTTTGCCATTTTCTGCTGAGTATCTTTCTGGCATTTGTCCATCTCGTCACTTCTTTCTTCCTGGTTTACCTGATCTACATCCAGCAATGGCTCTATACCAGTCTCCCCTGTTGAGTGTAGCTCTCCACCCTTTGTCATCCCATCTTCTATAACGAGCTGATTGATTGGTCCATCCGAACTGTCCAGTGTCTTCTCTCCTTCTTGCATTCCCATCTCCTCTTTACTGTCTATAGAAGAAACTCTCAGCCCCTGTTGCTCAGGCTGGTCAGAATGTTGATCTACCTTGAAACTGTTGCTAAACTTTTCAATCTGGTCTACCAAGGGTCTTACCAGTGATACCTTTGGAATCTGACCGAAAAGACTAGGGTGTACCTTATACTCATAACCAGCACTCCAACGTCTTGTACCTGGAGATGCATCCATTCCTTCCCCTTCTTGATTTGCTTCCCTTTCACTTGCTTGATCAAATGAGATCGTGCTCCTATACTTTCGCACAGTGGACGGGGATGTGCTTTGTATTTCTGTGGGATAGTATCGGAAAGCTTTCACCTTTTCTAGAGGGTAGGAGGTAGTCGCCTGAAGTTTCACTCTCTCAGTCATCAAGACTTCTTTCTGTGTGGCACTATCCAAAGAAGTCTTGTCAGGAGCAGAAGATTTAGGTGATACTGGCTTTGTCCCATCAACCTCAACACCCTTCTCACAAGGGAAGATTTGGATGTCCACACATGAGCCAAGGCGCCTTCTTGTCCCTGGAATATCAACCTCTAGATTCTGCCCATATTCCTTTGTGTTGAGGTTTGTAGTGCTTATTGTTTTACTCTGATCTGCCTCTTTTTCCTCGGGTGGACGTTCATCGACACCCAGGTAATGAGCGGTAGAGGCTGTACCCATCAGCACTGTTGATGCTGCTGTGACGTTGAAGAGAAGAGGGGTCACAAATAGAGGAGGCTGTTGAGCGTGTCCGGGTCAATTCAGAGTGGTCTATTCCCACCAGTCTTTCCAAGGCATTCACCATTCGGCCATTAATGTCTTCCAGCTGGGCCAAACGAAGGTCCACTGTCTGAAGGGAGGCCTTCATCGTGTTCTCCCTCTCATTCACCTCCTCAAGGCGCATAGACATGTTCTCCACCCTGTGCAGGAACAAGAAGAGTATGTTAATGTGATGATCACATAAAAAGAAGTTTGCAAAAGGGTATTGAGGAGGTTTAACTGTATTAGTGTATTCCAATTACCTTTCATTTGTAACCCTGATACGCTCATCATTTGAAGACTGTTGCTCGTCTTCTCTCTCCCTGAAATATTCCTCCACACATTGCTCCTCAAACTCATACAGCATCTTCAGCTCTTCCGGGGTAAGAATTAACTCTTTATGACGAAAACAGAGAATACAAACATATTTATATCTAGATCCTTTATAATTTGGTCTTATTATTTTATGAAACTCACTTAATCCTTTATCCTTCTCATCCAGTTCTCCCTCCTTTTTCTTGTTACAGCGACAGCAGAGTTTGCGGAATAGGATGTAGAGGTGGCTAAATATAATGAGAGGTGGAGGTAGCACAGGCCTGTCATGGAAGGTCATGATGAGCTGGTATCTCTGAAATTTCCACACCTGGTTGGAGATGGACTTAACCTCAAAGAACGTGTTGCTTTATTGGGAGGAAACACATTACAACTATCAAATCAAAGCCATTGAACTGTTTCTAAAGATACACCAATGAAGACGTTTTGGCAAACTTATTCATTACACTGCAGCCGATCCTACACTGTTTGTTTTTACATGCAAATAAGTCATCAAAACATTGTAATGGTAGCATTCTTACTTGAAGACGGCAATGAGCAAGTTCACAAGCAGGATGTTGGCCACTAACAAATAACAGGCCATGATGGCTGGAGTCAGCCATGCTCCAGGGATGCAGGGTGGAAGCTTTTTCCCATCCTCATCATATAAATTTTCTCCACAAGGGGCTGTTTAGAAAAAGCTTTCTTGTTACATTATAGTACCAGCAATGAATTTGTTTTGCATTCACAACAATTCCAATGTCATTATGAAAACAGTGTTTGTCATTGTCAAATTTTCATCGTTGTGCTTACGATTTATTTCCATGGCGTAAACTTCAGGCCATTTCGGAAGGGCAAAATAAAAACGAACAAGTTAGTTAGTGCAATTGGAAACCAATGAGTGCACCAAGAATTAATCAAACTCAATATCAATCAAGAGACAGGCAGGATAATCAACTAGAAAACTGTTCCAGTCTGTATAGCCAGAAATACTGAAATAACAATTATTTGACTAAAACATTTTTCTGTCTCCAAGTTTGAAATAACTCTAAACATTCATAACTCAACAAGAAAGCCACTAAGCATGAAGTTATATGGGAAACTGCAACAAACAACAGGATCGCAGAGGTAATGAAGATATTAGTGAGGTGTTAGAATGGTGGATCAGACTGTTATCTATCTACCCTGGAGGCAGGAAACAAAATCTTACTATAAATTCTAGTCTTACGGTCTATCGAATCTGCAAACACCTCTCCATAAATCATCCAATAAGGCATATAGAAGATGTTGCGGGCCAAGCGCCATGTGGGCTCCTCATCTGGGTGGAGGATGGCCTGTTCGTGCCACACCGAAACTCATCAGGACCACCAACATGATCACCACAAAATACAGCATGTCAATCATCTGCAAGTAAAAAAGTATGTATAGTTGATAATCAAGTGTACACGGTCTAAACGTATAACAAAACTTTAGTACAATGAATTACATTACCATTTTCCCTATCATCATGACATAGGGTCCTAGGTACTTGTTGACCCCGAATATGTCCAGTACGCGGATATACCAGAAGATGATGTCCACGCAGTAAATCACACGACCGTAGCCCATGTAGGGTTCATTTTGTAGCCTAAGTAATACCCCGAACAAGAAAGTGGCGATGGCCACCATATCTGTGATGTTCCAGTACTCCTCCAACCACACGTTTATCTTTTGCTTGAGCTTGCCTGGTTCAGACATCAAGATCTGGAAGAGAGAGTACCAGAAATAGGCTACAAACTGATCTTAGTAAATTTAACTTGATTTCTAGAGCTGGTGATTTAAAAGAGATAACATCTTTACCTGTCTGACTTTCTCTAGCCCTAAAGTGATGATGTATGAAATGACGATCCACTCTTGTAAACATGGCCAACGCTCCATCTTCACCAGTACTATGTAATTGTACAGCATGAGATAGCCAAGGTAGGAAATCTGCACAAAGCAAGGAAGTTTTGTATTTCAGAAAAAAATATATATATTTTTAATTGTAGCCCAGTATCGGGTATTTATATATTAACATATATAAATACAGACCACAAGGGGTTAATAAGTTTGGTTTTAAACTACTAATATTCACATGCTTTTAGGCAAAACAACTTGCTTGCACTGAAATATCTGCATCTTTATTTTATTGTTTTCTGATTGGGTAAATTCCGACGGTGATTATTCATGAGGGGCGGGGTTTTGGGAGATATGCGTTGTATTTGCAGCAATGCATGGTGAAAGTGAAAGGAACTTGCAATCCGCTTAGTTCCTGTCAAAATGTGAGAAAGTACCGGTACACCCAGTTACAGTGGTGGAAAGTAACTAATTACAAATACTTTGGTTAAAAGTAGCCTACTTGAGTAGATTTTTTCATTTTTTCTACTTTCTTGAGTATAATTAAATTATGGTACTTTTACTCTTACTTGAGTAAAATAAAAATAAAATATTCAACTTCTCTACATTTATATTTCATAAAAAGTACAAAGTACTTTGACAAAGGTGCCGACGGAGCAACAGGGCAAGCTGGCACTGCGCTTCAGCCAATAACAGACAGATCTGAAGCCCTTCGGCCAATGACAGACAGGTCTGACTCGGGTGCAAAACCAATCAAAATCTCTAGTTTGGCTGGGGGCGGGGCGTTCAAACCGCGCTTAACATTCAATCACTGACGATCGTGTTTTGAATCAGTAGCGCTAACGTTTCAGTATTTCAGTGAATGTAAGTGAGTATTCTGCTCATATTTAATTATGGCAACTACTGAAATGGGTCATACCATTGATAATACCAGAGCACTGAGCAGTTGCAGTAAATAAAAAAGCTCGGCTCATAACATGGACGTGGTTTGCATGGACGGAGCAAGAACAATGTAAGTGTCTAAAATACATGCACACAGTTCAAATTAATTGTAAAGCTCGCCCTGTTTAACAATACAGTTAAACTAAATATACGAAGCAAACTGTACAAAGCTGAAAAAAAGTGAAATAAGATCGCATGATTTAGCTGTCAGTCAGATGCATAAAAGTGTAGTTCGTCCCTATAGCAACAGTGGGCTCCCAGCACATTTTCGGTAGGAAAAAAGATAATTTAATTTAACATTTTTTTTAAAAAATTTACTGGAAATTTTTTATTCATACTGTTTTTTTGTTTTCATACCTTTTTCATCGGACCTCTCCATTAACTTTCTTTGCTTTCAATTATGAATGATTCAAATCCAAACATTCAAATGATCTTACCTGGACTTACTTTTCAAAATTAGTAATAAAAAATTGTTCTTGACAACAGAGAAAGCTAGTAGTCTATATGTGGAGCACTTTTATCATTGATGGATGCACTTTTTTGGGCTTCAAATTTTCTCCAGTCATTCACTGCCATTATAAAGTTTGGAAGAACCAGGCCATTTTTTAATATAGCCTAACTCTGATTGTATTCGACTGAAAGAAGAAAAGTCATATCTTCTAAAATGACTTGAGGGAGTGTAAATCGTGGGCTAATTTTCATTTTTGGGTGAACTAACCCTTTCCAGACATACATCACTTCTTTTGAAAATACCTGATAGTTTGATGAACACAGATATATTATAGCTATAATGTGTTTGTCTTCATGTTTCATTGATCAAAACATCACTATTTGCACGTTATTATATCCATATAAGGCATTTCCTGAAATGTGTAAGTTTAATACTTCTATGCATCATTTAATACTTCTATGCTTCTACTGGGCCTTCAGTATGAATGAAATAGATGACATGAGAGTTTTTAGTGCTCCATTTCGCTATCATCTCCCCATTTTGGGTAAAAATACTAAAGTACTTTGTAACGTAGTTACTTGAGTAGTTTTTAAGCAAACTACTTATTTACTCTTACTTGAGTAATATTATATTTCAGTACTTTTACTTAAGTAGCAATACTTTTACTTAAGTACAATTTGTCAGTACTCTTTCCATCACTGCCCAGTTATAATGATGACCAATCGTTGTGTTTTTCTGGGATGCTTTTCTGGGAATTGTTTAAAGGTACATTTTCTGTTTTTGTGTTTAAAAGGGCTACTGTATTCAATATGGTTAAGTAGCTACTGAGGAAAATGCTAATTGCAATTAGCATGTTAGCATATATTTTGTGACTGTTGTGCACATATTATATTCACCCGTTATGTTTGTGATTTATTTGATAAGTTACATGGACTGATATTAACATATTTTACACAGGAAACTGACAGTTGTTTTTGTGTTATGTATGTTGATCATCTCCTCATCAGTGTGGAAAGATATTCTACAGTTTCTCTGATGATTTGTGGCGTCGAGGATTCTTCACTGGAATCTGGATCTGCTCACCGGTAGCTGATTGAACTTGCAGCGTACACTTGCGGTTGATGTTCGTTTGCGACTGGACATCTTCTCAGGTCGTGAGTACTACAAAGCACGTGCAGTAACGTTAACCATTTTATTTGCTCTAAAAGTGAAGCGGCCTTTGTGTTTTTGGCCACCACGCTCTCAAGCTATGTCACAGGCCTGCAACGATTTATTTTTGTTTGAGACGGTGTGAATGAATGTGTGGGCCCACTTGATTTTTTTGTCATTAAGGTTCAACTAAATTGAAATTTTATTAATCTGATTTGGGTGTAAATTGAATTATAGATTCATATTGGAATTGTTTCAATTATACTCTGCATATTATTTAACAGTTTCCTCCTGAACGCAACATATTTAATCACAATAATTGAACACTTTAATTTCATATTCTTTTATTTTTCACAGTAAATTGTATATAAGTACTCCATTCACATTTCTGTGTGTTTTTCCCCCTGCAGTTTACATAATTTTTTCTGGGTTTAATCTGTGAATTAAAAAGCATCTCAGTAGGATAATTTGAAGTAAAGTTATAAACTACTACTAAGTGGAGGCACTGCCAAAGTAAGCTGTTGCAAAGTTTATTAACCGGTAATTAAATTGTCATAAAATAAACCAACACCTGTGTTATTTTATTATTATTATTTCAGGACCGAGCTCAGGGCCCCATCTCGTGTAATATTTAATAAATTGGGTTAGCTAAATTCAGTATCATAATTAGCATCGGGACAAGGGGTTACATAATAATATAACAAAAATATATAGCATTTATTTAAAATAATAACATAAAATAATTTATTATGTATTTAAAAACATATACTACCCATATACTACTAGTTCTGAGTATAAGCATCCTTGCAACCTTAGGACAAGCGGTTTGGAAAATGGATGAATGAATATTGTAGCTACTCACCGTATTGAACCAAAATTTGGTGAAAGGGGCATTGTAGAACTCAAAGATTTTTCTCCCAATTGGAATCTGCCTCATTTTCTTATCGCCTTCCTCCTCATCTCCTTTCTTAGAGGCTGCATCTGCATTGCCATCCTAGATATACATGAGGAATTTTCACAACATGTAGGATTCATAGAAACAGCAGTTGCTAAAATCTAAAACACTAAATCATCCAGGATTTGTTTTAACCAGACCAAACATAAGATTAAGAAGCCGTTCTGATGCAGCATTAACCTCTTATCTAGAGTTCCCTGACTGCACCCTCTCCCCTCCCTAGATTAACCATAATTACTCAGTTTTTAATAGATTGTAAAAGTATCTGCACACTATATGCTTTCTATTACTAATTTAATGCTTTCCTTTACTTTCTATCTGATGGGATAAGCTCATATTATGTCAAGTTAAGTGGTTTCAGTTATGTACACTACACTGATCTACTAGAGGAGGGGTTTGTTTGAATAGAAGGTGTGGTGTAGTTTACCCGGCTGGATTTATCATGGTCCTTGGTGTTCTTATCCTCATTGTCCACAGTGACTTGATGAGACATGTCATCACCCAGACGGAAATCCAAAAGTAGGATAAAAGGTGGGAAAATGAGGTTGAGTATCACCTGGAAGAGTTGACAGAAGCAAAATGCATATTAAAATCAAGAAATAGCTTAATACCAATTATTAATCGTGAGCTTAGAATTATAAGGTTCTATCTCCACTTTTGGTCGAAATTTAGTTTTTGACATAATCTGATGCATTAGGTGTTTATTAATGCCTGTGTGGTGTTATTTTTGGGAAAAAAAGATTAATAGATAAAGCTATAATAGAAGATTATACTACATAACAGTTTTGCCAGTTGGGATGTAAAAACTTTGATGCTCAATATCTCAGAACTACGGGCATAAACGGGGATAGAACCTTATAATTCTAAGCTCACGAAATTGATATATTATATCAAATATATAAAAATTATTTTGGTGTGCATATGCGTAGCGTTGCGTCATCACTTTTATTCTGCGTTTAGACGAGCGTTTTGTGTGGGAAATTCGTGTGCAAATGGTGACGTTTCACTTTTTGCGTTTTCAAGCCTCAAAAACGCCGTCGCCGTGTAAACGAAAGGTACATCCAATAAAAATATTTTTACGTTTTCACCCGTGAGCGTTCTCGTGTAAACAGGGCCTGAGGTGAATTAGCCAATCCATTGTTGCTCGGTAGACTAAGTCTATGATATTCAAACTCACATTAAATTATTTTTACATTAAATAAAGCACATAATCAGATCCTGAGATTATCATTGTCATACTTTGTATGTTGTTCCAGCCACAACGGCGGAAGAAATAGAGAGATTATAAAATAGATTTGTCGCAAATCTCTGTTGTGGCTGGTTAGTACAAAAAACTCTGATTACAATGGCAAAGATACATTTTCTCATAATAAATTATCTGGTTAGGACAGTGTATGCTTAGGGCAGAATTTGCGTTGATTGCCAGAGCGATTGCACGCACTGAGAGTACAGAGGTATGCATCAACTCGTCTTAGTTAAGTGAATAACGTTTAATATGAAAAAACGGTGGAGTATCCCTTTAAGTCTCTGCATGATCTGTGGACTTTGCCCATTATTTTAGTATGGTGGACTTTTGTCCACATTTTGTTTAGATTTAATATGATAACTTGGGAATGTTGTTGTTGTATGACCAGAATGAGTCATGCCATACCCTTGGTTTTTGTGAGTTTTTTTATGAGTTTTTGTAAGACATGCTACTGTTGCTGTATATTACAGCATACACGAATTACCCATAGCATATCTATACAGGTGGAGCTGGGGAAGGTGGAGGGTTTTTGAAAGCATGCTACAACTGCTACAGCTGGCCAGGTATTTGAAGGTTGAGCAGCAAGCTCATTGGCTACTGATAAAGCAGAAACCAATCAGCTGTGCTATATGGAGAATGATGTGATTGCAAGCAGATTGAGTTTAGCTTGCACCATCTAGACTAGTTTCAAGACAGAACTTTGTATTTACATGTACAATAAATTATGAATATGTACATTTCCAAATGAAGAACTCGGCACATTCTATTGAAATGTCTCAAAGACAGTTCCTCACCTTCAGCCCCGGGTTTTTACCCATCCTCAGGCTGCCCATCCACATGTCAGTGAGGAGCATCTGGCAGCAGGTGTGGGCTATGAAGTCTCTGTGCTTGGCAGCAACTGCCAGCTTCAGACAGGTGGAGTTACTCCAGTTCTTTAACTCGTAAGTCAACAGTTTCATGGCTAGCTGTTCATCATGTTTGTAGGACTGATCCAGCAACTCATAGGCCAAGGTTCCAAACTCCCTAAAATTGGCAGAACAATAATTTTACAGTGTAGTAGAAATATAATTTTGCAGTATTTAAGTAACAAATACACTTGTTTTGATTTACTATAACACTGTAAAACAGTTTAGAAAAAATAAAACTGAGCAGTTGCACTTGCATGCCAATTGTCAACATAGTAGTGAACCCTACCAACGCATTCTCATCCCAAGGCGTCATATACGACACTTTTGCCAAAGCGTAGACATCCAACGCGCATGGCACCCTTTAGCGTCAATATAACACTCACAGAGTATGGGTCGGTTTAGGCCTGGGGTAGTGTTAGGGTTAGACCACTAGGAGGCGTCTTCTGGCCCATATATATCTGCATCTCATATTGACGCTAAAGGGTGCCATGTGCGTTGGATTTGGATGTCTGCGCTTTGGCAAAAGCGTTGTATATGGCGCCTTTGGATGAGAACGGGCTGACCCTACTTGAAGGGACTTTGCATTAACTCACTTGGAGTTGTTATCGAGGTCTTGAGATATGTCATCCACCATCTCACTCTGAGACGACTCGTGAGCCATAGCTTTGAGGAGCTTACAGGCCACCAAAGCTTTAGCCATAGCCTCCTCGCCCCTCTGCCACAGAAACAGAGACATCTTCTGCCGTTTCATGAGCACTGCCCAGACCATCAGCTCATGAAACGGGTAATGGAAGCGACAGACCTCTGGGTCATCCACATCAATGTCCTCTTCCTCTTCTTTCTTCTTCTTTTGCTTCTTCTTGCCTTTTGACCTGGGCTCATCATCCTAATGAGGTGAGCAGGATATTTATATTAATAAAGATATTGTGGGATCTGTCAGAGAATATAATTAAAAGAAGGTCAAATATGACGTGTACCTCCATTCCAAGCAGCTTCAAGGCTTTAGGCTACAAATAAAGGGACATTGCATTATTTAGACTATTTGTACATGATTTAAACATGTACTAATTTTATTAACCTCTACGTCTCACCCTCTTCAATCCATAAAGATTGTTGTAAAGAGCTCTGAAGTTTTTCCTTGTGTAGTTACAGCGATAGGCTCCACCCATGAGGTACTCCACTACCAGCCCAATGTCAATCAATGTGATTTGGTAATCCGGTGGGAGATTCCCCTTTGAAATCAAAAGAACAAATGTTATTTCTCCTGAGATATTTGTCATATTAAGTACTGAAAATACATGCATTGCACAACATATTATATTTGAACATTTTCTTCAAAAAACATAAGCAGTCGAAGTTGAATTAATGAGAATATTAAATTAAAGTCAGATAGCTTTACCTTTTTAACGTCTCTTACTACAATATGTAGAGTGTTGGCAGGACCAAGTTTCTGATAAAAACAAACAAACAAAAACAACGCACACACACACTGAAGCCAAGAGATTGTGTATGATTGAGTAATAATATGAGAAATAATAAAAAATATGACAGCAGGGCTTGTATTTTTCCCCCAGTGGATTAATGAATTGCTCTCATCCTCTATTGTGCTTCCTTTGTGATAAGCTCTGAAATGATAATGGTTACGGTGCTTACAGTGTTGTATAACTCCTCTAATCGAGGGATGGTTAGAAAATGGTGAATGTTTACACCGTTTTCTATCAGAAGCTTGACGAAATCCACTCTGTCCAGAACCAAAGCATCCATCATGGCCTGCTCGAGGGAGTTCACCTGAAGAGGGCAACAGTGAGCAATAATTTACAGTGAGGAAGATCTATGTCTGCATGTACGATCTACATAAAGCTAAGTACGTCGTATATGTGAGATTATCTAGTTTGGTAATGGTGGACTATAAACCCTATTCCAAATGTCTCACTTAAGGACCAGTGATTACTGCAGTAGATAGTGTAGGACAAAATAATGGCCAGAAAAAATTATAAACCACTTCTTTTTAGTGATTCAAAAACCTACAGTACAAACAGTGAAGTCTGATTCACAATCAAATGACTCTGCTTATGAGCTGGTTCATTCCATGAACTGGTAACTCTGTCCAAAATCGCACACTTCCTTAATATAGTAGATGAAAAACAGTATGTGACAAAAGCACTATGTCCAAATTCACAGTACTGATAAAAGGGTTGACAAAAAAGTACCTGGAATGACGTTTTACTTCCAGTAAGATTCTGGTGTGAGTGCATATTATAATGTATAGAACATATTTTTTTGGAACTCTGAAGTAATTACTTAACTTCAAAATACACTCACCTAAAGAACTATTAGGAACACCATACTAATACTGTGTTTGACCCCCTTTCACCTTCAGAACTGCCTTATTTCTATGTGGCATTGATTCAACAAGGTGCTGAAAGCATGCTTTAGAAATGTTGTCCCATATTGATAGGATAGCATCTTGCAGTTGATGGAGATTTGTGGGATGCACATCCAGGGCACGAAGCTCCCGTTCCACCACATCCTAAAGATGCTCTATTGGGTTGAGATCTGGTGACTGTGGGGGCCATTTTAGTACAGTCAACTCATTGTCATGTTCAAGAAACCAATTTAAAATGATTTGAGCTTCGGTGCATTATCCTGCTGGAAGTAGCCATCAGAGGATGGGTACATGGTGGCCATAAAGGGATGGACATGGACAGAAACAATGCTGAGGTAGGCCAAGACATTTAAACGATGCCCAATTGGCACTCGGGGGCCTAAAGTGTGTTGAGAAAACATCCCCACACCATTACACCACCACCACCAGCCTGCACAGTGGTAACAAGGCATGATGGATCCATGTTCTCATTCTGTTTACGCCAAATTCTGACTCTACCATCTGAATGACTCAACAGAAATCGAGTCTCATCAGATCAGGCAACATTTTTTCCAGTCTTCAACTGTCCAATTTTGGTGGGCTCTTAGTAGCCTCTTTTTCCTATTTGTAGTGGAGATGAGTGGTACCCGGTGGGGTCTTCTGCTGTTGTAGCCCATCCGCCTCAAGGTTGTGCGTGTTGTGGCTTCACAAATGCTTTGCTGCATACCTCGGTTGTAACGACTACGAGTGGTTATTTCAGTCAAAGTTGCTCTTCTATCAGCTTGAATCAGTCGGCCCATTCTCCTCTGACCTCTAGCATCAACAAGGCATTTTCGCCCACATGACTGCTGCATACTGGATGTTTTTCCCTTTTCACACCATTCTTTGTAAACCCTAGAAATGGTTGTATGTGAAAATCCCAGTAGCTAAGCAGATTGTTAAATACTCAGACCAGCCCGTCTGGCACCAACAACCATGCTCCAAAGTGCTTAAATCACCTTTCTTTCTCATTCAGTTTGGAGTTCAGGAGATTGTCTTGACCAGGACCACACCCCTAAATGCATTGAAGCAACTGCCATGTGATCAGTTGACTAGATAATTGCATTAATGTGAAATTGATGTGTTCCTAATAATCCTTTAGGTGAGTGTAAGTCCCTACTCAAGAGAGTATGTGACTCAAGAACTCTGGAGTTAGTGGATTGAATCAGTCTGACAAATCCTTCATTTCAAGTTGTGTGTACTTATTGTTCACAAGGAAAATCAGCAAGACTTCATATAAAAATGGGTTGTATTATTATATTATATAATATTATATTATATATACACAAAATACTTTAATGATGGTGTAAATGATGGTGCAGAGGGACCATACTGTCTTACCCAGTTGAGTAGTTCTAACTTTCTGGGGTCAGTTTCCTCTGGTTGTTCTGGTTTGGCTTTGCCCTTGCCCTTTTTTCCTCTGGCCTTTCCTTTGTTACGTTCCTTTGCTGCTTTCTGCTTTTCTTTTGGTGCTGTGCTGGTGGAGATGCTTGCAAGGGCACTCGCCGGCTATGAAAACACATTTTATAACTTAAGAAAAGTCTCTGAGAAATAATTATTGTCTCATTTCTTGGGTATATTTTGAAAAGTCACATATTTCACTCACTGGTAGGTTGTGCCCATACACAAAGATTTGGTTGCGTGCTATGTCAACTCTATTCCAAGCCAGAGCCAAGCTCAGCTGATCTGGAGCTGATGCATTTGTTCCTGAATTACAATGAACACATTTGAGCTCATTTTTAACCATGGACCAATATTGTGGTGAAATTATAGAAGGTCTGCATTTTCACAATACCTTTCAATAATGCTGTGAGGATTGCCATTTCAATGTCATCTTGTCCCTCAGCGCCCATTCGAAAACGGTTATCTACACATAACAAGGCAGCAAAACTAACATTTGACACTTTTTAATACCTTTATTTAGGGCAAGGATGTGAGCTCATTCAGAATTGCAGTGATGAAAATTAATGGAAAATCTGTGTTCATGGATGAAATTTGATCAGAATAAAGTATTAACTCTGCATAACTTCATAGCTCTCAAATTAAGTAATAATGCTTTCCTTTTTATAATATCACTGGTATCAAATGCAATTACCTCGGAGCTGCAGTCACATGCACGGTAATATTACGTGTAATCACGTTGATGTGAATGAGTGGCCTTATTTCAAGTGTTAGCATTCATTGCTAATGAGAAACTTATGGTTGAGTCTGCTGTTAGATTAGTATCTCATGGCTACAATGGGTTGCAACAACTATTCCTAAGCGCTTAATATTATGACAATGGATGTATTTCATGTTAAATATCTGTTTAAGTAAACCATTTTTTACACAAATGGCTTGGGGATGCATTAGCATGCTCATTTTCATACTAGCATCGGCTAAGCTATCAATGGTCACTTTTAATAGTGTGCTTTTAGTGTAATTTTTATGTACATTTATGTTCCTAATATCCATATAAACCAAAGGTTTTATGTATGTACATGGACTTGAGCTCTTAACATACATCAGCATCTCATTTTATGTAAAACACTGTAGCCATTAGCCTATATAATGCCACACAACATGATGTGATATCACTGTAATAAGCAGGAGATGTACAGTGTGGATTAGAGAGAAATGGATCCACCCTCCCTCCCCTCGTATTCAGGAACAGGGTGAATGAGAGTAGCTGGTAAGCAAGAACAGGTGGCACTACACTGATCCTAGTCCAGATGTATAGAGCTACAGATTATCTCCTGTCCTGAGGCAGTATTACTAAATACTTAACACATCACTTTAGCACAGTTAAAGCTGCATCAGCACAAATATTACCATTAGCCAAGCTCACAGTTGACTGGGTCACCCTATATGTGAACGTATAGGTAAAACTGGTGATCGTGTAGTCCGTTCTAACTAATGGACTCAGAAAGCATGTCTTTTTTTACCAGATAATGTTATGATTGCATGCTTTTCATCTGTTAAATCACAACGGTCTCATATGTGAAGCCAAACATTAGTCGCTTCTGATAAGAGTCATTAGTCTGCTTAATACTTTACAAGTAAGGATGCGATGTGATGATGGGATGTACCTGATTAATACAACTAGGGAGCAGATGCAGATGAATAAGACAGACACGTGAATAAAAACACATGACAAAATAAATAATGAATGGGAATGTTTATTGATGAAAGTTTGCACAAAATATAAAAAAAATATATATTCAGTCAATTTTTAGCTGGTCTCCCAGCCCGGCCAAACTGGTCTCTCTAGAGCAAGCTGAAAAGCCAATCTACAACCACAAAACCTGACCAAACTGAGAGACCACCAAAATGAATGTGGTTTTGTTTTAATGAATATTGGTCCACATATGTTTCATGATCTTACGCCATTGTAAATACTTACCAACTCCCTCTTCTTCATGCATTCAATGACCATTAAAAGAATCTGCCCCGACTGCATTTTGTTGTAGTTAAAGGTTTTCTGGATGGTGACCAGCAGTTGCTCTTTTGCGTCCTCGTTTACCAGTCTGAAAATACAGTTTTGATAGGCCTAATGATAAGGATTATGTTCAGGTTGCTGGTCATTATTGGAACATAAACCCAAAAGGCCAATCGGGAAAGGGGTCTGATCTTGATTACATCTATGCATCAATTAAATAAATAAAAATTATGAAATTTTGCGACTGCCAAATCAGAATCAAGTAATGTATTCCAGAGGCCTGTTTAATATTGATTATTGATACTCACCCTTCAATCTCGGAGTATTTGTGGGCGAAGGAAATAATATCAGAGGCTCGACCACTGCCATCACACACAACTACAGGCACAGGCGGTTCCTCACGCAGGCTTTCCAGGACGATGGATATGACATTAGGACCCCCCTCCACAATCAGACACACCACCGGCACACCCTGGCCCAATCCTAACATGCGTACACACAAAAAAGCAATTCACTTACCTAAATGTTTTGATTTTCTCAGTACAGGGATTGTGCACATATCAATATAATACTATTACAAAACATTAGCCTGAATGTTTGAGCCTGTTTTTTAAATCTTATTTTCAATTACTCCAAATGCATGCACATAAAAAATACAAAAGCCCTTTTGTGATTAACAAAAGGAGCTGTATTTAAAAGTCTGAAATTTGTCGAGTACAATCATTTTAATTTGCTGCTCCCGGGTCTGCCGATGTTGATGTGAGTGGTGACAGCTGAGCCTCCCTTTGCTGTCCCTGCCTTATCACAAGCTCCAGGCATAGGATGACAAAGGGAAACCCACAGGTCACAGACAGCAAAGCCTTGATCAAAACTGTAATGGCATGGAGCATATCTCCACTGGTCCCTGACCCCATCACTGATAATCAGGAGGATATGTCTTGTGTCATTCAAACCCTTAGTGAGCTTTCAAATGCACCCTCTTAGGAGATCAGAGCTACATTAGACCTAAAAGCAGATAAGATTCGCTGATGCTACTGCACTTACGCGTGTTAATCTTCTGGAGTGAAATGTGTTTCTCCAACTGCCTGCGTAGTTTGACCTCCGCCCCATATTTCCCACATGTGCCATTATCGGATAGTATGAAGTGCGAGTGGCTATTATTGAGAACGGCAAGTTTGCTCAGAGGGTTGGAGATGGCCTGGTACGGTTTGTTCACCTGAAGAGGAACAAAACATTGCGGATGTCAGTAGACAAGTATGAAGCGTCTACTATTAGTTGACAGGTTTATGAGCACCATCATGATTTGTATTATATACCGATAGATCATGCTTACATCTTTTCCAATTAAATCCTCTTTGCTCTCCAGGATTCCCCATGGAGCGATGCCTATAGCGCAGACCTTCCACCTGGATTTTGAAGAGTGGTCCTTCAAAGCATCTCCAACATGCCGGATTACTCCTACATTGTGAGAGTAACATAAAACAAACTAAGGAAACTCTCTTAAGCACATCTGATATCAAACAAATCACATATCCCTAAGAAAACCAGATTGAAGATGGATCCAAATGTTGGATGATTTCAACTGTGTGGATTGAATTCGTTCTTGGTAGACCAGGATCCTGCCATGCAGAGATCTCTATCCCTAATTAAACACACCTACTTTGATTTGTCTAGTAATCCTGAATTTGGTAAAATTTTTAGGTGTGTTTGACAGAGCTAACCTCTGCAACATTTGCTTGTCCCTGTTGTAGACCATAAATACCCACCGGTGCTTACTCCACCAGTGAAGATCCATGCTCCGGTAGTCACAGCAGCCTTGATCAGGCCTTTCCCAAAGACTTGCTTTAGTTTGGGCTGCAGGTCAAAGTTCTGGAGACCACCGTGAACTGATATGAGCAGCGTGGGCAACTCCAGCTGCCATTCCTTCACCATGAGATGCAGCAAGCTGTCCGGTTTAGTATCATGCGACACCCGGATATACTGTAGGAAAGATTTCATTTTAAGATTAAAGGCAAATTTAACTGTCTTGTTTATTTTCAAACTACAGTTAGCAGGTTCATTCATCTTTTCCTGCAATTATACAACCACAACAGTGGTTTGGTTGGTAATTTAGACTTAACTCTAATTGGGAATTTATTGAGAGTTAGTTAACAAATACGTTTTCCATTGAAATACCAAGTGCAAAGTAGTGCAACTAGTAAGTGAATTCACCCAATAATGATCAGAATAGATACCATGGCTTTGTTGACAAATCCTCCTCCTTGAAATTCAATGGTGCCATAAGCGTCAGTAGGGGTGGTTTGGGTGTGTCTGACCACAGACCATTTTTCTTGAGGAGGGTCCACTTGCACAAGATGGTTCTCTTCTGGTGGCTTGTTGGCGACGGCGCCTACTGCAGTGGTCGTGTGTTGAGTCACTAGATAACCACAGGCGCACCTGAGAAAAATCACAGCAGAAGTAATGTTGGAGGTTTGTTTTGTTCTATGCAACAAGATGTGGCTCAATTAGCTGACATTTCATCATTGAAATAATTTGGTTGGAGGGTACTGTCTATTCTTTCTATGCATTCTTTCTAGACCACCTATCAGGGCTGTGTCTAAACCGTGGTTGCTGTTGGTACACGAATCGGCGCACATCCTGGCATCCCCCCACTTACAGGAAGTGTGGTGGACTGAACTACACCGATCCCTTCAGATTCAGCCCTAAAGCATGCCCACACAGTGATCTGTAAAAGGGCTTATGATGTCACACAATCACCCCTCATTACATAAGAGTCTAAAAAGCTTCCAAACAAAATGAGTCATAGAGGTAATTTGTCTTGCACAATATGTAGTGGTTGCGTGTTCTTTAGCTCACCGGGTTGGATCCTTGGCTGGGAATATATGGATACATTCTCTTTTGTGAAATGTTCTCTCAATCCAAGCTCTCTGGCACTAGGAAACAGAGAAGAAGAAGTACATATGGTGTAAAATTATCTGAAAATATACGTTAATGTTTCACAATTCAGATTATTAAAATAAAATAATAAAATAAAACAAAACCTTTCTGACCCTCAGAAGCAGAGAAGGCAGTAAATAAAGTGGAATAGTCATCGTATATAGGTTTTAACGTTTCATAATTCACATTATTATGAAATCAAAATAAAATAAACAGTGGTTCACACTTGTATAAGAATTATACAAGCACAAACCTTAACATTACAGATATACAGTATTTAATGTACCATCCATTTTTATCATCAGACCTCATATTTCAACATCAATTACAGTAAGAAGTGCTTTTAGTCCCTTGAGTTTGAATGGAGTAAATCCTCTTTACAATGATAATCCTTACTAAAGTATGAGTGGTACAGTACGTGCAAGAGTAGATATACAGAAAATGTCGAAGAGAAAATATGTACATGGCAAATGCATAAAAATGTATAACTATGGGCACTTCTTGTGAAATGCATTTGTTCACCGTTATCACAGATGAAAGTGCTTTTAGTAATATGCACAGATAATGCTGGTCATTTTCAGTTCCCATAGTTACAATACTGTAAATCAACTATTGCTTGTGGTCAGTATGTGTAGATATAGTTTAATGAAAGACCATCAGAGAGTCTAGGCTGTGGCCTGTTTTGCTTGCAATTATTAGTGCATAGCAAATTAGAGTTCAAACCCCTTTTCAGACCAGAGATATTCATCTCTTTTTTCTGTTCAATGCCATGGAAACCCACCAACATTTTTAGCTTTTGGAAAAGGCAGTGCCAGCTTTGTGATTGTCCTCTTGCTCTGGACAAAAATAACCTTTGGTTCAAAGCAATATCTGTCTGGGCTTTTGTTGTTGGTTCAGCCCTAATTAAGACGAAAACTTGAGGCAAATCTCCTCCGAAAAATCAGTCACAGGGCAGTAGAATATAAATAAAAAAAGATGTTAGAAACCCACCAAATGACTTTCCATTGCACAATTAAAACTGTAAAGCAATGAAAACGTACATGTTAACAACAATGTTTTTTGGAAATTGCTCATTGCTGTTGCAGGGAGAAAACACAAGAAAATATTGGTAAATTATTCTCAAGTTTTACATTTCAATGCTACGATCTTGTAAACCCAGCTCTGATCATTCCTATCCCGTCCTCCGAGTAGCATCAGTAGACCATGGATCTATGGGTTCCTTCTGTTCACCTAGCGTTAGCTAGCAGGGGTCCTACCTGTGGAGCCTCTAGTCGACGTTACACTTTCTGCATCTGTGTCCCTCCTGGAGCTCTGCTGGCGAGGGGTGCTCTTTCCCTGAGCACCAGCGCTCAATGAATCCCACAGGACATGAAACTTCATCACTTTATGAGGGGCTGTTCATATGATGAGCATGTGAGCAGGCTCTTTGTTCGGGGCACGTCCCATGACTCCAGTTCAAGGTAATCCTTTTGGGAGTCCCATGACCCCTCTCTCCTTGCCCACAGGGTATTTTCATCCCTCACTGGAGCAAAGCACAACAAATCTACTTTGTAGCTTTACAACCCCACGAAACACACTCCTTAAGCTCAGAAAACCTTTTGCGATGGCTTTTCTACCCCAAACACTCTTCACAAGTTGATGAGAGTCAGGTTTGTATCTAGAAATGGACAGGAATGGGAACTCACCAAAGCCTTTCATTTGAAAGTGTCACCCTCCTCCGACCACTTTGATTTCAAGCCCAATTTGCATAATTGAGAGAATTGGGCATTCTTTTGAAAAGAGGCCTAGTTAAGACATGACAGGACTCCAGTTGGGGGCAAGGTCATCCAACACTAATTGTTGTTAATCTCTATTTTCACCAACCATATAGTGGAGGGAAAATGGTTCTGACGGACTAACAATCATGTCTAAGCATTGATGACTCTTGACTTTATTCTTTTAGGGAAGAATCTTTTATACAAAAAGAGAAGTCTTTAACCACTAACCATAGTGAGAAACACTACTCAGTAGATGTCTTATCTGTTGATTTAAGAAGAACCAATTTTTGTGAAAAAAATATTAATACTTTGTGAAATAAACTAGTGGTAAATCATTCTAAGGTGGTTTTGGCTGGTCTCCCAATCTGGTTAAGCTGGTGTTTAGCTGGTATACTAGCATGGCCACCTTAAAATGCCCTCAAAACAGACCAGTCTGACCAATTTGGCCATGCAGGCAGATGGTTACATATATTATATTATTCAGCAGGGTTGCTTGGTCAACCATTGCAAACATGGGGAGATTATACCCAAAATTAAGATGTCCATTTACCCTTCATAGGTCAAACAGAAGTGCTGAGATCATTGGTTTAAAGTGATTTTCAATGGGTTATTTTCTTCTGACTCTTTCTGCATTCTGATACTGTCCTCAAAACGCACGTGGACTACTGGTAATTAAAGCTCTTGAAGACAAAAGGCTCTTGCCACTGCAGTAGTTCAGCCAGTATGACGCACTTATTTCGGCCTGTTTAAACTCATTATCCACAGCAATTAAAACTGAAATCTGCTGAGCGCTCATCAGCTTTGTTAGAGTTTTCTTCGTAAAATGGACAAAAGCTCTCTGGAAGGAAAAAAGATTTTCTTGCTCAAATTAACAAGGCATATAGCAAACCTGGCAACAATCAACACCATTGAGTCTTTCCACATAGTCAGACATCTCGCACATTGTTGCTTAACTAAAAAGGCATTTGTTCATAAATAGGATTGCAGCTGCGATTTGTGAGAGCTGAAAAGGGGAAATCAGATTAAAAGTTTATGCAAAACTTTCCCACAGTTTGTGATCAAGTCTGCATTTTCACATTGTAATGACAAAACCCCCAAAGACATGGTAAATAAATACATACTTTCTAAAATTTGATATAGCATAGCCTGTTAACACACTTCATGCATTGTTTGAGTTTCATCAAAACCAGACACTGAGGATCACATGAGAGGGCAACAGTCCTGTGACCCATTCCTTAGAACTAATGAGCAGTGTGGGATTTGATTTGTGCTCACAGTTCAACTCACAACCTTGTAAAATATATATATATATATATATATATATATATATCTTGTATATTTGTGAGCATCTAGCAAGAGAAAGACACATATCTTTGAACACTGTGTGAGTTTTAAATTTTGTGCCCTAAATCCTATTTGAAACCTTCAGTAGAACTTTCTGTCTTTGTGGATTTGTGGGGTTCCCCAAGGTTCTATCCTTGCCCCTATTTTGTTTTCTCTATACATGCAAATTGATGTGCGTTTTACGCAAAATGACAGCCATGGTTTGAGTGCTTTAATCTCTTTTTTGTTTTGTCAGGTTTTAAACCATGAATGTCACTAAATTTCTTACATCTCAAGGAGAGTAAGAAAACGCAAAACTTCTCTTTGCAAAGGCTTATAAGAGTTAAATGGGGCTTGTATAAATTTCATTTATGTGTTTGTTGCATACTGTCATACTGTTGTACATATCATACATAATGGTCATCTACTGTTGTTTTTATTGTGCTTTATAAGTAATTTGAGATTGAGATATTGCTCGTACAGAACTTTTCGTCATTTTAAGAAGAAAAACTATCTGTTTTTTTGTTTGCCGTAATTTGTTCTGATGGTTCAATGCAGTATTATTGAGGTTATACCAAGTTTGAAGACAATTGTCTGTAGAGCTCTGGGCAAGTTTAACATGCTTAACCTTTTTAAAACAGTACTTTTCCTCTCTTACTCTGCCTCTAAAAAGACTCATTGTCTCTGTGGATTCGAAAATCCAGTTAGCCATCATCACATGAGACCAACATGTCACTGATTAGCCTTGAGATTTCTTAGTCATAAGACCCATTTTTTAGACAACTATGTTTGTGTGAGTGTTTTTCTCTGTCTGGGAGGGGGCGGAAGTAGCCTGGTAGTACCAAACTCTGCTACTTTGATTTGCTTCATAGACAGAGTCTGTCATGGTATGATTGAAAAGTGGCACTTGTCTTAAGTATAAAATCATTGGTTTCCCGTAAGCCAATCACATGTGTTATTCGCCAGTTCAGCCGCATCGAACTTAACTGTAAACGCATTTAAGATGCGAAAACGAAAGCATCGAGAGAAATACCGGAGTGAACATGGTTGACCGAGTTTGCCTGGAATATTCTCCACAACAGTGTCTCCATATCCGCGGTCGTTTCGATTTCCCTAACCTAAAATACAATCTTAAACTCGGTGCTTAGCGTCTACATCACGGCTCTCAGCCCAACCTCGGTTCGTTGATTGGCTGACTGTTTTCAGGTTGGAGGAAAACTGAGAGACATGTCGATGTCTCAGACAGAGTACAGAACTGCGAACCGCAAACTGAAATTGAGCAGAAGTACGAAGTCTGACGTAGTCAGGCTAGGGGGAAGGGACAGACTGAAAAGAGAAATTATTGTGAATTTTTGGGGGATGCATGCAAATGTCAAAGGAAGTGTTTAAATAAGCATATCCTAAGACTGGACACCACCCCTTAAAGGTCCCCTGACATGAAATTTTCATTTTTTGAGGTTTTTTAATATTAATATGAGTTCCCCTGGACTGTATTTGGTCCCCTCTGATGATCGACTGTCATCTGCTGCTCATCACAGCAACATTTTATGTGATGAGAATCTAAATACTTCAAAAACTACTCACAAATCACTAATCTCGATATCTGTAATAGTAAAAACGTATAATAGCTGTAGTAAAACGTATTCAAGAGAGTTTCACATGTAATATGTAGCTATTTCATATGCAAGCATGTCAGCCAATCACAGCAGTGGGCGGTTACATTGAATCCCACAGCAGACACGCCCTTCTACGCAGAGGCGAAAATCAGGCTAGGAAAAATGCCTTTTATTTCTAAATTATGACTATTTTTGATCTAAAAAACACTAACATTGTAAGGGCAGCACAGGAAACATTATAAAACAATACCAAAAACCCATGTCAGGGGACCTTTAAAATGTTCTGTTGTCTATTTGCAGGTGCTGTCATCTTTTCCCAATTATTGTAGTTACTTTTCTTTGTGAAATTTGTTATTCACTGTACTGCTAGACAATTAATACATTTATCCTACATTGTACATTTAATCACTAATCACAGGAATTTGATTTATGTATTCTGACTCATTTTCCCTCTACTGGAAGATTTTACTTTGACTACTCCTACATGAGTAGTTTTACATGAGTCCAAAATGTGCCTCTTGGCATTGGCACGAGAGTCTAACACTGTAAAGATATATTCGATTCCTTCTGAAGGGTATATTTTCGGTGTTAATCACATGAAATTGGACATTTGAAAGTAGGGAGTTAAAGTGCTTAATCTTGCCTAGATGCTGGTGCTCATACTTGGCATTATGGGGGATTAGAGGCAGCAGAGGAGCATCAAACCACAGAGGTGCCGCTCATTCTGGTGCTTGCTGGAGAAAGTTGCGTTGCTTGTTCGGGCTTAGTGCCCTTTTGGTTTCTCTTGTGATCGTTAAGATTAGGATTTGGATTAGTAAGAGATTTAAAAGATGCAAATCTGTTTTATATAATGTATCCATCTCTAACTTCATGTTTCGCAACATAGCACCAAGTTAAATTTGCTTTTTAGATTCATGGGAGCAGCCCTGGTTAGTGGTGCAACTGTAGAGATAATCATCAAGTTTTAAAGAGGGAAATCAGTTTTTTAAAATTTGCAAATTTTTTTTTTCACATATCCCTTTGCATATAATTTGATATTATATTATAATATAAATAATTATATACTTTTTTTATTGGTGCTCAAGGATACCTCACAAACACAATAAAACAATCAACATTAAACAACAAATAATCATTATTAGAGACTGGAAGCATCAAAGAAATCTCATAAAAGCCTGCCTAATAAGATGGGTCTTAAGGCAAGATTTAAAAACAAGAAGACTTTCATTGTTTCATGCATCCTGTGGCAAAAAGTTCCATAAATAAGTTTCATGACTAAAGGCTCGGAACCTCAGAAGCTGTGCGAGTTTGAGGGAGAACAAGAGTGAGTGCAAAAGATGATCTTAAAGTAGGAGTGTTGATATGAAGAAGGTCAGTTAGGTATAAAGGGGCAAAATTACTGAGTTCCTTGTAAGAAAGAAGAATGATTTTAAAATCAATACAATATTTAACCGGGAGCCAATGCAATTGTTGTAATATGGGAGTAATGTGTTCACTGCAAATAATACAAGCAGTTTAATTCTCTACTAGCTGGAGTTTGTTGAGAAGCTTTGAAGACAGGCCATTAAAAAAGAGAGTGTTACAGTAATCAATACGGGAAGTGACTAAAGCACGAACGAGCGCAGTGCTCTTTAGTGAGCGAGCCGGATGAAGTCAATTAATACTACGTATGAAATATGCAAAGCGAATGAAACTGTTAGTATATGTGCTTCGAATGATAAAGTACTGTCAAAGATGAGACCCAAACTTTAGAAATAGATATTGGCAAATTATCAATATTCAAAGGGGAAAATTTCGATTTGGCCAAATTGGTTTTTGAACCAACAAGAAGAATTTCTGTTGTACTGCTGTTCCCTCTAATCTCAGCTATACAATCTGAGATGAGAGGTAAAGTTGGGCATTATTGGCATAGTAGTGGAACTGAATACCAAATTTCCTAAAATATTACCAAGGGGTAGAAGATAAATAAATAAAAGAGGACCCAAAACAGAACCCTGTGGAACACCAGTCTTGACGGAAGAAGGGTTTGATCTAAACTGCTTCAACTGTACAAATTGAGTATGAATATATTGTGATAATAGTCTACCAAGCCTCACTAACAATTCAAAAACAAGTTAAGAAGCATATGCACAGAAATATTAACAAGCAGAATGTACATCCATCTCAGAAGTCAAAAAGGAATGTCATGAAACAAAATTGCTGTGAATACCTGGTTCAGTATCATGTCACATACTCCTGACTTCACTCATAAAGAAAAAATACTTTCACTCTTTTCAATCACCTCTAGATAATTTAATCATAGCCCTAAACATCCCAAAAACCAGTGGACACTCTTACCTTCTGTGACCCTGATGGTGTGCGTTTGATGGAGGCCCGTGTGATGGTTCCACTGGGTCTCCTGCCGCCCTCTCCATGTGTCCGGTTCACGCTGCACCTCAAAGACTCATGACCGTGTCGGACCCTCTAAGACCCTCTTTTGCTCTGTTTATCAAGCGGTCCCAGCACTAACAGTGTAAAAGCTCATCTTCTGATGTTCACTCTTTGGGTTCTCCCGCCCTTAACTGACAGGACAGAAGGATGCAGATGAGTATAAAACATCTCTCGATGACACGCTTGACACATAGACCCCGTTTCCTCCGCTTGACAGCCTGTAATCAGGATTAATGCAGCCAGCTCTTGGGAGCTTGCGACTTTAATGGGGGAGAGATTTAATAAATGGTTATTGAAGGTAAATCTACTTTGGGACACTGTGGCCCAAAAAGGTTTTGAAGAACTTTGTGAGGATGGACTAAAGACTTGAGTTGCAAGAAGATAACAGGTACACTACCTGTGATATGTCAGAATGACTGTGGTATAGTGATGAGAAAGTCTGTGAGGATGGAAAGGTTTGCAAACCGTATAACAATATTTACTTGCTTAGATCATGATGATCTTATCACAAATGTCCTGGTATTTTTTTGTTGTTAAAGTTAAGTGAACCATTCTAAATTGTCCAATACAAAAGTCTAGCACTCTACAACCAAGGGATTATTTAAAATAAATAAATATGAAATTAATTTCATTTTCTAAATACATGCACAGAAATAAGAGTCAATCAAATGAAACCTGAAACAAATGCGCACCTTACAAACCTTTCAAATAAATTACATCTGTAATGCAGTGTGAACATTTGAAAACGTAAAATAGAATACTGCCCCCTTGTGCTTATTGTTATTATTGTATGCGGGTTCAGGCTTTTTATTAAAGGGATAGTTCACTTTGAAATGAATTTTTGATATGTTTTAGCTTCAAGGGCATCCAAGATGTAGGTGTTTTTTTCCACAGTATTTTCAATTTTGAAGTTTTTAGGTCAAACTGTTCCTGTCAGTCATATAATGGAGGTCTATGGGGCCCACCTCAGAGAGCATGCACAGAGAAGTCCAAATTAAGCATGATTTAATGACTCGTAAATGTAAGTACACATTGATGGCCTAAGACACGAAACGAGTTATCAATGTGTATCAATGCAACGTGTATCAATGCAACAAGCAAAGACAGAAGCGCCCTCACCCTCAGAGTACTTGGACGTGACTGATTAAATGAGGTAAAAACAATATAAATACTGTTCGTTTTTTCACACAAACCGCTCGTTTCGTGTCTTAGGCCATCAATGTGTACTTACATTTACGAGTCATTAAATCATGTTTAATTGGGACTTCTCTGTGCATGCTCTTTGAGGTGGACCCCATAAACCTCCATTATATGAATGACAGAAATGAACGGTTTGACCTAAAATATCAAATTTTTATTTTTATAAAAATATCAAAATTGAAAATACTGTGGAAACAAAGACACCTACATCTTGGATGTCCTTGAAGTAAGCTAACACATATCAGAAATTAATTTCAAAGTGAACTATCCCTTTAAAGTGTCCATATTACACACACTTTATGACTAATGTACAAACAATAACCTGTATTGTTACATAATGTTCATAATACATTGTGTCTATCGATTACCCTAAATCTCGCTTCACTATAAAATGCTCCTCCTTTTCTTTTGACCAATCGTGGCTGCCGAGAACAAATATATATCAGAATGCATATTAGAATATTTATCAGTATACATGTATAATATGAGTTTATATATCTAATGCATAAAAAGCCTGAATTATGTAGGTCAAATTGGAACCTGTCAACTTGTTAGCAATAAACAAGTTTTTAATGTTACATAATAGTAGTGATTTGCTGATAGCTTGATTTTGTATTATTTGAGAGGCTTTGTGCTTACTGAAATGACAATATCATAATTAATATGAAAATCAATTCAAAAATGGCCTTATGAACGAGGGATTTAAAACAATCCAGGACAAACACTGATATGTTTACAGGCTAAAATGAAAACATCTACTAATTCCTCCAACACTTGATTAAATGCAACAGATGAGTACATTTGCTAATTGAATCTTGGACATAGGCCTACAATAATCTCACAACAATAAAATCTGAAGTGCCTAAAGATGAGCTATAGCAGTCATTCTAGCTCTTACCTGTGCTGAATCCTGTGAACTTCACTTCAGATTATATTGAGGTCTAAACAATCAAAGTTCTTCTCAAACAGAAGTGCCTTCCCTCCATGAAACAATACTCAAAGTGTCTCCATTGCTTTAAGAACAGATAATGCATAATTTCTCTTCGTAAGCAGACACAAATGAGCTTTATGGGCGCAGATGGCTCAGACGCACATTCTAATTCCCTACAACTCCTGAGCCTGTTGTGCACACCAGAGCTCTCCAAAAAACATTGTATATACATCCCATATAGAGAATGTAGTTGCTAAAACCAAACTATATGAGTTTTTAACATGATAAATGTAAAAATGCATGTTGCCCCTGCTCAGGGTTGTAATTTGAAATAGCAAATGTATTTACACCTTTGACCCGTCCTGAAAAATAAATATTGGAATGCTTGTTTTTAAAAGAAGTCTCTTCTGCTCACCAAGGCTACAATTATTTGATTTAAAAAAAAAACAGTAATATTGTGAAATATTATTACAATTTAAAACAGCGTTTTTTTAATGTGAATATATAGTGTGAAGTGTAATCTATTCATGTGATCAAAGCTGAATTTACAGCATCATTACTCCAGTCCTCAGTGTCACATGATCCTACAGAAATTATTATAATATGATGCTCAAGAAACATGTATGATTATTATCCATGTTGAAAACAGTTTTTTTTTACATTTTTATTTCAGGATTCTTTGATGAATAGAAAGTTCAAAGGAACAGAATTGATCTGAAATGGAAAGATTTGTAACATTAATCAATACCATTCAAAAATGTGGGGTCAGTAAGAATTTGTATTTTATTTTTGGGGGAAAGAAATTAGAAAATACTTTTATTCATTAAGGATGAGTTAAATTGATCAAAAGTTACAGTAAAGACATTTATAATGTTAGAAAAGATTCTATTTTAAATAAATGCTGTTCTTTTGAACTTTCTATTCATCTAGAATTTTCTAGAATTTTGGGGGAAAAAGGTACACGACTGTTTTCAAGATTGAAAATAATTTTTTTATGTTTTTTTGAGCATAAAATCAGCATATTAAAATGATTTCTGAAGGATCATGTGACACTGAAAACTGATGTGTAATCAGCAACAGTAATGATGTTGAAAATTCAGCTTTCAAATTACATTTTAAAATATGTTAAAATCGAAAACCGTCATTTTAAATGATCATATTTCACAATATTACTGTTTGTCATTTTTTGTCACCAAATAAAGCAGCCTTGGTGAGCAGAAGAGACTTTATTTAAAAACATAAAAAATCTTACTGATCTAAAACTTTTGACCGATAGTGTATGTATGATATCACTATCTATTAGGTTTTTAACAGTCTCTGTACCTGTTACATTGGGGTTGTGATATATTTCTTACCACTAGATAGCGCTCACACAGCATTGTTTCTCACATATCTCACTTATTCTGCTAGAAGTTGCTGGCATGAACTTGCACTGGCTGATTTGCATATGAGACAAGTTTTAGGTCAACAGTCCAGGCTTCAAGATACTCATTTGCTTTCTGTTTGAACGTCTCCTCCCGTTGTACTCCTGTCAACAGACACTTTCTGTGTTAAGCAACAGTCTGAAAATGACTCATATGTTTTTCATGCAATTATGTCAGGTATCTTTGCAGAACCAGTTATCACAAGCACCTTGCTGGTGGTCATGTCAATGAATCAATGTCAAGGCAAAACTGCAGTGGGTCACATACAAAGTCTGTATATGAACCCATCAGATTCACCCAAAAGCTCAGATTGACAGTAGGTCCAATAACCTTTCAGAAAATCTGAATCAACGCTTGGTCCACATGGGAAAAATATATCCAACCAGTCACCCGAACCATCAAGCCGACTAAACAAACACAAAGTTCATTGTGTTGTAGATCAACAGCTGTCACGAATGCATTGTTTTGTTTTCTACTTCATTTCCAAATGTTTTTACCCTGACATGTTTCCAAAAAAAAGGAAAACATAGTAAACAGCTGGCCAGCAGGTTAAAACCCCCCAAATTAGTTCCATATGTGGCAATCTATGGAAAACACGTTTTAGAAATGTACAACAAGGCCGGATCTTCAAGCTCCTTTGCATCAAAAAACAAAGCAAAGTCACAGGATAAAAAAGTGGGTTCAAAATAAATGTGGAAAAGTAACCTTACAGACAATATATTACCAGCGTAAAGAGATATTTGTTCGCATGCGTAGTCAGATTACAGAGATGAATAATGCAGCAGGTGTCTATACCTGGAAGCTGACAGCCCCACCTGGTTACCATGGCCACAGACAACCCCAGCAGGCATAAAGTGTGCGTTTCCGCTCCTTACCCTCTGCACGTGTGTTTCGACGAGGGGTGGGGGTCGGGAAAGCGGAAACGGGATTGACACGAATGGTGAATCACGGACTCTCACGTTCAGAGAGAATCATCTCAGAGAAGTTTGGGTCTTTCAAAATTAATGTCATCCTGCAAAAAGGAAACACAAGCATCAGATAGAAAGGAAAACTTTACACAGGGCTCATATCAGGGCATGCCATGGCATGTCAATTTCTCCCAGCAGAGCTTTGAGACTGGAGGATTTGAACCTGTGGCTCTAGCTTAACTCGTCAATCTTGTATGAAGTACAGCAGAACGTACTGGATATGTCAAAACACACTGGAGAGACTGCTATGGACTTTCAATCACTAACCTTGTACATTTCACTTTGTTTTTCTTTTCATTTCCTCATACTAGAAAAAAACCTGTGAACTTAGGTGCACAATTGGCCTTTTTTTTACTGGCAGTCATAACAAAGTCCCAATATCGCATGCAGTGAGGGACGCACCCGTTGATTACCACATCACTGCATACTTAGAGTGTGAGACCATCACAGGCACGTGCCTCTCCTAATCATCCTCACCTTCAGGTATACATCACTCACATTTGTCGAAATTGAGGTCAGTGGCCTCTAGTTGGCTTTCTTGAGACCTGGAATTAAGAGGCTGCTAACATTTATTTAATTACATTAAATATACTCCATGCCGTTTTTCACATTTATTAAATGCATTTCAGTCATAACTCTCAGAGTTTGTTATTTCAACCTGTATTTGGGGCACGGAATATACATAGGCTTGATTTTGGCGGACAAGCAAGAAGCTGCTGCAAAAAAATGGTAAAACATTCATAGTCAGACCTATACAGGTGGTGCTGGGGAGGAGGAGGGATGGAAAGAAGTTTTCATAAATCGCACAGCAGGGAGATTGCAGGCTAGGGTACAATATATATGGTTACATAGGTTAGGAAGTACTGAAGAACAGTTGGAAGAACCAATCAGTGCTCGATTAGAGTTTTATGCCTATAACGTATACATAATTTGACATTGTAATGTACCCAAGGTGAAAGAAAATCTTGTGAACGTTTAAACAACAGCACAAAAAATAGTGAAACAGTCGAGATAGTTTTACTATGTAACTATTTATTTTTTATGAAAACGTATAAAACCTTAAAGACAGCCTTACTGTGAGCAATGAGGTTGTTAATCGGTGGCATTTGCTTTAGTTGAAGCCTGCCCGAATTATTTCAACTTAGTTTTAAACTAATCGTGTTTAACAGCGGAGTCAACTTCTAATCAAAGTTTGTATATCCATATCACATTTTTTCTATACAAAAATCTAAGCAAGTATTGTAAGAGCTGTCAAACACAAAAAGAAAATACAAAAAAGGTCACGCTACATTTAGTTAAAGAGTAACTAAACCCTAAACCAACTTTTTTTAGTTAATGATCTGTAAGAATGGATCTTTATTAATACCAGTCATTGATTCGAGTAACTTTTTTGACATTTGTGTATAAAGTGTTTTATTTCTACAATATATGGTGTAAAAACGCAGTATAAAATACTGCTTGTTTCGTCAAAACCAGTCAGGAGTTGGAATTGCGAGTATTGAAAACGATCAGGATAGAGTGATTTTGCATCTCATTCCGTCCTCTCTATCTTTGCTAGGGTCTGCCCACATTTTCAGCATTTTTCAAATATCGCCAGTGGCGGAGTCAGGCTCTGACCAGGGGTTAGTTACCCTTTAATAATTGGCTCATTTAATATTGTACCAATTCATGCCCAGCAGAACATGTTAAATCAGGAAGGTTTATAATACCTGGAGAGTTACCTTGTCTGGGTTCACAGCCTAAACAATTCACTAGTGACTATCCCAACGCATTCTCATCCTTTATCGTCATATAGAACGCTATATGAAAAAACGGCGCTATACTACGCACATGGCATCCGTTATCGTTAATATAACACGTGCTGTGATGGTTAGGTTTAGGTGTGGGGTAGGGTAGGGTAGTCTCATATTACGCTAAAGGATTTATTGGATTTATTACGCCTTGGGTTCGCGTGTTATATTAACGATAAAGGGTGCCATGTGCGTAGTATAGCGCCGTTTTTTCATATAGCGTTCTATATGACGATAAAGGATGAGAACGGGCTCACTATCCTCAGCTGTGAGGAAATATATAAGTTCATTTCATGCTTTTATAAGAGACCTTTAACATGAATCAGGTACTGGTTTATAAGTTGGCCACGGACACCAAAATGCATGTTTTTTTTTTACTTTCTTTAGAAGAAAAGGTGTTTCAGACTTTTAGATTTCTCTTTTCTGTAATACATATGTAACTTTTGTTATTGCTAGGAGTCATAATTACCCATTTTCCCCAAATTAAACCAGTCTTTCCATATAATTGTGTTTGTACGTATTAATGTGAGGACCATTTTTAAGTGTCAGATGTTCAAAAAAGCGTTCTTCTTGACTGACTGCTTCTCAGCAAGCCCTAACAAAGCAGTAAAAAACAACAACAGTAATGAGGTTTACAGCTTGTTTCCTGTGTGGAATTGTGTGGGTTGGGCGGGTGGGAGGGAACGAACACGAGAGACAGACAGGGAGAGGTGTCATATCACTCTCATGAGAGACCTACTGTAATTACACTGGATGTTTTAGGTAAACATTCGAGTGGTGCAGTTTCCATGCTGATTCTGATGTTTTCCTGCTTTTATTAAAAGACTTTCTCCTGATATACTCTGTGTCGATGAACATTCAAAGCACAATGTCCCTTCCAATGTCTTGTCCAATATGATTCGTTGACGCCATTGCTTATACAGTCATGACTACAGCACATAACTATCATTAAATTATTAATAAATATACATTTGGCAATAAAGAGCTTTAAATCATTGCTAGAAATTGATATTTTCTGAAGAAAACAACCAAGTCTCCATCATGTTCTGATTCCTTAGGCCTAATCCCTTCTTCATTTTAAGTCTATGGGATTTTTTGTCCATTTTATTGCATACCAGGTAAAAAACAAGTCTAATTCACATGATTTGAAGTATAATGTGTGTTCAAAGCAGTAGAGGCTACGTGCCACGAGTCAAAAAATCATATTCTTTAGATATTATGCATTTTAACAACAGTTCTCTATTCCCAAACCTTGCCGAGTGGGCTGAACCATCCAAATAGAGCAGGTGTTCTGCATTGACGGAAACATATAGGAATAGGTGGTGTCCGTTCTGTGCTGCTTCTAAGGTGTAGCCGTCTACATGTCATGCCCCAGATTGGATGGGGGTTGGTGGAGGAGGAGCAATCCAGCGCAACGTCTGTCTCTGAGTCTTGGGAAAGAGAGAATGTGCCCCTGAAATCATGAGGCCTCATGGGTGGAACAACCTCAATGTTTCTCTTCAGGCCAACCTACCTCCTTTTTTTCTTGCTCTCTCTCGGTTTTCAACACAGGGCTCACGTTTAGGGTAAACACTTCTTAGAAACTCTCCCTGAGGGATAACGCATTCCACTGAATCCCCCTCTTGAGCACTAGAAAGGGTGGTGGGGAACAGTGAGCCGTGTAATTGTATGTTCCAATCCCTTTCTACTCAGAGAACAAAGTTGGACAATAGGTCATGACCCCTAACAGGACACTCGGATGAGTGAGGGGAAATCCCCCTGAAGAGGCTTCCTCTTGCTTACTAGCTTGGAATTGATGAGCTGTGATGGATTTGATGGCCAGTGGGTTGTTGGGGTCCTTAAATTTGTAACTGGAAGTAACTTGTACGATCCTGTTAGTTGAGATAAACAAAACTAATGTCAGATTATTCAGTCACTTTGACCTGTCACCTGTCAGCACTGTGTCCCATTTAACTTAACAATCTGTCTAGCGGAAAAGGGTGGCTTCTATCCTCAGAGTGAAGGCTTAGGTTAAGCCCCTGTTTTCTTTCCGCAGTGGCCTCTTATGATAGAACTTCCAAGGTTCATTTGGAGTTGATGTGCCAATACAAAGTTGGAGAACACTACCATTTCAAGATCTCTCAAATGTTCTGCTAAAGACATTTTTAGGCAAAAAGGGGGAAACTTCTGTCATCAAATCTGTGTTAATTTGTTCCAAATCTGTATGACTTACTCTCTTCTGTCAAACAAGACTGCACTGGTTGCTCTTTTCCAGCAATTATAATACATGAGGAAGCTTTAACACTCAAGAACTGAAAAGATTTGTCCATCCATTCCACCATCCAGATAGTGACCAGGCTCAACCCTGCTTAGCTTCAGTGGGCAGCCAGTCTTGGGCAACAGGGTGATAGCTGTTAGCTTATGAGTGTAGACTGGGATTATTGTGTATAACAAGCATGGATGGTCAATATTTGTTCCACCTAAGCCAAAGGATGTTGTCAGCTACTCAGCACTAGCCAAATTAGGCTTTGTCGTTGGATTACAGAAGCGTAATCATTATCAGCATGGCATCTCACAGTCCCATAAATATTACAGAACTGTAATCCAGTTGAAGTATGATACCTTGAAACATTGTATATTCACTTCCATTATATAAAATGACTGGCCACAATATTCTTCCAAAATCTACTTCTTGTGTTCTTGGCATTCAACCCCATGTGTTCATCCCATTCTGCCTTGCACGAGCGCGATTTAATTCACGCTGCTAGGCAGTCTGGATACCATGAACCAAATTTTCCCCTGAAAATAGGGAACCAATCACAGAACGGGGACATTTGATAGACTTACAGGCGCATTTGATAGACATTCGTAGCACCCAATAATACGGCTCTGGGCATTCGTAAACCACGCCTCAAATACGAGAAATTGAACATGTGATTTCCAGACCACGTTTCATTCTCAATGATATGTGGTCTGGCGTTAGCCAGGCTACAAGATTCTAGAAAGTCATACAGATTTGTTAGTGAGTAAATTACAGAATTTCCATTTCTTGTAGATTTATACCTTGTTGCATTCACACCAGAGCGAACTACTTGTGTGATGTTTGTGTCACCAGCGGAATGTTGTGAGGAACAACAAATCTGCTGTATGGGTAATTTCCAAGACTGCAAGACAACAAGAGACGAAAATAGACATGTCTGCTGTCTGCCGACTCACGAGACAGGCATATGGCGTTACTACACATGTCTACATTGCACATGTTTACATTAAACAGCATATAGCATCCTATAACTAACCTAAATTACTGAGGCAAACCCCATCTCAAACCACAGGCCATCACATGGATTTTACAGTAACAAACTCTTCATTATATGGTCATAATGTAAATGAACACAAGAGTATAATCACCAAAGATCTGTATCAGACTGACTCATAAGGCAAAGACTGACTATCACTCTTAAAAATAAAGGATCCAAAAGGAGGGTTTCACAGTGATGCCATAGAAGAAACATTTTTGGTTCGTCAAATAACAGATCTGAAAGAAACCACATTTTTTATTAGTATGAAGTACATATTAATGATCAAAATAACCTTTTTTTGCACTACAAAGAACCATTTGATACGGGAACGGGTGAGAACGGTTGAAATTGACGTCTCGGCCATGATCTGACACAACACATCATACCACCTGTATCCCTTCACTGTATCCTTTCTGAAAACTTTTGTATTTTGTATTTTCCAGTATGGCGCTGCCCATACCCCCATAAACAGCTTCAAACGCGTTCTTCAGAGAGTCTATGGGTGGCAGTCATATACGCTTTGTCCATATTTTTTACACCACAGGGTAACCTCACTAACATCTCTTCCAGCAGCAACCTAATTTTGGAGGTTTCCCATCCAGATAGTGACCAGGCTCAACCCTGATTAGCTTCAGTGGGCAGCCAGTCTTGGGCTACAGTGTGATAGCTGCTAGTTTAGGATTTTTGTGTATAACAAGCATGGATGGTCAATATTTGTTCCCACCCAAGCCGAAGGATGTTGTCAGCTACTCGGCACTAGCCAAATTAGTCTTTGTCTGTTGGATTACAGAAGCGTAATCATTCTTCAGCATGGCATCTTCAAAGTCCCATAACTGTAATCCAGTTGAAGTATGATACCTTGAAACATTGTACATGACACACGCAAATCATCAATTAAGATTTTTCTAGTTGCGCCAAGGATCCTATTTGCTAAATGGAGGAGACGAATGTGGGTCAGTGTGTTGAGTATGTAAACCACATAGCTCAGCAGGAATTCAGGGTGATTTGTGGCGAGCCTCAGCGCCACTCTGCAGATTACACTGCATGTTAACAGAACAAATCTGAAATGTAGTCTTGTGCTTTATTTCACTCAAACACTTGTTAACTAGCCATTTTATATTTGCGGCGCTTGTTCTGTCCCTTAGTTTTCAAACAAAGATGTGACCTGCAATTGAACTTTAAAGGTTGATGTGGGAAGATTGTGACTGCATAAAAGCGCACATAATTGTGGGTCCGTTGGAAAGCCAGAGACACAAAACAAATATGCCTGCTGTCAGGAGTGATGCAGGAGGGTTATTATCTAGTTCTCAACAGAACATTTTGGGTGGAGAAGACATTGAAGACAATTGTTGTTTATCGTTGGAGCACCAGCACCGACTCGTCAAGCAACAGTTGAGATGAAACGATAAGAAACGAGGGACATGAGAAAAAAATCAAATGAACGTGCGTTGAAGATCTTTGGTCTGATAAGAATTTATCCCATTTTATGGGTGGCATTAGTTCTCGTTTGGGTTTGACATGTATTTGCAGATGATAGGGCTTAAAATGCATATTTCATATTTACAGCAGATTATGAATAGTATGGAATAAAAAATAATCAGAAGAAACTTTCAATTGGGAGAGCTGCATGAAATATAGGCCTATATGAACAGGTTTACTTTGGTGAATCACAAACATACAGCACACAACACCTCTTTATAAAGAATAAAAACCATATGAGAAGTGGACTTTCCAATTCATGAGCAACTGTCATTATGAATCAATTATTTTAAGTGTCTCGAAACCAAACAGCAGGGTCAGTCTGGTCCAAATCATCAAAAAGGAAAAGAAAAAGACTCATGAACTCGTATTTTTAGTGATTCATGATTATAGTTTAGGCTAATTCCAAACCAATTACTTTTTGAGGCTATTCTTTAAATGAATTCTTCAAAAAGACAAGCTACTGGATTGATGTAGCTCTAAAAAAACACTTCCGTCTATATTTTACGTAGTTAGCAGAGAGAGAATTTCTTTCATCGACATTACAAATGAAATGAAGAGTTCTGATACAAAAGCCTCTAAATGCCATTTGAAATTTTCTTCTAAAATGACCATTTTTATCAAGCTTGTATATTTAAGTTCAGTAATTTCACTTAAATGACAATTAATAGGTTATCTTCATTGCCATTTAAGTGAAATTACTGAACTTGAGATGTGCAGCTTGATAAAAATGGTCATTTAGAAGAAAATTTCAAATGGCATTTGAGGCTTTTGCATCTGAACTCTTCAAATATACTCAATAGAACTGGAATCAGATAAAAACGTAGCCAATTGGAATCGAAACCTTGTGAAGCAGAAGCTAACCCGAAACAGGAAAATTCAATCGGATATCCATTCAGAGTAAAACTCACTCATCAGATACAGAGGGTACCAAAGGCCAATGTAACTCTGTAGTGAAAAACACTGTGCAACGAGGGACTTGAAAAAAATGCTTAGACTTAGATTCTCCATTTCAAAAATAACATTTCACTGAAGCCATGGATTGGAGTCAGCCTATTAGCATCGGTTTAATCTTGCTGATGATAGCTGTCTTGCCTTGTATTTATGGGACCTTATCTGTGGATGTATTATCTGAAGAACAGATGGTGTGTGTGGGGAAGGGGGTCACAGCAAATGGGAAGGAAATGTTGTAATTGGCTATGCTTCAGCAGAGTGGACAGAATATACCTGCTCAAGTTGACTGTGGGCAAAGGCTAAATGAGATTAGTGTGTGCCATGTGGTATCTTTAGAGAAAGGAGACCCAATATATGTGCAAGCTTTAGGGTTCATTTAAAGGCTAAAGCATTCATTCATATTATCTAAAATATGTACAGCATATTCACACAAAACACCTTGATATTTTGTTGCGTCCATAAGGACGACCAAAGGCTCTCCCTGTTTATAAATATTTGACCTACATTCATAATGTCCTGAACATTGTGCTCTTTAGAAGAACCTAGAAGGAGCATATTTCAGAAAGAGGAATTCCCTGTGACAACATTTGCCCAATGTTTACCAAGTGTTTAGTTGCTATGCAGCATGAAGGGAACAAGAATTTCCAAATAACATTTTGCTATATTCTCATTACTGTGTATTCCTCTAAATTATATATATATAGTTAAAATATGTTATGCATTAATACTTGGGGTTAGTGATCTGAATGAACACCTATAGGGATCGACCAATTTTAAAATTCTGGCCTATATCAGAGTTATTTTAGTATAATATATATATTTTTATATACATTGTTACATTTTTAATTATATTTCTATTTTCATTACTATTTTAGTCAGTTTTAGTAATTTTGTTGTGTGTTGTGAATTGTCAGTATATATATATATATATATATATATATATATATATATATATATATATATATATATATATATATATATATATATATATATAATACATATATTTAAAATGCCTATATTTAGTTTTTTAGTTTTTTTTTAGTTTTTAAGTTTTTAACTTATTTAGTTTTAGTTATTTTAGTACATTCAACGTTTACACTTTTTATGCATTTTGGTAAAAAAATGACAAAGTTTAAGTTTTATAAGCTCAAATGGTAACGACTGCTCCGTGATGGCGCATTCGTGACTCTCAAAAATGAACTAATCTTTTTTCGTGTCATTTGGGTCACTCAACGAGTTGACTCGGGGATAAGATTCGTTCAATTTGATGAACAAGTTCGAATAGGAGAGTCAGCGAACGCGCATCACAGAACAGAGCAAGACGAGCATTTGAGCTGATAAAACTTAAACTTTGTTATTTATTTTTTTAAATGAGCGATAGTTTTGCTTGATAAGACCTTTATTCATCGTCTGGAAGTCGTTTGAAGCCCTTTGAACAGTTTGGACTAAAACTGTCTTTTGGACCTTGAACCGTTTAGTTCCCACTGAAGTCCATTATATATGGAGAAAAATCCTGGAATGTTTTCATCAAAAACTTAATTTCTTTCGACTGAAGAAAGACATGGATATCTTGGATAGACATGGGGTGAGTAAATTATCGCAAAAGTTTTTTAAAAGTGAACTACTCCTTTAAGTACATTAAGTATTTCGTAATTTCATCGTATTTCCACAGACTTCTTGTGCAGCACAATCTCCTATCACTCATGTGTAAGGACAGGAACTGAAAGTTCTTTGAAAACAAAAAAGTGATCTAAGCAGTATTGAGTAAACAATTGACAAAACTAGCACTGCACATCTATAAGAGATAGCAGCAGTTTGAGAGATCAATTCTTTCAAACATCATTATATCCACCATACAACGCTTTCCTTGTTTATCCAACACATTCATCCTGAGTAGGTTTGTGTTTTGACTTGACAAAACATTGCACAGCTAAGATCCCAAGTATCTTAATGGCAGTACAAATCACCCTCGTGGGTAACGAAATGTGAGGCCTATAGGCAGGGCCTCTGCTTTTCATGACTCATGGTTCATCATTGAGTCGTCAGTCCTGTTCTACTGTACTATCGGTCTGGGTCTGCTTCAGAGGAACGTGCTTCCTTCCTGTCAGGGCTGCTGTTCTGGCTGGTAATTGTAAGCTGGGTGTAGTTTGGGGTTGTGCTGTAATTTGCATGGTGCCTGATGTCTGGGGTGAGGTCAATAAAACTATTTGTTACAGAAAATTTTCAATATGGACATTTTTAAAAACAAACTTTGTTTTGGCAGCGATCATGGACATCTAGTAGTTCAATATATTATTTCTAAATCTATAAACTTAAAGTTTATTCTTAGTCAATTTTATCATATATATATATATATATATATATATATATATATATATATATATATATATATATATATATATATATATATATATATATATATATATATATATATATTAAATTGACTAAAATAAAATCTTTAAATTTATAGATTTAGAAAATAATATGTTGTATAATTTATGTATAGTATGTTACTGTTTTGTATTAAATATTTTTATTGTTGGTAACTATATAATGCACAATTAAATAGATATCTACACTTTATTGTTGTAACAACTAACGGATGATTATTCACAATAACCCAATACTCAAAGCAGCGTAAATGTGCCATTTCCACATTTGATGTAGCCTGGTTGCTGGACATGGTATGTCCAATAGGGATTCCACTTGGGGTGGGTCTTAGTTCAACACATGTTACAAAGACGCAGTTCATAGACATGGTCAGGAAATGCATACGCAGGTGTCAAAGCACTCAGGCAGTTAAGAAACCAAGTGTAGCGTACTGAGCAAGGCCGTGACCCGCGTTTTATGCAGTGAGGCTTATTATCCGAAACTCATTTGGAAATCCAACACAAGTGTGGCAGAGGCCTGTGAGTTTGTTAATTGTTGTTTAGAGGCCAGTGGGAGAAAGACATGAAATGTGAAAACACTGCAGAGGTATTTTATGTCAGTGTATAGGAGGAAAGCAATAAACTGGTGTGTGTAGAGAAAGAGAGAGGAGGTAGCACTTTCGGGGCCAGGCTCTCCCATTTGGAGCTTGAGCGTGTGTTTGTGTGTGGTCCCTGGTCCGTGCCTCTCTCGCGTGAGCTCACTCCACAGCAGCCATGTTAGATGGGCTTTTTAAGGAGGCCCTGTGCTGGGAACATGCAGCATAGCTTACCAACCACATCCACACCAACAAGTGCTGCTGTCTAAATCTGATACACCAAACTATACAAAGTTTATTCTCCTCCCATGAGAATTCCGTTTAGTTTCCATCGTAACGGCCAAATTGGAACCATTGGAATAAGATTGAAAAGATTAAATGAGATTATCACAGTCAAGAATAACAATCACTGTAAATAAAGTGTCCTAAAGGTACATCACCAACATAAAAGTCCTGTTGTTGTTGTTTGTCTGACACTGCAAGATTTCACTATTGACACTCCAACTGAAAGTGTTTAAAAGTACATTTTGTATGACTGTTTATATTGATTATATTAAATACGGATATATTTAATTGACAACATCCTATTCCTCTCATCACTTTGAAAAGCCCCTTTTCAACACTTACCAAAAATATCATGTTTTGTTAAATCATAAGGTCAAAATTATGAGATGCAGTCATGAGTTAAAAGTAAAAATTGTGAGATGAAAAGTTGAAGTTAAAGAAATGCTAAAGTTGAAGCTGAGATCATTATTATAATTGTGATATGAAATCTAGACTTTTATGATATAATTATGACTTATGATTTACCAAAGCATGTTTTTTTTCTTATGTAAATCAGAAAAAAAGGCAAAATAACCACAAATATTAATTACACAATTATAAGAGAGGTATTTAGCAAAAAGACATATATACTGTATATATAAATATAAACATACACTGTAAAAAGAATATGATCAATACGTTTTGCACAACTCATGTTCTACATATTTAATTCATCAAAAGTTAAGCAATTTTCAACTTTTTTACAAGTTATATTGAAGGCAGCAATCAACTATTTTTGTTTTCTTGAACAGGGATTTATGTTATAGTAAATTAACTGTTTTAATCATAGCCTACCACTTTCAGGTTAAACTTATAATGTTCTCATTTCTTTGTTTATCATGTAGCTAGAATAGATAAAGACAAAAGTAAGATATGAAAGATAGGCTCAGTAAAGTGATAATATCGGACATGAGGGAAGGTATGAAGCATGTAAATATTCTGTAGGCTGGCATGGATTGCTTTTACCCAGTATGAGGGGGATGGGAGGGGAGCAGAAGTTTTTGTTATTTGTGTGTCTGTGTGTGTGTGCACCCTCTCCGTGTGCATTCAGAGACTAGACTTAAAAAAGTTTCTTGTGAAAGTGAAAGACATTTCAGTATCACTGGATCTCAGGTCTCCATCCGATGGGCAGATGAGTTTTGATAACATTTCTCTCACTCTGGTTTTGCTGTAAACTGGGGGCGCGGGGACGCGCTGAAGGGGGACGGAGCGCGCAGCCCCGGGATCAAGTTTCAGTCCCAGTCCCAGACTTTTCAAGGCAACATTTTTTTCCTCCATCACAAAAGTGGGGGATGGTGAACGCTATTTGGTTTTCTTCAACATTTTAGAGTAAGGAAAAAAGGAGCTGAGCTAAACTTTGCGCTGAAGCTTAAAAAGAATCATTTTGGTTTATTACTATTAGCTACGCACCGCATTTGTATGATGACGAGATTTTCAGTATGTGAGCGTAGTAAAAGAGGCAGAAAAAACTTTGGAATCGGACGAAAAGACATTTCTTTTAACAGGGGAAATGTCGAATTGGGAAATCTTGCAAATATTCGCACTTTGGCTTTTGTTTTAAACCTTTGAGCGCTTTGCGCGCGAGTGCTGAACGAGAGTTTAATTGGAAACATTTGATGAAACAGCGATACATTGTTGCGTCTCCGAAGACGTCCTCCAGGCGCCTCTGCTCCATTGTTGGAAGCTTTTGGATGCTTCTGGATCTCGGCAGCCATCTCTACTGGTCGCTCGGGCGGTCATCTTGCACCCAAATGAAACGCTATCCAACGACTTTTGTAAGAAATCGACAACTTGCGAAGTGCTAAAATACAATACGTGCCTGGGTTCACCTTTGCCGTACGCACACACTTCTCTAATTCTGGCTGAAGACTCAGAAACTCAGGAGGAAGCCTTTGAGAAACTGGCCATGTGGTCTGGTAAGTTACTGTTTAAATATATAATGCATAACCTGTTTCCCCCTTTAAAGCTAATTACGTTATTTTAGTTATTGTACACTTGAATAAAATTGCCATGACTAAAGTTTTTCGATTGTATGTAAAATTTAAGACCGATTGCATAAGAAAGCCTAATATTGCTGAGCATAATGTTTCCTATGCAAATTGGTTGCAGAACATAAATAATATTAACTTTATCATAAAGATTTTAGCATAGGCTTATACACTAAAAAAGTTGCTATTAAATGTTTAAAAGTACAATCAACTTGGATGTTTAAGTCTTTTTAACTTAAATGATGAAACTAAACTGACTTTTAAAAAATGAGTTGAATCATGTATAACTCATAAAAAATGGAAAATTGACAACTTATTTTGATTTAGTACAGTGTACTAAACTAAAATTAATCTGTAAATTATTAAATGATTCAAATACATTCTAGATGACTTTTGCATCAGTTATTAGTGCCATCTGGTTCTAGCAATACGTAACTGAACGAGGACCTCAAAA